>CM055116.1:1063636977-1064217544 GCA_029206835.1 Rana muscosa
ACGCTTTGTAGTTATTTACATAGGGTGTCACCCGGCCATACCCTGATTCTTAGCGCTGCATTTTTATTTTTATAGTACAATTATATACTATCTTATGCTTTCTCGCACTGGCCCTATCCCTTAATAGCACTAATAGGTTTATAATGCACTGCTGCAATCCTTTTCTACTTAATTCGAGCCTTGGCAACATCCTCAGGGAACTTTTGGAATTTTCTGTCTAGACCTATTATGGTATAAGAGTACTGGGCACAGACTATTGGTTTGTTTGTTTTTTTACAAGTGATGGAACTCTGATATTTACTTGAAACCAAGTATATTTGTTTACACATGTTTGTTTTTGTACTTTCTGTTATGCCTATGAAAATGTTCAATAAAAATTTTTTGCTGGAAAAAAAAAAGATGTAGTCAGACATTTCAGTCCCCAGATACTGAAAATTATCCAAGAGTTGTAAAGATCATGCTGTCTGGCTACACTAAAGAGTCAAAATTACATACATTGCAGCAAAACATTTTCCGGTCACAACACATGGCAAGGGCTTCACAGGTTCCCCATAATCATGGCTAAACTATTATTACATAAAGCGTCCATCAGTATTACAAGTTACAAGTAAAGGCACAGGGAACTAGAGCAATAGATATCCCACAGTGTTATAATACATAAGTTACAAACATCGTGGTCTATGCAAAAATAGAATAACATAACAAGAGTCCATAGTCTTGAAATATGTTTAAGAAGTCCAAGGACCATATGGGATGGTAATGAGGGATCCCACACTCAGGGCTGCCATCAGGGGGGAACAGAAAATATGTTCCAGTACACTGAAAAAGACACAAGGAGAGAGGGGCCTCTGGGTGCAAATATATGACAAGTTTGATAACACTTAGTACAGGCAACTCACATTTGAGAAGTCATGAATAGGCATATGTAAATCCCAACATGGGGGTAGTCTGGTCATCAGTTCGTCAACTTGTTACTGCGAGGTGAAGGCGCTCTGCTCGATATAACACCGCTGGATGGTAAGAAGCCGGTCACAGTGGAGAGTTCTCAGAACGAGGCCTGAGGCGCAGTTGGTGTGCAGGCGAGGAGGGATGATGTCACTGGAAAGTGATGTGTTTCCTGAGCGCACAGGCTGCAAGTGATGTGGCAGCCGTGCTCCTTCTTCAAGCTCTGAGCATTTATCGGTGTTATATCGAGCAGAGCGCCTTCACCTCGCAGGAACGGATTGATAAACTGATGACCAGACTACCCTCATGTTGGGATTTACATATGCCTACTCATGACTTCTCAAATGTGAGTTGCCTATACTAAGTGTTATTAAACTTGTCCTATATCTGCACACAGAGGCACATCTCTCCTTGTGTCTTTATCAGTATTACAAGAAAGGCATTATTGTGTATAATATATATACAGGGCTCAAAATTTCAAGTCCTGAGCTACTAGCCAGGCCTTAAGAGTTACTTGCCACCAGTTGCCCCACCCAACCCCCTACCCTGTCCCACCCCTAATTCCACCCCGAAACACACCCTTGTAAATTATCTCATGAAATTACACTGTTAAATGTTTTATGCAGAATTAAGTTACAAAAATAAATATTAACAACAACTTTAACAATGTTAACATAAAGCATATTTCATTGATCTGACTGTGATAAATAAAATAAGGATAAAATATGATTGGCTACTATCGGCACTGTATATATCATTACTGCCTTGTTAAGTAAATATTTTAATGCTATATTAAATATAGCATTACAAAAAAATAGAAAACACTTTCGCTGATTTAGGATGCAGAGAGACTTACAACGGAACACAGCACTGGACAGGGGAGCGGGAGCTGCCAACGTTAAATGTTAACTTTTACTAATAACAAGCTGGTGATTGGTTTGCTATGTGGTCCAAGCAACCAATCACCAGCTTGTTAATAGGAAAAGTAAACGTTGGCAGCTCCCGCCCATATTAATATATGCATTGACAAGGGGCAGGATTGCTTTCTAATTACTTATGGATTTCAGCTGGTGTCTTGGCTTTCCGTGCCTTTTTTACACTCCCCTTTCTTCATGTGTTCAATACTTTTTCCCTGTGTCATTCTATTTTATTACACATAACTTAAAATCTGAACTTATTTATTTTGGTTTCTTTGTATGTATGGAATGCATGGGTTGTTACCGACATGAAATAAACTGAGTTTAAAACAGAAGTTACTACAAAATAATGTACTCTAGTCAATAAGAAATATATAAATATAATAAGAAGATAAAAAAATATTACTAAGATACCTTTAAAAAATTGTAAAAATACCCACAGCACAATGGATATTTTAGCAACAAAAATACCCACACATACTTTACTATAAAATACCAATAAAAACATTGTTCTATAAAAAGGTCTCAAAGTAGCAGTTGGTCTTTGAATTTCTGGTATATTTTCCTAACCTTTGACCATAAGGACTCCAAAGCAGGGCATGACCAAAAAATGTACAGTAATGAATCCGTGACTTCCTTACATCTCCAGCAAATTGCCATTAATGCTTTTAGTATTTATATTGTCTCACTCTCCTGAGGAGGAGGACAGCAAAATGTGTTTAGAACACAGCTGCTATCTATGTATAGTATATATAAAGGGGACTCTGATAGGAAGTAGAATTGTATTATTGTTAAAATATACAATGGGAGAGTATACAATTTTTGGGTAGATGTGGTGCCATTGGCTGCCCCTTGAACCACAAAGTTTGTTTTTTCATTTGGTAAAAAAAGGTAATGCATGCTTACAATTGTAGGCAGAGTAATGTTACTAGTACAATTTATTTCCTGAGCATATCTTAAAGTGGTTCTAAAGTCAGAAGGTTTTTTTAGCTTAATGCATTCCGTGCATTAAGCTAAAAAAACATTCTGTGTGTAGCAGCCTCCCTAGTCCATCTCGATCCAGCGATGTTGCACGAGTGTCTTTGCTGCACGGGACTCTCACTCCTCATTGGCTGAGACAGCAGCAGGGCGCGATTGGCTCGCGCTGCTGTCAATCAAAGTCAGTAAGCTAATGAGGAGAAAGAGGGGGGCAGGGCTGACTATGGCTCTGTGTCCTAAAAGGACACACCGAGCAGCGGCTTGGCTCAGGTGCCCCCATGGCAAGCTGCTTGCTGTGGGGGCAGGAGGCAGGAGGGAGGGGCCAGGAGCACCAGTGAGGGATACGAGAAGAGGAGGATCTGGGCTGCTCTGTGCAAAACCCACTGCACAGAGCAGGTAAGTAAAACATATTTGTTATTTTTAAATGAAAAGAAATTAGTCTTTAGACTTACTTTAATCATTCAGAACAAAGCCCTTTTGTGCACAATTAAAGCTCCAGTGAAGGGCATCCTTTGGAACCCAGAAGTGTGTTGGCTTCTTTTAATAGATAAAATGATAAATAAAATGAATCTGGATTATCATCTCTGGAGTGGTGCTCTCCAGATAGGGTTCTAGCCCTTTCCTACCCTATCCCAAACTACAAAAAAAAGGTTTTGGCTATAGATACTGTAAACTTTAAGGTTTATGTGCACCAAAGCAAGTTAGCAAATCTGTGGGATTGAAGCCTGGTCTTTGTTTTTAAATAATAAAAAGCAATGCTGTGGTATTTATAGAGAAAACAATAAAATGAAACACTAATTAATGAATTAGTTTAAAGGCTTAATTTGTACATGACATTTTAAAACCCTAAAGGCTAGTTTTTCCAATTAAGGTTATGGAGACATGGCTGTGATCTTGCAGGGCTTTGATTTGCAAGTATACAATGGCACATAAAGCAAACATGGCTTTCTTAATGTCCACAAAGCTTCAATAAAATCACAAGCATATAATTAGAAATAGCTGCAGGAAACATTGTGATGTTTATTGGAGGTAGCCTAGTAAAACTGTTATATACTCCACACTGGATTACTCCTATCACATACTTGATTTGTAACCTTTTAAATTAGCTTAAAACATTAGGTGGGTGTAATAAAAGAATAAACATTTTTTTTTATTCAGAATGATGGGTTTATTTGTGTAACTAAAACCACTGAACCTAAAATGGTAGTTAAAAATTAAAATCTATAAGACTCACATCATACATAGCACATCCAAAGAATACTGTAATACTGTATATTGTCAACCTGTCTTTGTTTGTGATCAGTAACAAGCAGATAGTTTCAGACAATTTACAGTAAAGCATGACCTACATTGTGACATTGTTTCTTCCTTTACTGAACTGGTGTTGTAGATAATCATTTACATTTTGCAGTGTTACAACCTGGAACTCAAACAAATATATAATTGAGGTTTTACCATTTGGTTTACCCTATTTAAAGCGGAGTTCCACCCAAAAGTGGGACTTCCGCTCACTGTACTCCTCCCCCCCTCCGGTGCCACATTTGGCACCTTTCAGGGGGGAGGGGGGGACAGCATACCTGTCTTTCACAGGTATGCTTTCCCCACTTCCGGGAGCCTCAGCTGCAGGTATTGACGTCACGGCTGGGGCTCCCCCCTCCTCCCTCCTCCTCCCCCTGTCGCCAGGCCAGTAGGAGAGAGGAGCGGAGCCTCGCACATGCACAGTAGGGTTCCAGGTGTGAGGCCAAAAGCCAGCAGCTGCAGTATGTGCAGCTGCTGGCTTTAAATTTTTGAAGCGGTGGGCGGACCTCCGCTTTAAGGCAAACAGTTTCTCTGCAAAAGGCTCCACCCTCTAGTCTCATTTATTATTACCTTTGCACTGATCCCCAATGACTTCTTAATGCGTCATATCTAGAACCAACTTACCAAATGTCAGCATACTTGAGAGCCAGAGCGCTGCGCTCACCGATACCAACCATTTTTGGTTGCAGTAGTAAGGGCATGCTGGAACACTGGAGACCAGGACCACTATGCTCTTTGTGAAAACAGCGGTTTGGTTGTCCAGTGTGCTGCCAGCACCTGGCAACTTGGTACAATTAAGTACACAGTCTTTCTCAACGAAACCCTTAAATTAGAATTCCAGGCTAGCTCTAACTAAGCTTAAAATGGCTCCCTCTCCCCTTATAACTGCTATTGTAACTACTTGTGATCTCACCAGCAGCCGGCTTCAGGGGAGAGCAAAAAGTAAAGACAATGGATGGAATGCATGGGTGGTGACATCACCCATAGGCTTACTATAGGGCATCCATAATATCTATGACTAAGCCCCAGCGGTGGGGGTGAAACTAGCAAGAGGGTGTGGCTTGGAAGGAGCTGAGGCTGAGGCGGTGTCCCATCTATAATAAACTTTGGGCTGTTGGGAGTACGGGGTCTCCGTACCACATAGATTATTTTGACTCCTGGATGCATGTTTTGGACAGAGACACCCGTCATTAGTGTGGATCATCAGATAATATACATCAGGGCTTTGAGCGGTGCTCTAAGTCAATAGAATGGGTCATTAAGAGGCTTCTGTTGTTAGCTGTCCCTCTTCTCCCCTGAAGCCAGCCACTGGGAGCCAATCACGTGACTGGACCAGAGCGCCCTGAGAATAGGTAAGTATAAGCATCTTCCATCTACAGGGTAGTTAGTATAGTAGTTAAAAGGGGGTGGGAGCTGTTTTAAGCTTAGTTAGATCTAGCCTGCAATTCCACTTAAAAAAATTGCTCAAAAACTATTTAAAAATTTGTTTAAACAATACTGATTTGTATACATTATAACTAAATGATTGCCTGCTTTATCATGCCTATTTTAATTGCATTCAGAAAAAGGAATACATTTAACTAATAATTTACTGGATGCTATTGTAGTTTACTGTTTGATCATTTAAACTGAAGACAAATTTTCACTTGTAAATAAATTCACTTGTTTCACAGAAGGAAAAAAATTGCTAATATAAATTAGCCTAAGGACTGATGACATCTTCAGTGTGCTACATTAAAATTATGTAATTTAATAATCAAACTATTAACATAAATATTAGCACAGCACTATCATTTTATTAAATTAATAATAAGTAGACTTATGAAAAAGACACTGCTTTATTGAAACCTCAACATAAGAATGAAGACAAGGAAAGAAAATTAAAATATATTTAATTTGATTTAGCTGACAAAGACCTGCTAACCGAGAACATACAAAAAGTTACACATGTTATCAATATAATTGTATTCTGTATTATATTTATGTATATGTTTGTTAAATCCCAGCTTCAACTACCATTTTATTTTGTTTTGAGTAAGGCAGGGAAGAGTTAAAGAGTTTCTGTCTGTGACCCCCTTTTTCTTTTCTTCCTGTCTCTGTGTTGCCCATACAAGAAAGATGGGGGTTGATAGTATCACCATGGACAGGAAGGCACAGACTGCAATAAAAACATTGTGAGAGGGTCCAACCCTTCCTGACGCTATTAAAAGAGGATTTCCATCTGTTTTCCAATTGGATATATTTCCAATCATTCTTGTCCTGAGGGAGAAGTATAGGGGATACTGGAGATACAGCCAGCAAGAAAAACCTAATGCCCTGTACACACAATCGGAATTTCCGATGAAAAAAGTCAGATGGACTTGTTTCAGCGGAAATTCCGATCGTGTGTGGGCCCCATCTGACTTTTTTCCATCGGTGTAAAAAAATAGAACTTGTTTTAAATTTTTCTGATGGAAAAAAAACAATAGGAAATTCCGATCGTCTGTGTGGAACTCTATCATGGAAAAATCCATGCATGCTCAGACTAAATTAGGAGACGGGAGCGCTCGTTCTGGTAAAATTAGCGTTCGTAATGGAGATAGCACATTCGTCATACTGCAAATTATTGCATCGTTAAATGTTGCTCATTCTTTTCTTCTTTCTAATGCTAGAACACATTTTATTTTTCGCTGCGGATATTCACACCGAGTTCTGACAAATGTATTTCTTTGTTTTTGTTGTTGGTGATTTGAATCAAGATCTCCTTATTTTTTTGGTGGAGTTTTAATATTTTCTTGTAATCTCCATTTTTATTTTCTGGTCAAGTTACCCCAATAAAATTATTATCTTGTATTTTTTCCCCTAAAGGAGGTTGGTGTTGCTTTCCTTTGTAAATTACACATTGTATTTATGAAATGCAATGCCTACTCACAAGAAAAACACATAGGCAAGTATTTAAATCAAATCAAATATCCATTTATTATGGTTAACAAAATAAAGAGGAAGGGCAACAATGGAGAAATTTGTAGAATTTATGCAGCCTTTGGACCCCAAGGCAGACATCAAAGTGTGTTATAATGAAACTTAAATATCTTGAGGAGTCCCTCTAATTGGGAGCACAATCTGGTCCCCAAATCTCAGAAATCAGGGGCAGCAGCAGACGTCATACATGTCCCCAGGCTGTGGTACTCCAACAAACTGCATCTTCTGGCAGAGCAACTTGAAGCCAGGGATTCAATTTCTGGTCTGCCTTGTAGCCTTCCCTCCACGCTTCCCTGCAGCTTTACTTCCATGGCTCCCTCCATGCCCCCTTGCAGGCTGTGGCTCTGGTGGTGGTAATGTGGCAGGAGGAGGAGGAGAAGGAGGAGGAGAAGGATGGGCGAGATCACACAGATGGGTGGTCTCAGTCAGCTGGCCCCTCCCCGCCTTCTGAAGGACCCTAGAAAAAAGCTCCTCAGAGAGCCTACGTTGTCCCTCCTCCACTTTCTGGAGCTTATTGGCCAGATAGCAACAATAGGCCTCTACAGGGTTGAGGGGGGCTCTCATTATCTCGGCTGCATCCTTTATTATTTTCAGGGATTCCTCCCCCACCTGAGTCATCCTCCTTGGCCTTTTTGGTCTGACATGGAGGGCAGGCACCTGTGACTGGGTGCTGCCACTTGGCCTGGGCACCTGCTGGCTGCCACTTGGCCCGGCCTCCTTCTGGCTGCCAATCACCCCTGCCTCCTCCTGGCTGCCACATTCCGAGCCTACAAGTCGTCCAGAACACAGCAGCCAGACTGGTAACAGGGAAAAAACCTTGGGAATCAATCATCCCTTCACTGAGGACCCTGCATTGGCTAACCGTAAAGGATCGGGTCACATTCAAGACCCTTTGCCTCACCCACAAGTTCACACAAGGAAACGCTCCTCAATATTTATGCAAGAAGATAAAACACTACACCCCCAAACGCATTCTCCGATCAACCAATCAAAACCTCCTCCACATCCCCAAGTCCCGCTACAAATCAAAGGGAGAACGAAGATTTGCAGTCCAAGGACCACGGTTATGGAACGCTCTACCCACGGACATCCGTATGGAAGAAAACCATTGGGCCTTCAGGAAAAAACTTAAGACCCACCTCTTCTGAAGGATCAGGACGTCACCGGATGAAAAGCGCCTTGAGGCAATTTAGTTCACATTTGTAGCGCTATATAAGCTATTCACTCACTCACACTCACTCACTCGTCCTCCTGGCTGACCTTATCCTGTGTATAAAAAAGGGACATAGTTTTAGTTTTTGGTTCATCAATCACACACAATTTTCAGCTCATGACTGTTGCAAATTGAATGTTAATAAATAGAAAATACTCTCATTCTGACGCCAGCATTTTTCATTCTTGTCCCAATCAATTCTGGCCACTACTGTCTATTAATATGTAAATTATTTTGTGTTTTAATTCTTAATTTGTGAATAATAACATTTAGTTCCCAACAATAATTCTAGGACAACAAATATGTTGTAAAATACTATACCTGGCTATAGATGTGCAGACCCGGCTCTTCAAGGTCAGCTAGCTCCTCGGTACCCTCTGCAGGGGTGGAGGGAAGGCTGGAGGGAAGGCTGGAGGGAAGGCTGGAGGGAAGGCTCGAAAGTGATTCCCTGGCTTCAATCTGGTCTTCCAGAAAACGCAGGTGTTTGTAGCACCATAGCTTGGGGACATGTACTTGGTCTGCTTCTGTTCCTGATCTCCGTGATTTGCGGACTTCTTTGTACTGCTTTTTGTACATATTTCTCACGTTATTTATTTTATTATTTAACATGTTATAGTCTGCCTCTGGGATCCAGGTCTTCATAAATTCAGTGAATTTCTCAATTGTTGCCCTCCTTACATCACGGTTATGATACAAATTGTTTTTTACCTCCCACAAGTTTCTCAGCTCTCTATATTTGTCAATAAAAGCTGTCATGATCACAGGATCCTTAAATTTCTGCATATTTTCTGCAAGATAAAACACAAGACAAAAACACTAGGTCAGCTTAAACTGTCCTAATCTTATCCCAATATAGGCCTTTATAATCATGAATCAGTATAGGCCACTAATGGCCCAAGTTTCATTTTTACCTTCGTTTGTGACGTTCAGCACTTCCGGTCCTCCTTACTCCGCGCACACAACGAAGTTACGACACATGCGTGTTATTATTATATACCCTGCGCATGCGTTAAACTCCGCCCACGTCGCCTGCCCCTGACGTTTTTTCTAGGATATTCCCCGCCCCTTCTCGTTGTACGCACAGTGGGGGACGACATGGAACGCATACCAACGAGGAAAGCCCGGAGCTGGAAATGTCCTGATACAGGAGAAGAAGATACAAGGCCAGTAATATGTCCTTTGCTGAGATGGCGGAGATGGTGGAGATCTTGCGGAGTAGAGATTATGATGGGAAGCATGGGCCGTACAACACCCCTAATCTCAGGAAGGCCAAAATAATGGGCAAAGTGGTGAGGAGTCTGTACAAAAAATGTGGGGTCCGGAGATCCAAAGAGCAGCTGAGAAAAAGGTGGTCTGACCTGAAGTTGAGGAAGCCGGAGCAGTACAGGAAGATCAAAAAAATGCTAGCAAAAAGTAAGTATTTCTCCTGTGTTATTACTAATTTGATTATTATACGTGCATGTTGCTCCATGTGCTTTGATTGACTGGATGGACACTTGAAAAGGGCAACTTTCAGGTTAGTGGTCAAAGTATAATCATTTGTAGTAAACATCCATCGTCAAAAATACGCTGTTTTGCGCAGATACAGGTAAACCACATTTGGTCATGTCTATTTGTATTAAAACAACGTTTATAAACATTGTTGTCTAGGTGATGTGTTTGAAACTAGAATGTGAAATGTAAACGTGATTCAGTGTAAAGGAGAGGACACTCAGCAGCTGTTTTAACAGCTGTACTCAGGAGAACCTGTGTGGGACACCAGAACAACCTTTTTAGGGTGTCCCACACAGGTGCTACAGTGGATACTTAAGGTGTCTCCATGTGTGTAACTTGGACAAAAAGGGTATGTATTCCAGCTTTGTAAAAATCCAAAAATCATGTCATCATCTTGGAACTCTGCCAAAACAGACAATTGTACCCCACTTCCAAGCAATGTTTCATATTCCGATTTCTCCCCTTAAATATCTGTGTGCTAAAGTATACCTTTTGATTCATTCTCATAGGGGAGCGAAGACTCGGAGCACACCACTCTGAAGAGCCCAGGAACCCCACACCTCAGAAAGAAGGGGACCAGAGAGAACCCCAAACTCAGGAGGTGGAGGAAGAAGAGGTGGAGGAAGAAGAGGTGGAGAAAAGAGATGTGGAGGAAGTGTGCGAGATTGTCACCACAACAGGTCAGTGTCATACACCACAGATTCAGGGAATAGATGCATGCATGCATGCATATTTATAAGACATGTGTTTTTTATTTTATTTTAGGTGATGTGTTGCTTGTTGAAGAACAATCTCCTCCTTTCTCAAGTGGTAGCGTACAAATCATAATCCAGCATCTTATGTTTATGAGTCGTGAAATGGACATTATAAGGCACAAACTATATCGTTTTGACCAACAAATTAAGACCATGATTGATGTTTTGGGGAGAGTGTAAAGATGGTTTTTAATGCCACCATTTCACGTTTTTGTGGCCTACTTTTCCTAATTTTTGTGTAATTTAACAAGGCAAATTTTGAAGATGCACACAGTGTGTCAACATGTGCTATCTGCCATCAGGGGAAATCAATGTACGTGTTTTGAGAGTGCAACCCCTTCCTCGCAACTCAAGTAGGTGAGAGGAACGGTTTGCACCCTCAAAACATGTCCATTGATCCCCCATGATGGCAGATAGTACATGTTGACATTAGGCATGGGATCAGGAAGGAAATCCCCATTTTGACGCACAATTTGTGTGCATCTTCCAAATTTGCCTTGTTCAGGTGTGACATCACCCCATCTCATGAAATGCAACAGCAACACATTTTTGAAACACTATATAATGTCTGATATTGCCTTCAGTTTTTCAAAGGTTGAACTTTGTAAATTCCATAGTTTTTATATGTTTTATTGTTTGAAACATGCCTGTTTATGCCAAACAAAAAAACAAAAAGAAAGTATATTTTTTTTTAAAAACTTTTTAGAATTTTCTAAGAAATTTTATAACGCACAAGTTGTGCACAGAGTAAAAATAGTTTTCTACTCAACAATGTGTGGCTTCTTCTTTCTATGCTCAATACCAGTTTGAAAATTAAGTTCTTGTTTACTGTGACAATGGTGGTTATTTACTAAAGACAAATACACTTGGCACTACAAGTGCACTAGGAGAACCTGGGAGAAGAGATAAAAGAAACACAAGCAATAATGACAAGTTTTTCACAGTAATGCTTTTTTGGTTTATTTTTTTGTCAAAAAATCAGAGATTGTCTGGCATAGCAATGGCCCCCCTACCCGTAAAGTACTCAAGGTATTTATCACGCACTTCACGGGCGCTTTGGGGGGCCAAGCCAATACGGCCAGTATCCAGGCCCATCATGGGATTGTCCGAAAGTCCGGCCTCAGGCACAACTGTGGTGAGATAATTGGGTGCATTACTCCTTAAAAAGTTATGCAGGATGTAGCAGCTGAATACTATGTGATTGAGTTTGTATTCCGCCATATGTATACTTGTCAGGAACAGGCGGAACCGGCTTGCCATTATCCAGAAGGCATTCTCAACAACCCTTCGGGCTCTGGCCAGCCGGTAATTAAAAACCCTCCTCTCCGGGGTGAGGGTCCTCAGGGTAAATGGCCTCATCAGGTGGGGTCCCAGTCCGAAAGCCTCATCAGCAATAAAAACAAACAGAAGTCCCTCCACGTTGTCTTCATCAGGTGGCAGTGCCAGGCCACCAGTCTGGAGATGTCGGGCAAATTCCGTCTGTAAGAACACACCACCATCCGACATCCGGCCATTCTTCCCCACGTCCACATACATGAATTCATAGTGTGCCGACACCACCGCCATCAACACAATACTATTAAAACCTTTATAATTATAATAGTAGGACCCCGAATGGAGTGGTGGCACTATGCGGACATGCTTCCCATCTATTGCCCCTCCGCAGTTGGGGAAGTCCCACCGCTCGGCAAACTGGGATACCACAGTCTGCCATTCCTGTGGCGATGAAGGAAACTGTGGAGTCAAACCAGAAAAATAAATTAGTACTTTTGCACATAACATTGCAAGCAGATTACACAAAAACATTCTTGGCCAACATCAGTATAACATTAATTTTTAGGAGTATTTAAACACAAAAATAGAAGGCACAATTATCACATTCCTTACCCCCTCTGATGGCCCATTTAAAAAAAATTAGGGGGGGGAGGGGTTCTAGCTGAGTTTGGGCCCTCAAAAAAAAAAGCATCTGCCACTTTGCCTAAATATAATGAGAAGCAAAACATTTGTACACATTTTAAGGGGGGGGGGGGGGTAAAGCACTACAATGGAGCTGACAAAATACATTCTTAACAGACTAGGCTAGGTGTGTTTGGGCCCAGGATAGCATGCTGGAGAGGTTAGTTATGGGAAATATGCATGTAGGCCAAAAAAGAGCATTACAAGCTTACAACATGCATGAGGACAAAGGGGACATTCACAGCATATTACAATCATGGTAATTAAGGAAGGATGAAAGAAATACAATACATTAGCAAGCATTAAGATACATAGAATATGATGTTGAAGGAGAAAACTTACCTTAATTATTGGTCCATGAACTCCTCCTCACCCTGTTCATGGACTGAGCTCGGGTCAAAGTATTATCCGCAACACCAAGCGCATACGCAGCACGAGCTCTACGATGAGAACGTACTTCCAACATGGCTAGAAACCGTCCGGCTGGTCAGAACAAACTTAAACAGAACGCACTGAGGAACAGCAAGGCCTATGAAGAACGACCTGAAAACCAGTAAACGAGCGGACAAGAACGCACTGAAAAACAGATACGACCTGACTACACGCGGGCCCGGCTTCCCTCCATCCCCCTTCATTTTTCCCGCCCCTGGCTGCCCCCCCTTCCTGCCTGCCCCCCCCTGCTTCCTCAACAGTGCAGGGTCGTAGGTTGCGACCTCTCGTAGGCCTGGGGGTGGTTTTTCCTTGCTCCGCAATCTGGTCCATGGTACCATCTGACCTTCTCCCTCTCCTGTCTGGACTCTTGGGAGAGTTTGCTCCTGGCGGCAGCGTCACTGGATGACCGCTAGTCCCGGCTCTTTACATCCACTTTGGTATGTATTTTACAACTGTCACCAATGATGACTGTATTTATATGTTACAATCATATACACGTGTATACGTACATATGTATATCGGTGTATATATTTTTCTCCTTGTTGGTTGTTTTTTGTAACAATTTTTCATTGACATGCATAGATTTTATTATAGAAACTATGTTTGCAAATCTTTTTTCCCCCTGAAGAAGACATTACCACAAAGGTCGAAACGCGTTGGGGTTTTGTGTCTATAGTAAATATTCACAATGTTGTACTTATTTCCATTGGCTGTTTTTATACACATGTATTAGCTTTTATTTATGTTCTTTGGAGCTCATGTCCTGATTCCTATCAGACAGTTTTCTCTACCTTTATATGATTTTTAATTTCAATAAATATTTATACATTTTTACAAATTCCAATTTCATTATCATTCTTACTCATTTCTGCAACTCAAAGCCCCTAGATGTAACTTTTTCAAAAGTTATAAAAAAATATCCCAAGCTTTGAACATCTTACGGTTCAATCCATTATCTGAAAATGGAAAGAATATGGCACAACTGCAAACCTACCAAGACATGGCCGTCCACCTAAACTGACAGGCCAGGCAAGGAGAGCATTAATTAGTGAAGCGGTAACTCTGGAGGAGCTGCAGAGATCCACAACTCAGGTGAAAGAGTATGTCCACAGGACAACTATTAGTGGTGTACTCCACAAATCTGGCCTTTATGGAAGAGTGGGAAGAAGAAAGGCATTGTTGAAAGAAAGCTATAAGAAGTCCCGTTTGCAGTTTGCGAGAAGCCATGTGGGGGACACAGCAAACATGTGGAAAAAGGTGCTCTGGTCAGATGAAACCAAAATTGAACTTTTTGGTCTAAAATCAAAACACTATGGGGCTGATTTACCAAACGTTTGCGCCATGAGTATTGGTGCATCTGCGTGCGAAATGGCTGTTTTGGTATTTACAAAACATTAGCGCCAGTAGCGCAGCCCTATTTCCCATTTACTATAGTGTTGTCGGCGGACGGGAGGAGGCGCTCAGTGCGCCACTATGGACCTGGCGCACGGCATGTTAAAATATAAATATAAAGAAGCTGGAAGTGAGAATATAATGGGGGTGACATGGGGTGATGTGAGGAAGTGTAGTGACACCTGCCCAAATAACTAATATGCCCAAAATAGAGTGAGAAAGTAACTTTTTCAAAACCAGCCCGCTGCGCCGGCAATTCCGATTCGAGCTGCGGGAGGTTTTTTTGAGCTCAGCGCGGGAATTTCAATGGTTTAAATGCGCCAAGACACTGCGCCGGCAAAATCTTAGTAAATGTCAAGTCACGTAAACTAATTTGCATAAGTTGAACCGGCGCAGCTCTGAACTTCCCATTGCGCCTGCAAAATGTCATTTCTAAAGAAAAAAAAGGCATTTAAAAGCAGCCGCGGCTATAATGAATTGTCGGCTCCCGGCAATATAGAGAAAAGTAATTGAAAGTGTTTGCTAATCAAAAAAAAAAAGGTCTGGAATGGATATTAAGGGGAACCCCGCTGCAAATTTTTAAAAAAAATTACGTGCGGGTTCCCCCCAAATATCCAAACCAGGCCCTTTAGATCTGGCATGGATTTTAATAGGAACTCCACCCCAAATTTTCAAAAACAAATGGCGTGGAGTTCCCCCAAAAATCCACACCAGACCCTTATCCGAGCACATAACCTGGCCGGCCGCAGGGGAAGAGGGGGGGACGAGAACGGCCCCCCCTCCCTCCTGAACCGTACCAGGCCACATGCCCTCAACATGGGGAGGATGTCCCCATGTTGATGGGGACAAGGGCCTCATCCCCACAACCCTTGCCCGGTTGTTGTGGGGGTCTGCGGGCGGGGGGCTTATCGGAATCTGGAAGACCCGGTTTTTGACAATTCCTTTATTAATGTCTTCTCTTTTCTTCCATCTTCTTCCTTCTTCTTCCATCTTCTTCTTCCATCTTCTTCTTTTCTCCATTCGGGTTTCTTCCTCTTCATCTTTTCAGCTCCGCCCCCCTCTGTCACCACGGGGAACCCATGTGCGTCAGAGGGGGGCGGGGTCACCGGTTGTAAGCGGACCCAGAGGCGAACTGAAGCGTCGCACAGCGGGAACCTCCAATTCAAACGGAGTGGCGGAGAAGAAAGAAGAAGGGAAGACGTCGGGGCAAGATGCGGACGAGAACACCGAAGGAAGAAGGAAGATGAAGATGAAGATGAAGAGGAAGATGAAGATGGAGGAAGAAACCTGAATGGAGAAAAGAAGAAGATGGAAGAAGAAGGAAGAAGATGGAAGAAAAGAGAAGACATTAATAAAGGAATTGTCAAAAACCGGCTCTTGTCATTTTTTACATTTTTGACACTTTCCTTGTTAAATGGTAGGGGTACATTTGTACTCCATTACCATTTCACACAGGGGGGGGCCGGAATCTGGGGGTCCCCTTTGTTAAAGGGGTCTTCCAGATTCCAATAAGCCCCCCGCCCGCAGACCCCCACAACCACCGGGCAAGGGTTGTGGGGATGAGGCCCTTGTCCCCATCAACATGGGGACATCCTCCCCATGTTGAGGGCATGTGGCCTGGTACGGTTCAGGAGGGAGGGGGGGCCGCTCTCGTCCCCCCCTCTTTTCCTGCGGCCGGCCAGGTTATGTGCTCGGATAAAGGGTCTGGTGTGGATTTTTAGGGGGACTCCACGCCATTTTTTTTTTAAATTTGGGGTGGAGTTCCCCTTAAAATCCATGCCAGATCTGAAGGGCCTGGTATGGATATTTGGGGGGAACCCCACGTCATTTTTTAAAAAAAATTGCAGCGGGGTTCCCCTTAATATCCATTCCAGACCTGAAGGGCCTGGTTATGGAATTTGGGGGACCCCCACGCATTTTTTTTTGTGTAATCAAAGACTTTCAATGACTTTTATCTGTATTGACAGGAACCAGCAATTTATTACAGCCGCAAGGACTTTTAAATGACTATTATTTTACTTTAGAAATGTCATTTTGCTCTCCAACTGTTATAAACATGGAAAACATGTGCTACTTTACAGGCATACTATAGACACCCCCCGGGGATGATATTTAGGGCCAGTTCACACCGGATGCAGTGCAGTGCGTTTTTTTGATGCCTGAAAAACGCAAAGAAAGTTGATCACATTAATGCCAATGGCATAGTTCACACCACTGCAGTCCGTTCCAGTGCATTTCAGAAAGCCAAAAAATAATTGGTCATGCTGCATTTTTTAGGTACAAAACTGTACTGGACCCCAGTAAAACACATCAAAAACGCAACGGAACGTACCAAAAATGCACTGGAATGCACCGCAACGCACCTAAATGCACCAAAGACGCACTGCAACACACTTGTCCTAAGTGAAAAGAGGGGGAACAAAACACTGGACTGCATCAAAAATGCCTCAAAAATGCACTGGAATGTGTCAAAAACGCGCATGCAGAAAAGCACCTGGAACGCACCCAGACTGCGTTTCTATAGTGTGAACTAGGGCCAGTTCACACCATAGAAACACAATCCGGATGCGTTCCAGGTGCTTTTCTGCATGCACGTTTTTCATGCGTTCCAGTGCATTTTTGGGAAGTTTTTGATGCAGTCCAGTGCTTTTTTTTCACCCCTCTTTTTTATTAACCATAGAGAAGGACAAGTGTGTTCCAGTGCGTTTTTGGTGCATTTAGGTGTGTTCCTGTGCGTTCCAGTGCATTTATGATGCGTTTTGATGCGTTCCAGTACAGTCCAGTGCAGGTAAAATGCAGCATGTTCTACTTTTTTGGTGGAACTGAAACGCACTGGAACAAACACTGCCATTTAGAACCATATAACCAACTTTCCATGCATTTTGGATGCATAAAAAACGCAATGCACTGCATGTGGTGTGAAATGGCCCTTAAGCAATTTGGCATATTTAAAGGCACTTCTCCTTGTTTTGTTTTTGGTGTTTTCCAAATTGGTGACATTGATATATGTCCCTTAGGGTGGGACCTGGGCCCCCATTTTAAGGCCAATAACTAGAAGATAAGCCAGCCAAGTGGGGACTAGCAAAATTAACAAGTCAGTTCCCATAGACTGCAATGGGATTTGTTGGTGGGGGGGAGGGGTGATTGTCCCATCTCTAATTTTGTAGCATGCTGGATGATGTGCTTAATTTTGGACGGTGGGAGGGGGGGGTTTATTTTTTGCTAGCTGCATTGGTGTTGTTCTGCACATGCCCAGCCAGTTATTTTTTTTTGGCGTGCTTTTTGTGTGTGAACAGTGCTTGGATATTTCTGGGCATGCTCACTCAGAGAGTGTTTTTATGGGTTAGAAATTGAAGGACATCCTTAACAGGTGTACCCACTTTGAATTTCAGTCTCTACATTGAGTGAACTTGCATTTTGGGTGTTCCATGGACTGTGCATGTGTTTTCAATTGCCTCATTAGCACACAAACATATGTTATATAAAGCTCACAGAGCATTCGGTCGCTTGCCTTGAGAAGAGGCAAGTGTGTGGGGGGCAAAATGTACATGTTGGTGTCCTTATCGAGTTTGTAACACATGTATTTTATTTTTTATGTCTTTGCAAAACAGGTGATTGGTTAACTTTTGTGGATTGTATATTTTTGGTGTGGGGGAGATATGTTCCCCTGAAATAATTCTGATGTTGTTAATGTGTGTTGTTTGTTCACTTTGATTTAATTGTCTGCTGCATTTTTTTGGCCAAAAATTGCTCAAGATGTTGAGTCTGTAACTGTTTCAAATTGACCATGTTTTTTATTTTGCCTTCCCTTTTGTTTTGTTGAACAATAAAATTAGATGCAAAGTTTTGATGTTTGTTTTGTTTTTTCTTTGCAACAAATGTGACAGCTGATTGGCATGTCAAAACAAAACTGGTGTGATTTGTCTACCCTGGTGCCTTCATGGTAGTATATGCATGGATTGTGTGCTGCCATGGAGCGTCACCAGGAAATGAAAAATGCAGAGCGGTAAGTATTCAATTTTCCTTTTTTTACTGCAGTGGTTCTCAGCCTCAGTCCTCAAGTACCCCCAACAGGACATGTTTTGTGAATTTATCTTATCGAGAATTGCTGTCCAAAAATCAAAACCATTGACTGTGATTTAAAGCACATGTGCAAGATGAAGGAAAACCTGCAAACATGGCCTGTTGGGGGTACTTGAGAAGCACTGATTTAGAGCACTGCACTTAAAAATAGCTCAAGGCCATACAATTCTAATTGTGGGCATTTTGAGGGAAACGAAGTAAGTGTTAGAACCCCTGCGTGTGTGTTTGTTTTTTTTTTGAATTTTTTTATTTTTTTTTGTAGTTTGGCCTTTGTCTCCTTTTCTTAACATTGGCTTCACTTCCTGTCACACAGCTAAACAGGAAGTGAAGGTAAAACCCTACCAATGGCTTTTCTTGGGGACACACAGATCAATCTAACTAGTGTCCCCATTAAGCAAATTGCACTCTAGCACTTTGTTGTGTACACCCCAAATCATTGGGTAGTTTGGTGTTTAGTAAAGACAAATCCACTCTGCAGTAAAAGTGTAGCTGCTGAAAATCTCCAGGGAAAGTACTGGTGATTGGATGTTACAATCATGTAAAAGCAAAGATGTTTTTTTTTTTTTTTTGGCTTGCATGTCCCCCTCAGATATACAGCAAGTGCACTTGTAGTGCAAAGTAGATTTGCCTTTAGTAAATAAACCCCACAGTCCAAACTACCTAATAAATTGTGGTGTACCCCGCAATATGCTGGAGTGCAATGTGCATAATGGGGAAAGTATTTAGACTGACCTGTGTGTCCCCAAGGAAAGACATTGTTAGGGATTTCCCCTCACTTCCTGTGTGGCTATGTGACAGGAAGTGAATTATTTGGAAGGATAAAGTGGCCAAATTATTTAGTTTAACTTTTCAAAGACTCATTCCTAAGTTGAATTGTGATGCATGTCAATGGCCCATTTAGACCCTCTTTAATCACTTGAGATCAGCGCTATAACTGATCGACAGCACAGCATGGTCCTCAATTGCCGGGAGTCCGTCAATAAACGTCCTCCCCTTCGCGCGCGTGCGCTGTGGTCACTGAGATTCGGGTAATGACAGATCAAAGTAAGGGGCCGATACCTGCCCTTTACCATGTGATCAGCTGTCAGCCAATGACAGCTGATCACGTGATGTAAACAAAAGCTGGGTAATGGTTTTTGTTTTCTCCTTGTGCTGACAGCGTGAGCCCCTGCCAGTGCCACCTATCAATGCCCACCACTGGTGCCAATCAGTGGCACCTAGCAGTGCTGCCTATCAGTGCCCATCACTGCCAACTATCATTGCCACCTAGCAGTGCCACTTCTCACTGCCCACCAGTGCCAAATAGCAATGCCACCTCTCAGTGCCCACCCTTGCCACCTTATCGGTGCCCATCAGTGCAGTCTCATCAGTGTACATCAATGAAGAAGAAAAATTAACTTTTTTAAAAATATTAACCAGTTTCCAACCGCCCACCGTCAAATGACATCCTTGACGTTGGGCGGTGACA
Source organism: Rana muscosa (assembly GCA_029206835.1). Taxonomy (NCBI): domain Eukaryota; kingdom Metazoa; phylum Chordata; class Amphibia; order Anura; family Ranidae; genus Rana; species Rana muscosa. Next base: position 1,063,656,871 of record CM055116.1, read on the forward strand.
TCTGAATGATGCCTGCAGTTGCAGGCATCATTCAGATATCATTCTTTTCAGCCGGTGATTCTGTGCACAATAAAAACGATCATAGTGGCAGTTCCGCCGCTTGATCGTTCTTATAGGCGGGGGAGGGGACGTTCCCCCCCTCTTGCCGCCATCCAGTGCTTCTCCGGGCTCTCCCGTGCCATCTGGGGCTCGGAGAACGATTTGGAGATGACTGGTGACCAGATGGTCATCAGTCATCTCTATGACCGTCGGAGGCGCGGGCACGACGTTATGACATCATGCCGTGTTCCCGTATGTTAACCAAGCCGTGATCTCGGCTGTCAGCATGAGATTGGTGTTTTTTTTGGAACAATATCATGCTTTCCAGCCTGGAGGAGAGATGCGGGGTCTTATTGACCCTGCATCTCTCCATAAAGAGGACCTGTCACACACATTTCTATTACAAGGGATGTTTACATTCCTTGTAATAGGAATAAAAGTGATCCCAAAAAATTTAAAATAATAAAAAAAGAGTAAGAAATACAAAAAAGTAAAAAAAAAAATAAGAAAAAATGCCCATGTCCCCGGTAGCTCGCGCTCAGAAGCGAACACACACGTAAGTCCCGCCCACATATGTAAACGCCGTTCAAACCACACATGTGAGTTATTGCTGCGTGCGTTAGAACGAGTGCAACAATTCTAGCACTAGACCTCCTCTGTAATGGCAAAATGGTAACGTGTAAAAAAAAATTAAGCATCGCCTAGGGAGATTTTTAATTACTGAAGTTTGGTGTCATGCCATGTGTGTGCGCAATTTTAAAGCGTGACGTGTTAGGTATCTATTTACTCAGCATAACAACATCTTTCACATTATACCAAAAAATTGGCCGTAACTTTACTGTTTTGTAATATTTTTAGCAAACAAAAGGCGTTAGAAAATTTATTGCGCAAATACCGAGCGAGATAAAAATTTGCAATGACCGCCATCTTATTCCCTAGGGTGTCTGCTCCAAAAAAATATATAATGTTTGGTGTTTTGAAGTAATTTTATAGCCATAAATTTATGATTTTTACATGAAGGAGAGAAGTGCCAGAATAGGCCCAGTGCTGAAGTGGGTAAAATATCCATTTATTTATTTTTTAAACTCGGTCTTTTGTATTTATAGAAAAAAACTAAAACTAAAACACAAAGATGATCAAATAGCACCAAAAGCAAGCTCTATTTGTGTGCCAACAAATAAAACATTTTCATTGGGTTACAGTGTTGTATGAGCGCGCAATTGTCATTAAAAGTGCATCAGCGCTGAAATGTGAAACTTGGTCTGGGCAGTGCGCAAGTGGTTAATATAAGGCTACATGCACACGGACGTTTTTCAAGCCGCTTGTTTGAGCGTTTTTTGCAGCTTAAAAACATCTCTCCATGTTAGCCTATGGCCTCATGGCCACCATGGCGTTTTTGAGCTGTAAATGGCATAGGTGTTTTTAGGCCCCATGTAGACGGGACGCTGGTGCAAAGTGTTCAGAAGTAAGGTTGAAAGTGGCGTTTAGAAAGGCGCGCTTTGTGGCGTTTGCATGCCGAGTTTTACCACTTTTGCGTGTATATGATAAGGAGCCGCCCTAAGCTCCAAAAAACAGTATTATTTACGATTTTAGTTATTTAGTGAGACCAGAGTGATATGAGCAGCTGAGAGCAGCAGTGTAGTTGTATTTTGCGTGTCACTTGCCACATCACTTGCCACAAGTTGTGGATTGTCCACTTGCCACGTCAGCTGCCCCAAGTTGTGGACTGTCCACAATGCAATGGAAGCAATTTATTTTATATATATATATATATATATATATATATATATATATATATATATTATGGTTTTTCCTCATTTGCCATAAATTTGGAGTTTATCAATGTAAAAAAATAGGTCACCTTTAAAAACGCTTCTAAACTAAAATGCGGGTAAACGCTGGTACCGCGTCTGAAACGTGGAAATCTTTGGCGTCTGAAGGCATTTTGAGGGTTTGTGAAAAACGATTTTAAAAACGCAACTGCAGATTTTTTTTGCCAGGACAAAAACAGTGTTTTGGATGTAATAGAATTCAATGGACCCGCATCCAAAATGCAAGTACCGCAATTTTGCGGCGATTTTTTGTTTGACCTGTTTATAGCTGGTTGTTAAAGGAAATGTAAAAAAACGGTTCAAAAAACAAAACCAAAAAAAAAACAGCGTGGGGTCCCCCCCCCAGGTCCATACCAGGCCCTTGGGTCTAGTATGGATTCAAAGGGGACCCCCCCAAAATAATGAAAAAAAAATGGCGTGGGGGTCCCCCCAGAATCCATACCAGGCCCTTCAGGTCTGGCATGTATTTTAAGGGGAACCCCGCGCCAAAAACAATAAAAAATTGCGTGGGGTCCCCTTAGAATACACACCAGACCCTTTATCCAAGCACTCAACCTGGCAGGCCGCAGGGGAAAAGGGGGGGACGAGAGAGCGCCCCCCCTCCCTCCTGAACCGTACCAGGCTGCGTGCCCTCAACATGGGGGGTTTGGTGCTTCGGGGCAGGGGGGGTGACCTGCGGCCCTCCCCACCCCAAAGCACCCTGCCCCCATGTTGATGGGGACAAGGGCCTCTTCCCGACAACCCTGGCCGTTGGTTGTCAGGGTCTGCGGGCGGGGGGCTTATCGGAATCCGGGAGCCCCCTTTAATAAGGGGGACCCCAGATACCTGCCCCCCACCCTATGTGAATGAGTATGGGGTACATCGCACCCCTACCCATTCACCTGGTGGCAAATTGATTCCGAAAAGCCCCCCGCCCGCAGACCCCGACAACCAACGGCCAGGGTTGTCGGGAAGAGGCCCTTGTCCCCATCAACATGGGGGCAGGGTGCTTTGGGGTGGGAGGGCCGCAGGTCGCCCCCCTGCCCCGAAGCACCAAACCCCCCATGTTGAGGGCATGCGGCCTGGTACGGTTCAGGAGGGTGGGGGGGGCGCTCTCGTCCCCCTCTTTTCCCCTGCGGCCTGCCAGGTTGCGTGCTCAGATAAGGGTCTGGTTTGGATTTTGGGGGGACCCCCACACCGTTTTTCGGCTTAAGGGGGTTCACATAAAATCCAGACCAGACCTAAGGGTCTGGTTTGGATTTTGGGGGGACCCCCATGCCGTTTTTCGGCTTAGGGGGTTCACATTAGAATCCAGACCAGACCTAAGGGCCTGGTATGCTCCTGAAGGGGAACCCATGCCGGTTTTTTCATTAAAATTTGGCCTGGAGTTCCCCTTCATGATTCATACCAAACACGGGACAGCGAGGCTGCCGAGGACCAGCACGATGACATCATGCTGGAGACATTCTCGGCCGGCTAGTCGCCTCTAGGACACGACTTGAGCGGCTGCTTCACGCTCAGGTCGTGTCCAGGTCGCCTCGCAGAGTCGCGCTGTCCCTGTGTCAGCCGGCACACGAGTCGCCCCGCAAGTCGGATCCGACTTCCCGGGCGACCTCTATTCAAATCAATGGGCTCCCATAGGGAACCATTCATTTTCAATAGAGCGCCGCTGACATTTCTATTTACTATAACAGTGCGCCGCTGCTTCCTGCGCCCAGTGAAGGAGTTATCCGGCGGACCAATTAAGGTTAGAAGCAGCGCAGCGCACTGTTATTAGTAAATCAGCCCCAATGTGTGGCAGAAAACTAACACTGCACATCACCCTGAACAGACAATCCCCACTGTTTAACATGGTGATGGCAGCATCATGTTGTGGGGATGCTTTTCTTCAGCAGGGACAGGGAAGCTGGTCAGAGTTGATGGGAAGATGGAAGGAGCCAAATACAGGGCAATCTTAGAAGAAAACCTATTGGAGTCTGCAAAAGACTTGAGACTGGCGGGTAGGTTTACCTTACAGCAGGACAACGACCCCAAACATACAGCCAAAGCTACAATAGAATGGTTTAGATCAAAGCATATTCATGTGTTAGAATGGCCCAGTCAAAGTCCAGACCTAAAAAAAATTAAGAATCTGTGGCAAGACTTGAAAATTGCTGTTCACAGACGCTCTCCATCCAATATTGTCAGGGCTTGAGCTATTTTGCAAAGAAGAATGGGCAAAAACTTCACTCTATAGATGTGCAAAGCTGGTAGAGACATACCCAAAAAGACTTGTAGCTGTAATTGCAGAGAAAGGTAGTTCTACAAGTTATTGACTCAGGGGGGGCTGAATAAAAATACACGCCACATGTTTCACATATTTATTTGTAAAGCAATTTAAAACCATTTATCATTTTTCCTACACTTCACAATTATGTGCCACTTTGTGTTGGTCTATGTCATAAAAAAGCCAAATAAAATACATTTACTCTTTTGGTTGTAACATGATACAATGTGGAAAATGTATGAATGGGGTATGAATACTTTTTCAAGGCACTGTAAGAAATATAGAAATCCTTATGAGAAAATAAAGGTAATGGTTGATAACATCTATGCAAAGTACTGTGAGACAGAATGGCATAGTCTCAAAATAAAAATGTTGTTTCTGCTGGCTTTGTTGGGGTCCTTATGGGGGTGCACAAATGGTGATGTTTTGAGGTTTCCAACTGCTTCAAGTTCAAAGGACAGAGTATCGAGAAGGTCTTTGGTGAAATTAACTTGCCAAAGAATTTAACAGTAGTGAAAAAGAACATGCAACAAGTTCAAGAACAAGTAAAGGTAGTTCTGAATTAATGGGGCAGTCCTGCATACAGTAGATGGTATGGCGATACTCAATGGTAGACTAAGTGAGTGAGGCAATGTCTAAGGACCAGAAGAACAAGACAGTAGTGCTAGCTAGAGTCTCACAATGGCTTGAGTTCCAGCAAACCCACTCTGTATTGTTGGAGATGCTAAAGAAGTCTGACAAACCAACCTTGCACCACTGAAGGTGTTGCTACTTAGGCCACACTGGAAGGTGAGTGCCTTGAGGGCTCACCTTCTGGCATGGGAATTTGCTTCCTTCCTCGCTCTGGCGCCAAGTGCCACAAACCTCCCTGAGAAGCTCACTCTCCACTCCACCTTCCAGGCTGCATGACCCCCTGGGAATTGTTGTTTCCGTGCCACTGTAATGCTGTACCACCTGCACATGATGAAACGACACCTCCCACAGCCCTTTTCTTAGCAACATATTCTCCTCCCAGTACGATCTTTACCAATCAGGGAAGGACATAAGGAGTAATAGGGACATATCGGGTGGGCATGCCTGGACTTGCAGTCTCACCATAAGAATTCTGTGAAGTTCCTCCTTGCCTTATTTTCCTTAAAGGGTTCTTATGCCATTACCTGGCTACACTTCAGTTAGAGCAATGCATATCTGACAAAGCAAAACATGTCGGAGGGGTGTGGTTGGAGCAGCGCTGGCTGAGGCCACATTCATCTACATACTAATGCACTGGGTTGGTATGCTGCGCCTTATTTTCTCTTTGATAATACCCTAAAAATGTTGTCTGGAATTCAGACTGGAAAATAACAGTGTACTTTTTTGGTATGTGCCTAGACAGTCCTGTGCCTACAGCCTCTTACCTGTATATCTGCAGTGTGAGATATAAAACAATGCTGTTGCTGACTGCTAGTCTCAGGAGATTTGAAGGGAGATTTAGTGAAATCATTATGGTGCTAAGGGCTGTTCTTCAAGCTGCAGGCTTTGACACAAAAAAGCATAACCCTGGCTCTACCAAGATTTCGACCTCCACACAGAGACACAGAACAGACAAGAAAAGGTAAGTGCGTAATGGGAAAAGATTAGCTGCAGGGAGGCCACAGGCAATACTGGTGACCAGTCATTTTTCCTCTGCCTGCTTTTTTAGTGTAGCGCACCAACCCCAGACTTTACCTGCTTTTCTTCTGCTTGGCTCCTCCGCAGGAAAGAATGAGGCACACCGCACCACAAGCCCGTACCCTTCCTGAATAGGGAGGTTAAGCGGTGTTAGTTTCTCGGGCCTGCTTGCAGACAGTGTTAAAAAACCTCCAGTGCTGACCTTGTTTCTGCAGTAGTCAGAAACAAATCTTTAGTTCTCCCCAGTAAGCAACTGTCAACACCAACTGAAAGGTCCAACTCTTATTTATTCCTTTTAGCACAATAAACAGTCTCTTTGAGAGCAGACAGGTTGGGACAAGACACAGGTCAGATAAGGTGGGAGGAGGTCCAGGCACAAACTTGAATTGGGTTTTCTCCTGTTCCGATTATCACGAACAGGCGCACGGTCAGTTGGTCTCTGCCACTGACCTTGTGGAAAAGATGAAAGCCACCACCACTGAGCTTTGGTGCGTAGTGTCACTGCCACTGTGACTTAAAGAACACACACTTCCTTCCGTTAGTGAACTGGCCCTTTATAGGACAAGAACATCTCTCCGGAGAGTTACCAGAGGCCCCATCTGTCACTACGACTCTGCGCTGGGACTTCAGAAAGGGTCACCTCCCTGACCTCCTCGTCCTGGATACGGGTCCCCTCGCAAGGCAGATCCCTGGGAGTCTCGGTCCCAGGCGGATCCCAGCCGAAGGCTGCTGGGCTCCAGGCCTTTCTCCAAAGTACCTCACCCCAGACTGAAGGTGTCTGAGATGGAACAGCAGCTCCGTCTCTGGGCCAAGGACACCCAGAGACAACCGGAGGCGACACACACGCACCCAGGCCTAAGGTGCCTGAGTGTGGAACTGACCCCTCTGGAAGATGGCTGTCCCCTTTTATATCCTCTCCCGACAGGCACAACAGGTTCCCCGCCGTACTGCTGCCAAGAGGGGACAAAAAAGGCACAACCTTGCACTGCGGTTCAACCCGGGCCCATGGCAACAGCACCACCTATAGGCCCCAGGGAACTACACACCAGTACTATCTCCCAGGGACAGAAATGGCCCATGAAACCTAAAAATTAGTGCATCTGAGCCTAGTTACCACTCAGATGCTTCCCCCTAAATGTAACCACCCGCTACATTAGGCCCAGCTTTGAGAGTTCAGTTTCTCTCGTGCAGCTTCTATAAGTGAAACCAATCTGTGAACTACTAAGGCATTCCAACATGTTGCATCTGTTCTAAAACCTGATATTTCACTGAGTTTACCTGAATCCAAGTTCTCTGTAATCCACCAAAGACACAACACACACAGACCACCGCACAGGGTATAAAAAAACGTAATTCTCAACCAATTTTTTTTTTACATTGTTTTGGCTAGATTGAGTACTGGTTACACCCTTAGTCAGGTTTTATTAATTGCCTGTTGGGAACAATTTCTTAGTTTCTCTAGGACAGGGAGTAAGGTTTAATATCCCAAATGTCCCCACAGTCAGAAATAAAAACCTGACAAAGCTCTAAAAAAAGCTTTGACTGGAGTTTAACCTTTTTGATTTTTTTGATTGCACTAGAAATTCTCCAGTTAGCATCTATATTAATGAGTACTGTGACACTAATCTCATAAAATACAAATAAGCAAAGGTAGCATGGAAAAACACATACCCACACCCTGATTTTATATTAGATAAACGTCTATGACCTAATTTCTCCTAAAAAACTCACATTTAACTATATGAGGCACACTGGTATGTATTGACATAATATAGTTATCTTAGTCTCAGATTTCTTTTAAAAGTAATTTTACTTTAGATCATTCACATCATTTTACAAAAGAGCAATATGTTAGAAGTCACACATTTAATAGTTCAGGTACAAAGAATTGAATTTTGCCAGTTGGCAAAAGATAGTAGGAAGCTGTCACTAAATGGCAGCATCTGCTCATAGTTCTAAAGAACATGTCCCAGTCAGAGCTGAAAACTGATGGCATCTACAGTAATACTAGCTTAATGGCCCATCTGCTGCTCTATAGGGTCCCTAGCTGCTGTATGGAGTCAAAGGCATTTGACAGGCAGTCTCTGTATGCCAGACCCGCATTGTGCCAAATGCTTCAAATGATTTTCATCTGACAATATTCATAGCTATTTACCAGGAATGTAACAGGTAAGATTTTGTAACTGTATAGAAGAAACAGTATGCTTGATTCATTAAAATAATGTCCTCAATGCTGGTATTCTGTATGAATAAAATGTATGCACTTTTTGTTTCAAATTTCAAAGGATCAATCAGATATTTAAATTTCTACATTTGTTTCAAATTTGTATATGTTTAACTAATAGGTGTGTTAATTTCAATACTGTCATGGCATCAGGATGTTATAGGCTGTGAAGAAATAATGCAAACATTTCTATATTTATATGTATTTCTGTATTTCATAAAGGTATTTTTTAACAAAACTATTCACGTTACGTCTGTATATTTTTCTATAAGATAAATATCTGTCTACTTATATATTTCCATTATGTATATAGAGCCAACATATTATTTAGCACTTTATAGAGTATAATATCCATTCCCATCAGTCCCTATCCCTTAACAGGGTCCACAATATAACATCCCTTCCACACTAGGGATGAGCTTCGTGTTCGAGTCGAACATACGTTCGACTCGAACATTGGCTGTTCGATCGTTCGACGAAGATCGAACGATTTGGGCCGTTCGCGCCAAATTCGAGTGACGCGAACGGCCCACAATGCACTACGTCATCGCAGTGTCATCCAGGCGCTGTGATTGGCCAAGCATGCACTGTGACCCCGCATGCTTGGCCAATCACAGCGCCGGCAGCGAGGAGAGCAATGATTGGCCACAGGCAGGATGCCTGTGGCCAATTATTGCTGAGGGTGTTTAGTACACGCCCCACACTATAAAAGGCCGCCAGCACGGCGGCCTAGTGTAGTGTGTTCCGGAGCAGGGATAGAGTAGCATAGGCAGGGACAGTGACTGTTATTTCTTTCTTGCTTAACCTGGATTCCTTTAGTTTAGGGAAAGAGAAGGATAGGTAGGGAGAGTGTCAGTGTGTTTTGTGCTTCTGCTATAGTGTGCTTAAAAAAAAACATTTATTCTAGGGACAGAAAACTCTAGGTAGGGACAGTGTCAGTTTCTTTCACTCTGCAAGTCCTTGTTTCCAGGGACCTGGAAGGACAGTGAGTGAATTGTCCTTTTGCTATATTGTGATTAAAAAAAACATTTATTCTAGGGACAGAAAACTCTAGGTAGGGACAGTGTCAGTTTCTTTCACTCTGCAAGTCCTTGTTTCCAGGGACCTGGAAGGACAGTGAGTGAATTGTCCTTTTGCTATATTGTGATTAAAAAAAACATTTATTCTAGGGACAGAAAACTCTAGGTAGGGACAGTGTCAGTTTCTTTCACTCTGCAAGTCCTTGTTTCCAGGGACCTGTAAGGACAGTGAGTTAATTGTCCTTGTGCTATATTGTGCTGAAAAAAACATTTATTCCAGGGACAGAAAACTCTAGGTAGGGACAGTGTCAGTTTCTTTCACTCTGCAAGTCCTTGTTTCCAGGGACCTGGAAGGACAGTGAGTGAATTGTCCTTTTGCTATATTGTGATTAAAAAAAACATTTTTTTCTAGGGACAGAAAACTGTAGGTAGGGAGAGTATTTTTTTTCTTTCACTCTGCAAGTCCTTGTTTCCAGGGACCTGTAAGGACAGTGAGTTAATTTTCCTTGTGCTATATTGTGATAAAAAAAAAACATTTATTCTAGGGACAGAAAACTCTAGGTAGGGACAGTGTCAGTTTCTTTCACTCTGCAAGTCCTTGTTTCCAGGGACCTGGAAGGACAGTGAGTGAATTGTCCTTTTGCTATATTGTGATTAAAAAAAACATTTTTTTCTAGGGACAGAAAACTGTAGGTAGGGAGAGTATTTTTTTTCTTTCACTCTGCAAGTCCTTGTTTCCAGGGACCTGTAAGGACAGTGAGTTAATTGTCCTTGTGCTATATTGTGCTGAAAAAAACATTTATTCCAGGGACAGAAAACTCTAGGTAGGGACAGTGTCAGTTTCTTTCACTCTGCAAGTCCTTGTTTCCAGGGACCTGGAAGGACAGTGAGTGAATTGTCCTTTTGCTATATTGTGATTAAAAAAAACATTTTTTTCTAGGGACAGAAAACTGTAGGTAGGGAGAGTGTTTTTTTTCTTTCACTCTGCAAGTCCTTGTTTCCAGGGACCTGTAAGGACAGTGAGTTAATTTTCCTTGTGCTATATTGTGATTAAAAAAAACATTTATTCTAGGGACAGAAAACTCTAGGTAGGGACAGTGTCAGTTTCTTTCACTCTGCAAGTCCTTGTTTCCAGGGACCTGGAAGGACAGTGAGTGAATTGTCCTTTTGCTATATTGTGATTAAAAAAAACATTTATTCTAGGGACAGAAAACTCTAGGTAGGGACAGTGTCAGTTTCTTTCACTCTGCAAGTCCTTGTTTCCAGGGACCTGGAAGGACAGTGAGTGAATTGTCCTTTTGCTATATTGTGATTAAAAAAAACATTTTTTTCTAGGGACAGAAAACTGTAGGTAGGGAGAGTGTTTTTTTTCTTTCACTCTGCAAGTCCTTGTTTCCAGGGACCTGTAAGGACAGTGAGTTAATTTTCCTTGTGCTATATTGTGATTGTGGTAGCCCTTATTGCTTTTTTCCCATCTCCCTGCAGGCCATCTATTAGAATGTCTGGAAGGCAAACAAGGAGAGGCAGACAGTCAGGAGGCAATAAAAGAGGGCAAGCAGGCTCTGTGTCTGGGGGCAACAGTGCTGGTCGTGGACGCGGTGCATTGTCATCAGCACATGGCCATGGGACACGCTTGTCCTTCTTTTCGGCAGCTGGACATGTTGAGCCACATCATGCCGAAGACTTGGTAGAGTGGATGACCAAGCCCTCCTCCTCCTCCTCATCCTCTCTCACCCAGGCTCAGGGTACTGGAAAAGCAGCTGCCAAAGCGTCGTCTTCCCTGGTATCAATGTCAGACAAATCATCAGTCACTCCTTCCCTAGACCCACCATGTCCTCCTCCTGAGGAGTCCCCCGAACTGTTTCAGCACAGTGTTGGGTACATGCTCCAGGAGGATGCCCAGCGTTTCGAAGGGTCTGATGATGAAACCCAGCTAGAGGAAGGCAGTAGCGTGAGAGCAGACAGAGGGGATGCTCAAGAAGGACACCAATCTGGCAGTCATGTTCCAGCAGCTGCAGCATACTGCCAGATTGGCTCCAGTGATGAGGAGGGAGGGGATGATGAGGTCAATGACTCCACGTGGGTGCCTAATAGGAGAGAGGAGGAGGAGGAGGATGAGGAGGAGGCACATCTCCAACGAGGCAGGATGCCCTTTGGTGGCCAGCGTAAGGGCAGTACACCGACGGAATCACACCGCAGAGCTCCGCCTGTGCAGGGCGCTGCCTCTGCCCGTCATTCAAAAAGTTCTTTGGTGTGGGCCTTTTTTGAGGCTAGTGCATCAGATCGCACAGCTGCTGTTTGCAACATATGTCTCAAGCGTATATCGCGTGGCCAAAACATCAGCCGCTTGGGTACCACATGCCTGACCAGACATATGTTGACCTGCCATGCAGCTCGTTGGCAAGCCTACCTCAAAGACCCACACCAAAGAACAAAGCGGACCTCTCCTTGCACCGCATCAGCTGGGATCTCCAACCCCACTATAACTTCAGTCCTCTCTGAAACATGCACTGAGAGGAATGAAGGTGTAGAATTAGGTGTGTCACAGCCAAGTACTTGCGCCCACTCTGCTAGCAGTACACCGACGTCCGATTCTAGCAGGCAAATTTCCCTGCCCCAGCTGCTGGACCGTCGAAAGAAGTTCACTCCCAGCCATCCACATGCCCAGCGGTTGAATGCTAGCTTGGCTAAATTGCTAGCGCTTCAACTGCTGCCTTTTCAGTTGGTAGACTCGGCCCCCTTCCGTGAGTTTGTGCAATGTGCGGTTCCTCAGTGGCAGGTTCCCAAACGCCACTTTTTCTCACGGAAGGCTATTCCGGCTCTCTACCGGCATGTGGAAGGCAATGTCTTGGCCTCGCTGGACAGGGCGGTCAGCGGTAAGGTGCATATTACCGCTGACTCATGGTCCAGCAGGCATGGACAGGGACGTTACCTTTCTTTCACGGCCCATTGGGTCACTCTTTTGGCAGCTGGGAAGGATTCAGGACAAGGTGCAGTAGTGTTGGAGGTTGTCCCACCGCCACGCCTCCAAAATGCTACTACTGGTTGTGACACACCTCTCTCCTCCACCCCCTCCTCTTCTTCTTCCTCCATGGCCTCTTCCTGTGGTTTGTCCTATGAACCAGCGGTGCTCCGTAGCCGTTCACGGGGCTACGCAAGTACGCAGGCAAAAAGATGCCATGCCGTGCTTGCGCTGGTGTGTTTGGGGGACAGAAGCCACACTGGGGCAGAGGTCCTGTCTGCTCTGCAGGGCCAGGCCGAGAGGTGGTTGACGCCACGCCAGCTTAAGCCAGGAATGGTGGTTTGCGACAATGGCACCAACCTCCTCTCCGCCCTCCGACAGGGACAACTGACCCATGTGCCCTGTGTGGCTCACGTCCTTAACCTGGTGGTGCAGCGGTTCTTGGGCAGGTACCCGGGCTTACAGGATGTCCTGAGGCAGGCCAGGAAAGTCTGTGTGCATTTCCGCAGATCTTATAATGCCAGTGCTCGCCTGGCTGAGCTGCAAAAGGAGTTGAACCTGCCCAAGAACCGCCTTATATGTGACATGCCCACCAGGTGGAACTCAACGTTGGCCATGCTGCAGCGGCTGCACACGCAGCAGAGGGCCATCAATGAGTACCTGTGCGACTACGGCACCAGGACAGGGTCAGGGGAGCTTGGTTTTTTTTCTCCACGCCAGTGGGGCATGATCAGGGATGCATGCACTGTCCTGGCACCATTTGAGGAGGCCACGAGGATGGTGAGCAGTGACAGTGCATGCATCAGTGACACTGTACCTCTTGTCCACCTGTTGGAGCACACGCTGCGTGGAATAATGGACAGGGCACTTGAGGCAGAACAGAGGCAGGAAGAGGAGGACTTCCTTGCCTCTCAAGGCCCCCTTTACCCAGACAGTGTTCCTTCTGTCCCACCCATCGCACAGGAAGAGGAGGAGGAGGAGGAGGAGGAGGAGGATTGTGTCAGCATGGAGGTGGAGGCTGGCACTCAGCATCATCAGCAGCAGTCTTTTAGGGATGATTTACAGTCCCAAGAAACCAGTGGACTTGTACGTGGCTGGGAGGAGGTGGCTGCGGATCATGTCGTCCTTAGTGACCCAGAGGACTCCGGAGCGAATGCCTCAGCAAACCTACGCTGCATGGCCTCCCTGATCCTGCAAAGTCTGCGGAAGGATCCTCGTATTCTTCGGATCAAGGAGAGGGACCATTACTGGCTGGCCACTCTCCTTGATCCACGGTACAAGGGTAAGGTTGCGGACCTTATGTTACCGTCGCAGAGGGAGCAGAGGATGAGACAACTCCGGGAGGCCTTGCAGAAAGGTCTGTGCAACGCGTTCCCAGAGACTGGGAGGTTGCAAACTCCTGGTCCTGGACAACGAGTTGCTGAGGCTTCGGCCAGTCAAAGAAGGAGCGGTGGGGAAGGTGGCCGTCTGACCGATGCGTTCAGACAATTCTTTAGTCCGCAGCCCCAAAGTATGATTGGTTCCAGCAACCATCGCCAGCGTCTGATAAACATGGTGCAGGAATATCTAGGGGCAAGGTCAGACTTGGACACCTTCCCCACCGAAAATCCTCTGGCTTACTGGGTCTTGAGGATGGATCACTGGCCAGAGCTTGCACAGTATGCAATTGAGCTACTGGCCTGTCCTGCATCCAGCGTTCTTTCGGAACGCACATTCAGTGCTGCTGGAGGATTTGTCACGGATCACAGGGTGCGCCTGTCCACCGACTCGGTTGATCGACTGACTTTCATCAAGATGAACCAGTCTTGGATCACCACCAGCTACCACACACCTGATGCTGATATAACAGACTAATTGATTTTAAAATGTCACATCCCTTCAAGACTGATGCTGATGCTGAGTGCCTGTGCTGTTATGTTGACTGCCTATCCTCCTCCTCCGAGTCCTCAATGATACGATTGATGATGATAGCTTGGAAGATCATTTTTGTTTATGGGTGCCGCCACCAGTGCCTAACGCCCAATTTTTCAGCCCCTGTTTAACAGGGGCGTGTAATTACAATTTTTGAAGCAATACTTTGCAACAGGGCTCATTGCTGTGCTCCAAGTACAGTATCTGTGAGGAGTTGCAGTGTTGTGCCACCAGTGCCTAAGGCCCAATTTTTCAGCCCCTGTTTAACAGGGGCGTGTCATTACAATTTTTGAAGCAATACTTTGCAACAGGGCTCATTGCTGTGCTCCAAGTACAGTATCTGTGAGGGGTTGCAGTGTTGTGCCACCAGTGCCTAAGGCCCAATTTTTCAGCCCCTGTTCAACAGGGGCATGTAATTACAATTCTTGATCTAATAATTCACAGCAGGGCCCATTGCTGCACCCACCAAGAGTAACTGTCAGGGCTTACAGTGTTGTGGCACCAGCACCACCATCAAAGGCCCAATTTTTACTACCACTGTTCAACAATTATATGTAATTAAAATTCCTGATATAATAGTTGACAGCAGGGCGTTCCAGCACCAACCAAGAGTAACTGTGAGTGCTTACAGTGTTGTGCCAACACCAACAACTAAGGGGCCTATTTCTGCAGAGTATATACGGCAGGTCCCTACTTTCAAACATCCAACTTACAAACGACTCCTACTTGCAAACGCAAGAAGACAACAGGAAGTGAGAGGAAATCTACCACTAGGAAGGAAAATTCTCTCCTGTAAGAATAAATATGGGAGAAAGGTGTCTCCTCTGTACTGATGCTTTATCAGCAATCCTTGTTTCAAGAAAAACACCACATTTCAAAAACAGTTGTCATTGGGACGGAAAGTGAGGTGAAATGTTCTGAACAGGGGCACAGACAGCAAAACAAATGTTACAGGGGTGATAACCCTTACCTATGTTTTCCAAAAAGTTTAAAAATAGATTTTTGGGCTGGAGCTACACTTCAACAATGTACCTGTTCAAAATTACAAACAGATTCTACATAAGAACAAACCTACAGTCCCTGTCTTGTATGCACCGCCTGTATACGGCTGTTCAGAGTATATAGGGCCTTTTTTATTTTATGTGCGGGGTTCCCCTTAATATCCATACAAGACCCAAAGGGGCTGGTAATGGGCTGGGGTAGGGGGGGGGGGGTCATGGGGTAGCTATGCCATTTTTCTTAAAGAATTTCATCCATATTACCGGGACCAGACATTACATTAAAGCCGCAAGCAGTTTTAAATGGCTTTTTTTTCCATTAGAAGTGTCATTTTGTGCAGGGACAGTTCTAAACACGGGAAACACGTGGCACTTCACAGGCATACTTTAGACACCCCCCAGGTACGATATTTAAAGGAATATTTGACTTTTTTTTTTTCACTTTATGCATCATTAAAATGACTGCTCCCGAAAAACGACCGTTTTTAAAACTTCTTTTTGCATTGATACATGTCCCCTGGTGCAGAACCCGGGTTCCCAAACCCTTTTTAGGACAATAACATGCATAATAGTTGTTATAATTAGCACTTTAGAATTCGAACGTTCGCATCCATTGTATTTAATAGGGTTCTAATGTTCGTTCGAACTTCCGGTCCGTTCGCGGGTTCTGGTGCGAACCGAACCCGGGGGTGTTCGGCTCATCACTATTCCACACTCATTTGCACACTGCAACCTAAAAGCTGAGTCCCAGGTGAGATTCAAACCCAGCACTCAGAGCGACCATACAAGAGGAACAAATAATTTAGCATTAACCACTATATGTATATACAGTATGTACAGTAACAGGCAAGTTCACAAGAGAAGACAAGCTCGCAAGAAAAGACAAGCTCACAAGAGAAAACAAGCTTGCAAGAGAAAACAAGCTTGCAAGAGAAAACAAGCTCACAAGAGAAAACAAGCTCACAAGAGAAGACAAGCTCACAAGATAAAACAAGCTTACAAGAGAAGACAAGCTCACAAGAGAAAACAAGCTCAAAAGAGAAGACAAGCTCACAAGAGAAAACAAGATCACAAGAGAAGACAAGCTCACAAGAGAAAACAAGCTCACAAGAGAAGACAAGCTCACAAGAGAAGACAAGCTCACAAGAGAAGACAGCTCGCAAGAGAAAACAAGCTTACAAGAGAAGACAAGCTCACAAGAGAAAACAAGCTCTAAGAGAAGACAAGCACACAAGAGAAAACAAGCTCACAAGAGAAGACAAGCTCACAAGAGAAGACAAGCTCACAAGAGAAGACAAGCTCACAAGAGAAAACAAGCTCACAAGAGAAGACAAGCTCACAAGAGAAAACAAGTTCACAAGAGAAGACAAGCTCACAAGAGAAAACAAAATCACAAGAGAAGACAAGCTCACAAGAGAAAACAAGCTCACAAGAGAAGACAAGCTCACAAGAGAAGACAAGTTCACAAGAGAAGACAGCTCACAAGAGAAAACAAGCTCACAAGAGAAGACAAGCTCACAAGAGAAGACAGCTCGCAAGAGAAAACAAGCTCACAAGAGAAGACAAGCTCACAAGAGAAAACAAGCTCACAAGAGAAGACAAGCTCACAAGAGAAAACAAGCTCACAAGAGAAGACAAGCTCACAAGAGAAAACAAGCTCACAAGAGAAGACAAGCTCACAAGAGACTTCAGGTCCCCCTTTGACAAAATCATTTGTTGTTGTGAACCCGGTGCATGTGATAGAAGATTGCAGTTTATAAAGCATATTTAAACTATCTTAAAATTGATATTTTGGTTAAATAATTAGCGAGGTTGAAAAAAACACAAGCCCATCTAGTTTAATCAATAAAAAATAATAATAATAAATAAAACAATCCCATATACACAATCCTTCAACCACAGTTGATCCAGAGAAAGGCAAAAAAAAAAAAACAGCAAAGCTTGATCCAATTTGCTACAGCAGGGAAAAAAAATCCTTCCTGATACCCCAAAAGGCAATCGGATATTCCCTGGATCAACTTTACCTCTAAATGTCAGTACCCAGTTTTATTATGTACATAAAGGAAAGAATCCAGTCCTTTTTTAAAGCAATCTACTGAGCTGGCCAGGACCACCTCTGAAGGGAGTCTATTCCACATTTTCAAAGCTCTTACTGTGAAGAAGCCTTTCCATTTTTGGAGATTAAATCTTTTTTCCTCTAGACACAAAGAGTGCCACACTTGTCCTCTGTGATGACCTTAAAGTGAATAACTCAACACCAAGTTCACTATATGGACCACTTATGTATTTGCACATGTAAAACTTCCTAAAGCTTAATGAGACTGACAGGCAAGTAAGTCACTCAAGAGCAAAATCATCGTAGTTATTAAATAACTTTAGCTATCTAAAGCCCTTGCACCTAGTAACTTTGTGGGTACTTACTGAAAAAAATATATTTTCTAAACATTTGGAGCACTTTTGCTCTCTCTCTACAAAAGTATTAGGGAAGGCACATTACAACCTACTGATAATGCAGTTCTCATTAGTATCCATAACAAACTAGACAAAGTCTTAAATATTTTCTCCATCTACACCTTCTCCCTGGGTCAGTTGATAAACTGCCACGGCTTCCAATACCAGCTCTCTGCCAATGACATCCAAATCTATCTTTCTACTCCACACCTCCACCCTTCAGTCTCCTCACATTTCCCTAAATTACTAAGTGACATATCACTATCGATGTTACATCACTTTCCAAAAACTCAATCATTCAAAACGTTATCTCATAATATTTCCTTTCTCCCGATGTGCCCTCCCCAACTTTTCCATCAAAATCTATAGCACAATTATCAGTCCTTCTACTCATTCTTACCTTCCTAACAAACAACACTTCAATGCTAACTTCCTGGTTATTTCTTGCCTCAACTTTTGCAACTTCCTTCTTTTTGGCTTACATTTACACATGTTATGCCCCCCTTTGTCTATCATGAATGCTGCTGCTAGACTCATACACCTTTCCAACCAGTCAGTGGCTGTCACCCTTCTTTGCCAATTCCTTCACTGGTTTTCACAAGCCCAATATCAAAATATATCATCCACTTTGGTCCTCCGGGGGCTTCCTGGTCTCCTAATTTCTTGTTATATTCTCCAATACTTGACTTCAGGACTTCTTAAGAGCTTCTCCCATCTTCTGGAGCTCCCTATCCCAATCTTTCCAGCCATTTCCTACTCTGTCTGCCTTTAGGCGATTCTAGAAATATAATCGCTCCACCTAAAAACTGTACTTATACTTTCTCCATCAGCTTCTCCCCTGCAGGCTTTACCTTTTGTTTCACTTGCCACTCCCTTGTAGATTGTAAGCTCTCAGAAGCAGGTCCCTCTAAATTCTCTTGTTTTGAGTTGAAACTGGGCTGTCTTCCTTTACTTTGTAAAGGGCAGTGAAAACAGTTGGTGCAATGCAAATTCTGAATAATATAATAATATTAATAATAATAATATTAATAGTAATAATAAATAGCTAAAGCAAATAATGATCAGTGCGACCTCCTGAGTGAAAATAGAAATGGCAAATGCCTGACTGATAAAGTGATAAATCAGTGTCCAATAAATGTCCAATGAGTTCCAAGTCCAAAAAAAGAGGGGGAGGAACAGTAGTGAAAAACAATAATATTGTTCTTTCTGGATAAATGTGTAAATTCTTTCAAATAATGTGCCAAGCAGTGCTTCTCTAAGGCCCCTTTCACACTGGGGTGGTTTGCAGGCGCTATTTAGCTAAAAATAGCACCTGTAAACCGTGCCTAAACAGCGGCTTCTTTCTCTCCAATGTGAAAGCCCTGAGGGCTTTCACACTGGAGCGGTGCGCTAGCAGGACGGTAAAAAAAGTCCTGCTAGCCGCATCTTTGGAGCGGTGAGAGGAGCGGTGTGTTTACCGCTCCTCCACCGCTCCTTCCCATTGAAATGCATGGGATACCGCGGTAATACCGCCCGCAAACCACGGCTGTAGCCGCGGTTTGCGGGCGGTATTAACCCTTTATTGGCCGCTAGCGGGGGTTAAAACCGCACCGCTAGCGGCCGAATAGCTCAACAATCCCGACGTTATAGCGCCGCTAAAAATAGCGGCGCTATACCGCCACCGCCCCCACCGCCCCAGTGTAAAACCAGCCTAAATGATCCTCCTTAATGGTTAATGCTCACAGAGCGCTTACCTCACACCAAGGTAAATTGGGCCTTTGAAGTATCCTAAACATCCAAGGGAACCACGGCTAGTCAGCTCTCCATCCGTCCACACTTCCGGCAGCACAGCTCAGATTCCCTGGTGACCGTGATAATGTCAGAGATTCCAGACGTGGACAAGGCTCCCTATATGTGGATCAGAGAAGAAAAGAGCCTTTCATAGTGTAAAACGTTAAAAAATAAGGATTTATTGAATGCCAAATAAGCGCTTACATGCAATGAAGAATAAACGGGTAAATAGCATAAAACCGCGTATTGTAGACAATTCCAGCGTCACTTCCGGTTACACGCTATAACAGACGGTCCTTACACATTGCGTCACGCCACGTGACTTCATCAGAGGAACCTGATTGGATGTTAGATGTTTCCTTATATATGCTCAAAATGGAAGTAACTTAGCGGCCATTTTGCGGGAGTTAGTGTCTCCTATCATGATGTCGGCCATTTTATTGGTGGGATATTCACAGACTATGGCCGCCATTTTCTTGAAGTCAGGGGGAAAACTTCTTAATTTTACTGGCGGCCATTTTCTTAATGAAAAATATATGATATTAATACAATTGGACAGGCGTCGTATCAATACTAAACAAATACTTTAATAAGTTAAAAATGGGATTAAAATTAATAACAACCATACCGGAGATGTCATTGGAATAATCCATTACAAAAACAACGGAGTAAAAGAACATTAAAAATTATATATAAAATGTTTATATATTAAAATGTATTAAGTGGTTAAAAATTGCTTAAAAAACTGTTCAAATCAATTCAACATTGAGCCCATCAGGAACAAGAGTTTGGAGGGTATATATCCATATAGATTCCTTTTGACTAATGGACCTCACCTTATGGGCCCCCCTCCAAGGTCTATTGTTTATTTCTATCCCTCAAAAGGATAGTTGTGTAGGATCATTATTATGAAACTGTGCAAAGTGTTTACTGACATTATGCTTCGGGAAACCTTTAATTATATTCTGAACGTGTTCCTTAATTCGAACCATAATGGGTCTTTTGGTTCTGCCCACATATTGCATGTTGCAACTACATTGCAAAACGTAAACCACCCCTTCAGTATGACAACTGATGAAATCTTTAATGGGATAGTTGTGTCCTGTCTTGGTAGATAGAAAGTCAGTTCTCTTAACTTGTGGTTTCTTTGAGTGTATGCATGCAAAACAGTATTTGCAAGGGAAGAAACCCTTCCCCGAAAAGAAAGTATATCCACTTTGCGGAGGAGGTTCAACTACATTCTTCACTAGAATGTCTCTTCTGGTGGGTGCTCTTTTGTACACAATATTAGGTTTCTCCGGTAAAATACTCTTCAGATGTCTATCACTCTTTAAAATATGCCAGTGTTTTTTAATTACTAATTACTTTCTCTACATCCCTATGTTGAATATTATAGTCTAAAACTATTATGCCGTGTACACACTGTACAGGACGCCGTGGCTGGGTCCTGGAAGGACGCTATATTTCCCCTCTCTTTGGGTTGTGGTTCCTTTAAGGGAACAGAAAGGGTTAACACACCTGTCCAAGGAAGTGGTTTAAGACAGACAGGAAGTTGTAGGAGAGAGTGAAGGAGTATAGTGAAGACTGTGCATGGTGAATGGTGGACATTGCAAAGCTGTGGAGGCTGTGGAAAGCTGTGAAAAGCTGTGAATGTACATGGCAGTGGCCTGCCTGGAAGCCTGTTAGCTGGGGAAGCTACCTACAACCTAAAGAAAGGACTGTTAAACTGCGGTAGCAGTTCTGAACTCTACAAGTCGGTTGTTTTTGTTGCTGTAAAGCCATTTAAGTTTAATAAACCTTCTTTTGGACTGAAAAGCCTGTGTCCTGCAATGTTGCTGGTTCCCAAAACATTACACTGGTGCTCGAATGCGGGCAGGACAGAATAACAGGCATAAGAAGAAAAAAAAAAAAAAAATTTATTTTTTCTTTGCATTGAACATGACATTGAACTGACAGTTAAAGGGACTTATTGGATTTATGTCCTGGGTTAAAGCTGCACAAACGTTGAAAGCCGAAGCAATGGAGGAGCTAATTAAACAGTTGTCCCTAGTTAATCAGCTGCAGCAAGAAAATACTCGCCTGTTGGTGACCCAGCAAGCAGCCCAGCAAGAGGTTATGCAGGCTCAGGTGGCTGTCTTAAAGGAAGCAGTGCAGCAGCTGTCTCAGGGTCGGGTGCAAGTGGCTGTTGCCCCTGGCAACCAGGTGACTGTAAGGGCAAGCCATTTTCTGCAGAAATTGTCCCTGAGCGATGATGTAGAGGCATTTCTTGCTACATTTGAGAGAACGGTAGAGAGAGAAGGGTGGCCTCAGGACCAGAGGGCCCGCCTCATTGCTCCTTTTCTCACAGAGGTCCTCAAAAAGCCTACTTTGACCTGCCACCCGATGATGCTAAAGACTATCAAAAGTTAAAGGCAGAAATTCTGGCTCGTCTGGGGGTGACTACGGCCGTTCGGGCCCAACGCGTACACCAATGGAAGTATCGTCCAGATCGGCCACCCCGGTCTTAAATGCATGACCTGGTGCAACTGGTAAAAAATTGGCTGCAGCCTGAGGTGTTGTCTGGCCCCCAAATTGTGGAACGGGTCGTGCTGGACCAATACCTGAGATCCCTACCAGACGACCTTCAACGGTGGGTCAGCCATGGAGACCCCAAAACAGAAAACCTCCTTGTGGATATGGTGGAACGATATACAGTGGTGGAGGACCTGCTCGGACCTATCAAGCGCATGGGACCCAGTCTGCCACGGCCTGTTCGACCAACTGCTGCCTTCAAAAGGATGTCCCAAGGAGTCCTGGAGAAAACACCCCGGAAGGTCAAGAGTCACTCCCGGTACCTCCTCAGCGTTTTGTTCCTGTTCGGAGAGGAGGGGATGTACAATGTTGGCGATGTCATTCCTGGGGTCATACCCGGGCACACTGCCCACTGCAAGAGGAGCCCATGGATTGCGGGGTTCTTTGGAGGGGGTCTTTTTATGCCCATAAAGTATGCATGCACCACACTCGACCTGGGTGAGGAAAAATTTGAGTGTGAAGTCCAAGTGAACCACCTCCCTGCCCGGGCTTTGTTGGACTCCGGAAGCATGGTAACCCTGGTTCATCCTAGAGTAATTGGGAAGATCGGTCCGGTAAGCAAAACCTTACGGGTGGTGTGCATTCATGGGGACACTAGAGAGTACCCTCTCATCTCGCTGTCCATCTCCCCAGCATGTGGCACTGGTACTCAAGAGGTGGGGGTGGTAAAGAACTTGGTACATTATGTTATAATAGGAGGAGACTGTCCCTTGTTTACAAAACTGTGGGAACAAGGAGAACAGTTCAGAGATTGGGGAGAAACTAGCCTCCCTGTTCCTGCTGCTGAGAGGAATAACCCTAAACTGCCTAATTTTCTTAATGTGGATCCAAATGATGAAAATGCTAATGATTGGGTTAATGGTGATGAAAGTAGGGCTGATACTGTTGAGAATGTCAAGATATGTGGTCCACAGACCTACCAAAACACTGAGGGGGGAGAACCTTCCCCACTTCAGGTAATGCTGGGGGAAGAGGACGAGGAAGTGGCCTCTACCCCTGCCTTGCCAGATTTGGGTGTTCCCCAGGGGGCGTTTGGTACTGCTCAGATGCAGGACCCCACTTTGGCCCGTGCACGGGAAAAAATTGTAGTAGTAAATGGGGTTCCCCAAGAGCCAGGTGCGAATGAGCGGTGGCCACACTTCGCAATATATAATGAGTTATTATATCAGGTTACTAAGGTGAGAGAAAATGTGGTAGAACAATTGTTGGTACCCCAGCAATATAGAAGAAAGGTTCTGGACCTGGCCCATGACGATGTGTTAGGGGGACACCTGGGAGTTGAGAAGACGAAGGCACGGATCACCGACCGGTTTTACTAGCCAGGTCTGAAAGCAGAGGTAAAGAAATACTGTACCTCTTGTCCCATCTGTCAGTTGACCGCTCCGGTGACCCACTTCCGGAGCCCTTTTATCCCTCTGCCCATAACTGAGGTCCAGTTCGAGAGGATAGCCATGGATATAGTGGGTCCCTTGGTAAAGTCAGCTTGAGGTTACTCCTACATATTGGTGATTCTTGACTATGCCACCCGATATCCTGAGGCGCTTCCCCTGCGGAATACCTCCTCTAAGGCTATTGCCCGGGAATTATTCCAGTTGTTTACACGGACTGGTTTTCCCAAGGAAATACTCACAGACCAGGGCACCCCGTTTATGTCAAGAGTTATGGCCGATGTGTGCAAGCTGTTCCGGATTAAACAGCTGCGCACATCGGTCTACCATCCCCAAACGGACTGGGATTGCCTGTTACCAGCTCTCCTGTTTGCTATCAGGGAAGTGCCCCAGGCCTCCACGGGATTTTCACCCTTTGAGTTGGTATATGGGCAGAGACCTCGCGGACTACTTGACTTTAGAGGAATGGGAAAGTGAACCTGTTCAGCATAAGAGTGTTCTTGAATATGTCTCCCAAATGCAGGAAAGGATCCAAACTGTGGTGCCACTAGTCAAAGAGCATTTGCAAAAAGCCCAGGAGGCTCAAAGACGGGTCTATAACAGGGCTGCTAAAATAAGGCACTTCCAAGTGGGGGATCGAGTAGCGGTGCTAATTCCCACTGTGGAAAGTAAATTATTGGCCAGATGGCAAGGTCCCTTTTGAAGTTGTGGAAAAAGTGGGAGAGGTAAATTATAGAGTCCACCAGCCAGGCAAGAGGAAATCGTATCAGATATATCATGTCAACTTGTTAAAGCCCTGGACAGACAGGGAACCGGTGACCTCCCTGGCTAGTGCCAGACTTGAGCCTCAAGTTGGGGTGGAGAGTGTCCAAGTAGCCAGTACCCTGTCTAAAATCCAAAGTCAGCAGGCAAAGGAGTTCTTGCAGAGAAATAAAGAAAAGTTTTCAGACTTGCCAGGGCTAACTAGTGTCATAGAACATGATATTATCACGGAACCTGGAGTCAACGTTTTTTTCCGGCCCTACCGCATCCCAGAGGCTCAAAGGAAGGCCGTTTCAGAGGAAGTGAAGAAGATGTTAGACCTGGAGATCATTGAAGAATCGCAGAGTGAGTGGTCGAGCCCGATTGTGTTGGTACCAAAGCCCAGCAGGACTCTGCGATTCTGCAATGATTTCCGGAAACTTAATTTTTTTTAACGGTTTGATGCCTACTCCATGCCCCGGGTAGATGAGCTTATTGAGAGACTAGGTCCAGCCAGGTATATCACAACATTAGACCTTACCAAGGGGTATTGGCAAGGCTGCTAGAGAGAAAACTGCTTTTTCTACCCAAGAGGGGAGTTTTCAGTACAAACGAATGCCTTTTGGACTACAAACTGCTCCAGCCACTTTCCAGCGAGCAATGGATAGGATTTTACGACCTCACCGGGAGTATGCCTCAGTGTACTTGGACGACATAGTCATTTTTAGCAGAGACTGGGAATCACACTTGCCCAAAGTCAGTACTGGACTCTCATTGGAAGGAGGGGTTCACAATAAACCCTGAAAAATGTGCTTTGGGAATGGAGGAGGTGAAATATCTGGGCTATATTGTGGGTAGAGGGGTGGTGAAACCTTAGGTTAGCAAGGTAGAGGCTATACAGAATTGGCCCCGCCCCCTCACAAAAAAGCAGGTACGTGAATTCCTGGGCATGGTGGGATACTACAGGAGATTCGTACCCAACTTTGCCACATTGGCGGATCCATTGACCGATTTGACTAAGGATCAGAAATCGGTCATGGTGGAATGGAATGCAGATGCTGAAAAGGCTTTTTTGGAGCTCAAGTCAGCACTGTGCCAACACCCTGTCCTGATAGCTCCCAATTTTTCAAACGAGTTAGTTGTCCAGACTGATGCTTCCGATGTAGGATTGGGAGCTGTGTTGTCACAGGTTGTTCATGGTGAGGAGCACCCAGTAGTCTTCCTCAGTAGGAAGTTGACACCAGCGGAAGAAAACTACGCTATAGTTGAACGAGAATGTCTGGCCATTAAGTGGGCTCTGGAATCCCTCAGATATTACCTCTTGGGAAGGAAGTTTGGGTTGATTTCTGACCATGTCCCTTTAACATGGATGAGGCAAGGTAAAGGGACTAATGCCAGGATTATACGTTGGTTCCTGGCGCTCCAGGAATTTAAATTTCTAGTGGAGCATAGGCCTGGGAGACTGCATCAAAATGCAGATGCCCTCTCCCGAGTCCATTGTTTTAGCTCCACTGTTGCCTCCACCTCCTTGGCATTGGGGCACAGGGGGGGATATGTACAGGACGCCGTGGCTGGGTCCTGGAAGGATGCTATATTTCCCCTCTGTTTGGGCTGTGGTTCCTTTAAGGGAACAGAAAGGGTTAACACACCTGTCCAAGGAAGTGGTTTAAGACAGACAGGAAGTTGTAGGAGAGAGTGAAGGAGTATAATGAAGACTGTGCATGGTGAATGGTGGACATTGCAAAGCTGTGGAGGCTGTGGAAAGCTGTGAAAAGCTGTGAATGTACATGGCAGTGGCTTGCCTGGAAGCCTGCTAGCTGGGGAAGCTACCTACAACCTAAAGAAAGGACTGTTAAACTGCGGTAGCAGTTCTGAACTCTACAAGTCGGTGAGACTGGTATTTCTTTTGTTTTTGCTGCTGTAGAGCCATTTAAGTTTAATAAACCTTCTTTTGGACTGAAAAGCCTGTGTCCTGCAATGTAGCTGGTTCCCCAAACATTACAACATGATCAGTTTTACCAATGAAAACAGTCCGATGGACTTTTCTCATCAGACAAACCGATCGTGTATGGGCCCCATTGGTCTTTTTTCCATCGGTGAGAAAAAATAGAACATGTTTTAAATTTATCCGATGGGAAAAAAAACGATAGCAAATTCCGATCGTCTGTGTGGAACTCCATCAGACAAAAAACCCACGCATGCTCAGAATCAAGTCGACGCATGCTCAGAAGCATTGAACTTAATTTTTCTGGGCTTTTCGGAGTGTTTTACATCACAGCGTTTGGGACGGTCGGATTTTTGACTGATGGTGTGTAGGCAAGATGTAGACTGATGGAAGTCAGCTTCATCGGATTTCCGATGGAAAAATCCATCGGATTAGAATCCATAGGAAATCCGATCGTGTGTACAGGGCTTTACTGGTGCTTCAGAATGGCGTTGGTCTTTTTTTTTCCTTGTAGCATAGTTCTTCTATACAGTCTCGACACATCTTCAATTTGTTTCTGTATAAATTCCTCAGTGTATCCTTTGTGTTTGAATCTATTCCCTATGAATTTGGCTTGGGATAAAAAAAATCCATCTCATTCGTTCAGTTTATTTTTATTCTTACCAGCTGTCCCTTAGGGATATTATAAAGCCATGGTTTAAAATGACATCTCTTTAAAGATAAGTAACTGTTGGTGATGATGTTTTTTAAGTGGGTCTTAGTAATGAGTTTATTTTTTGTCACCATAATATCGAGATCCAAGAAGTTGACTTGTTTTTCACTGATGTTCCACGCTAATTTGATATTTTTATCATTGTTATTGAGTTGCTTTAAAAACCCTTCTAGTGTGTCTTTACTGCCGTTCCAGACAATTATTACATCGTCGATATACCTTTTGTAGAAGGTGAGCTCTCTCCAGGTGTTGTAATAGACCGCACTCTCTTCCCATTGTACCATAAAGGCATTAGCCACGCTGGGGGCAAACTTAGCCCCCATTGCTATACCTGTGATCTGCTTATAATAAGCCTGATTATGCCAGAAATAATTGGATTTCAGGCAGAACTCAATACATTTAATCAGGAATCTTCTTTGTTTGCAGAACAAGGTGCTATATTCTCTCAGTAGCCATTTAGTGGCACTACAGGCTTGATGGTGTTGCACTATGGTGTATAGGGATGATACATCCGCCGTGGCTAATAGGGTTCTTCCTTGCAAGACCGGTATTTCTTCCAATAGCTGTAACACATGCTTCGTATCTTTGAGGTATGCCTTTGCTGTACAGCTGGTTGTATGAAATTGTCCAAGTATTGACTCATCCTCGAGGTAAGGGAGTCGATACCATTTACTATGGGTCTCCCAGGTGGGTTTTCTTTATCTTTATGGATCTTCAGGATGGTGTAAATAATTGGAATTCTGCACGATTCTGGAATGAGAAATGTTGATTCTTTCTTATTAAGAATATTTTTCTTTAATCCTAAATGGATTATTTTTTCCAATTCTGTTCTGTATTGACTAGTTGGATTTCCCAGCAGTTTAACATAGGTGGATTCAATGTCCTGTACACACAATCGTTTTTTCAGATGAAAAAACGATCGCGTGTGGGCCCCATCTGACTTTTTTCCATCGGTGTCAAAAAAAAGAGCATGTTTTAAATTTTTCCAATGGAAAAAAAAACGATAGGAAATTCCGATCGTCTGTGTGGAACTCCAATGGAGAAAAAACCCACGCATGCTCAGAATCAAGTCGACGCATGCTCAGAAGCATTGAACTTTGGACGGAAGGAATTTTGTCTGATGGTGTGTGTAGACAAGACTGATGAAAGTCAGCTTCATCGGAATTCCGACGGAAAATTCCATCGGAATTTATTCCATCGGAAATCCGATCGTGTGTACAGGGCATTACTCGTCAAAATGGCCGCTAAGTTACTTCCGTTTTGAGCATATATAAGGAAACATCTAACATCCAATCAGGTTCCTCTGATGAAGTCACGTGGCGTGACTCAACGAGAAAGGATGGATGTTATAGCGTGTAACCGGAAGTGACGCTGGAATTGTCTACAATATTTTTATGCTATTTACCCATTTTTTCTTCATTGCATGTAAGCGCCCATTTAGCATTCAATAAATCTTTATTTTTTAACATTTTACACTATGAGAGGCTCTTTTTTTCTCTGATCCACATATGGGGAGCCTTGTCCACGTCTGGAATCTCTGACATTATCACGGTCACCGGGGAATCTGAGCTGTGCTGCCGGAAGTGTGGACGGATGGAGAGCTGACTATCCGTGGTTCCCTTGGATGTTTTGGAGATGTCATGGACGCATGCCTCTTGGACCCACAACAAGGCTCAGACGCAGCCCCGCTAGTAGACTTCCAACTCTAAACAGTCGTGTGCCATTGCGCATGCGCGTGCGCCAATCGCGCACACGCACATGCTGACGCTGCCTTGAAGCCCAGTGCCCTTTAAAAGGAGCTTCTTCTGTCCAGACTCTTGCTGTCTGATCTGGAGCTTATCCTGTGACTTGACCCTGAACCTGCACCTGTTGTTACGCTGACTCGGCTTCCTGACCTTGCTGCTATCTCCAGTCCTGACCTTTGGCTTCCTTGACCTAGTTCTGCTCATCTGTCTGCCTGATCCTCTGTTGCCTGATCCATCCTGAACTCTGACCTTCCGCTGCCCGACGCTACTGCCTATATCTGATCCGCTGTGCATTACCTGGCTCGTCTGACCCTTCTCCTGCCTGCTGCTTGCATCCGCATGTACCTGCATTCCCAGCTACCTGCACCCGCTGACCTGCATCATCTGACCTGCATCTTCTGCCGTCTACAGCAGTCTTCTCATCCAGTCCAGGAGAACCCAACAGGCACTCATACCCCACTGTGCTCCTTCGGCCACTGTCCCAACTCTAGTGACCTGGGAACCAGGGCTGTACGAGAGGTCTCAATCTGCACGTCAGGCTCACCTTCAAGGTACGTGTCAGGAGACTTCAAAGGCCCAATTTACCTTGGTGTGAGGTAAGCGCTCTGTGAGCATTAACCATTAAGGTGGATCATTATTTGAAAGAATCGTCACATTTATCCAGAAAGATCAATATTATTGTTTTTCACTACTGTTCCTCCCCCTCTTTTTTTGGACTTGGAATTCATTGGACATTTATTGGACACTTATTTATAACTTTATTAGTCAGGCATTTGCCATTTCTATTTTCACTCAGGAGGTTGTGCTGATCATTATTTGCTTTTATTCCAATTTTTTGTACACTTTTTAGATTGAGCAGCGATTTCCATTTCACTTTATATTTATACATTTTTTATATATATTTTTATATATATTTATATTCTATATATTTTGTATATATCCTATTCACTTGGTAAGCGCTAGAGATCACATTTTATAATAATAAATAGCTATTTTAAACAGCAAGTGAAATCATCAAGTAAATATATAAGCTATAAGCAATAGTATCCGGGCTAAATAGAATAAAAGGCTGCTGCCCCCCTTTTGAAAGTGTCCTATGTAGGAAACTAAAAAGTGAAAAAAGTGAACCCATGTGGTGACAACAACTGAATAATAACTGGGTAAAGAGGTACCCTCTTTACACTTCACACTGGGCTGGTGTAAGTGAATGTGTCCGTGAGAACAAAAAATAAAAATTAAATTGGGGGAATGCCCAATATATGATAAATTGAATTAAAACAGTGATATGTATCCAATCAGGCCTCTGAAGGGCGATAAACCCTTGGTCGTTCTTCTTTGGCCTCACCTATATATCCTGGTGAGAAATGTGTGTGTCCTATTACAAATTCATATGGCAGTCGCCACACATATAAACAAATCAGTGATAATGTTACTCGGTTAACACAATGTGGGTGTTCCCAGACAGTAGCTAATCAAGTGACAAGTGATCCTGGTGATAAACCTAGCATGCTTAGTACTTTAGTAAAGCAGCAAACAATAAGGTAAATAAGCCCCACAGAGTAGGGTTAAACAAGATAAGTGCAATTAATAGAGATGTCCATTTGCAATCATGTCCTGAGAAGACAAGGAGTTCCTCATTGGCCCCAAGAAGGGCAATGCAGTGTAGTAACGCAGTCCCACTAGCTAGACAGATAGCAGTAGTAAAAGGTGACTTGGTGAAGTTCCTGTTCAGATGTTCAACGATTGTATACAGGTGACAGTGGTGCTCCCCCCTTTGTGTTCACACTCACCGGATGAAGGCACCCCTACAGGGGTAACAGGCTCCTCAAGGGGTATAGTTGAGCTGTTCTGCCCTGCTGATGTTATGTCCTCCTCCTCTCTGTCTCCACGTTAGGTCTCTCACCCTAATTCCAGGACAAGTCTCTCCACCTTTTAGTCTCCTTCCCGGCTCCTCACAGGGTTAAAAAATCAAAAATAGGCTTCCATAGCATAAAAAAGTAAGGTTAATTAAAATGGTAAAAATTATATAATATAAAAACGTTGTGGACGTTTGTCAGTGGTTACATGCGATACCGCAAACCAGTCCACATCTCAAAAACAAAAGAGAAAAGGCCACAGTGCCTGCAGTCTAGTACCGAGGCTGGTGGGTGCACTAGGGAATGGCGTGCGTTCCACCACTCTACTCCG
The DNA here is from genome assembly GCA_029206835.1 of Rana muscosa. Classification (NCBI taxonomy): domain Eukaryota; kingdom Metazoa; phylum Chordata; class Amphibia; order Anura; family Ranidae; genus Rana; species Rana muscosa. The sequence continues at coordinate 1,063,687,261 of CM055116.1, forward strand.
TACCCGGAAGTGACGCGGACGTATGCAGTGAGCAATTCCCTGACGCGTTTCAACGTCAGTCGTTTTCAAAGGTGACATCACCTTTGAAAATGACTGACGTCGAAACGCGTATGTAGGGTAGTTAAGCTTATATTAACCACTTAAAGACCAGGCCTATTCTGACACATTTTGTTTACATGTGAAAATCAGTATTTGTTTGCAAGAAAGTTAGTTAAAGTAATTGTAAAGGCTCGTTTTTTTTTTTTTAAATAACAAATATGTTATTTACCACAAACCTGTACTCTCATACAGTATTTACATCCCATTCCTAATCTCCTGTGAAAAAGGTTTTCAGAAACTTAATAAACATTACCTTTCTTGGGCTGGTAGAGCTGCAGCTCTTAAGATGATAGTGCTACCCAAGTTTCTATACCTATTGAGAACCCTTGACATCCTTGTTTCTCCCACCTTCTTTACCTTCATCACATGATTATTTAAATTACATGTTTGGGCTGATAAAAAACCTGAGTGCCCCAACGCTACCTTGATTCGCCTCAAGAAAGCAGGGGGGATGGGCTTCCCAGACTCCAAAGATTAATATGCGGCAGTAATCCTAGATCAACGTAGGCATTGGTTTAAACCTATTTGTAACAAACAATGGAGAGATATTGAACAAAACTTTGTTCCCAAAGGTGATCTAAGTACCCTTCTATATGCTTACTACCTAGAAAACATATGCTTTAAAACAACTCACCCCACAATTAAAGCGACAATGTCGGTGTGGGTATACTTTACACAAAACCAGCTGAGTGCTTCTAATACTACAGGGACCCGTATCCCTTTGGAAGTACTCAATTTCTTGTTACCAGTTTCTCCTCAACCCATAAAAAGAGGTAAAATCCATTCCTATCAAGACTATACTAAAAGACCTCCCCCTTTGAAGACCTACAGAGAGACCATGCTATTCCTTTGGAAGGCCTATTTGGCCACAGACAAATAACATCTTATTTACAGAAAAACTCTGTCCCAAATCTACATATTGACAAAAAAGCCCGGCCCTTCTGGATGTCTGATTCTTCTACTGCAAAAGGGATTACATTATTCTACAACCTCCTGCAAGCCAAAGATACTGTAGCATTACCTTCACTTTAAGAAGGCCGCAGAATAGTTTGGGCCCTGAAGACAGCTCCGCCAACCCCCGGCAATTTACTCGACCCCCTTCTGGCGCAGTTAGTCTAGGGTAACAATATATTTCTTATGCTTTATGATCAAACTCAGACACCAAGGCAACAATAAAGAAATATCTGATTTACTTTAGATTGTGGTAAAAGAATCAACAGTGGTAACAGTTTACATGAAATGGATTGCAGAGCCCTGCAGCAATAAACACAGTATATATTAATGGGACAGTAAAGGCGCGCCGTGTGGGCGACCGTTAACTAAGCGCCCTGTGGCGCAGCACTTAAATGAACTATACAGCTGGCCAGGCCTGGCTCAGATACTAAGACTCAGTCTCTAGGGGATGATGGTTTCTTCACCGGCAAGTCTTTAAAGGTGGTGCACATAACAGAATAACATTTGTAATCCAATGGGAAGTTGTAACAGGAACAAAACACTTTACTGAAGATCCTCTGACTCAGTTCTGATAGGACACCTCCAGTGAGAGTATCAGATATAAACTAGTGGGCCACGGCAGTCTATAGGCACATCAGTAATAAACAGTATATGGTCTGAGCATATGCTCGCTCACCCCTCCGGATGCGATCCCAGTCCGGGAACTTCCACCGACTGTGTCTTCACACACAGTGTCTCCAGCGATCGGGTCCCCGATCCAACCAAGGCTGTGGATAAGCGAAGTCAGATGCCACCCAGGCTCGCAGTGGAAGGCTCTTTGGTAGCTGCGCAAGGCCTCAGGCTTCAGGCCTTGCACACCAGCACATCCGCACAGGAGGATCAGTCACTGAAGTCTCGTGTCCCAAAGAGGCCGAGCCCAGCCTCGCCTCCTCCTTTTATAACCCCTCCCATGAGTCTCTGGGGTGGAAACATCGCCGAAAGGGGTTCTGGGTAAGGTAGTCCTGTAAGTCTTAAAGGGGACCCCGCTACACACTCCCCCCACTTAAATTCTTTGGTCCCCAAAGAAAATTCTAGCATACACTGCGTATAACCCTAGACAACATTGCATAAGAGGTGGGCATAGGGAATTCCTACCAAAACCGAGGGGTTGAATTCCCTTGCCCACAGGTCTCACTATCATGAGTGGCCTGCCTAACTGTGCCAGAGAGTGAGTGGGGGTTGCCCTCCACCAAATGATCAGTGGAGGGATCTGGATTCTCTACACTCGTCCTGGCAGTGACTACAGAATCTTCTGAGCTCTTCCCCATTTGTGGGTAGGTCAACTTTCTGGGAGGCCTTATGACTCTGCGAGCCCTTTGATCCCTTGGGGTTTCTGGCTCTGGCGCCACAAGCTCTTCCTCTGTAACAGGCTCAGGCGACACGGCAGGCTCTGTAACATCTGCTTCAGGAGCCGAGGGATACATAGAGTTTATTGGGGCCCTGTTCAGGATAAGGATCACAGGCATCTTCCCATTAATCTGATGAAGGACTAGATGGGATGAATTCAGCAGCTTCTGCATTCAGTTGTCCATCTATAGTGTCTTCTGTAGTTGGAAGATCTATAGCAGAAGTTCCTTGAGTTGGGGAAGGCCACAGCCAGTTAGGTTCTCATCCTTCATCTCCACACCTTTCCTATCCCCTCTCCAGGGGTCTTCTGCTCTAGGACCAGCCGTTGGTAGGCCATCTTCAACATGGGGTGGATCTTGGTGGCCGCTGGCCCCTTCTCTTTCATTAGAGGGGTTAGGAGTCTTCGGGCCAAGTCCGTGTTCATCCCTATTATAAGGGAACTTTTGTTGGCTCCTGGCGGCCGAGGGCACACAACTGCCAGGGTGTCAAACTCTTCAGCCTTCCCAGCCACGGATGGGTCAAAAGTCATTTTGACGGGTAGATAGCCATCATAGGGGAAATTCTGGGTTCCAATCCCACATATTTCCAGCTCCTCTATCTTCTGGATAGGTAGGTGACTCAAGTGCTTATCGTAGAAATCTTGATACAGTAAGGTCACTTGTGCCCCAGTATCCAAGATGGCTCTGGTGTAGACTCCCTCCACTTGGATGGGCACTATAGGAGATGGGCCTACCAGCTTCTCCGGATATGGCCTGGCAGGGGTCGCCTTCTTCTGGCCCTTTCTCTTTGGACTCTCTCTTGTCCAACTCCCTTTAGACTTTAATCTTTTTTGAGCCTGGTATGCATTCATTTCCCTCTTCTCAATGGGTGTACAGACCCGCTGAGGGATATTATTATTTTTCTTAGGTGTGCACCCCCTCTGGGGAGTGCTGTGCCTCTTCTGAGGGGTCTTGCCCCCTTTCTCTGGGGTGTATCTCTGTTGAGGAATGTCGTGTTTCCTCTGAGATGTTTTATCTCCTCTTTTCTTCTGCTTCGCATTCAGCTTGGAGCTCACTGAAGGTGATGGGCACCCGGTTGACTCCTTCACCGGGGCCCTCTGGAGTTTCCCGCCGGCTTGTGGTTTTCCGTTTTCTTCTTCTTGGGACTGGAACATGTAGCTGCAATATGGCCAATTCCTCCGCAGTTAAAGCAAACTATATCTCCCCATTCTTGTAAAGATGCGGGTGCCGAGGCAATTGGGAAAAGTTCCTTCCGTGGTACTTCTCTCATGGGACCCTCTGGGTCTTTTGCCATCAGAGAGGTCAACATTTCTAACACCTTAGACATTTGTGCTTTTAAAGTGTCTACCTCTGAGTCTCTTTCAGGGGTCATCACTGGATTGACTAGCACCTGTGCGGGGACAACATTTGTCTTAATCATTTGCTGATCCTGTTGTAGCGCCTCCTCATCTCTGATGATTTTTAGATGCAGCCAGACTGGATCCGAGCGTAACGCTCCCTTTAAGACTTGCTTCATTCTTGCCGCATCTGTATCTTGGGGCTTCATTCCCTTCTTCAACACAATCTTGCACAGCAACCTGTTCAGTCTCCTAACATACTCTGAAAGTTTCTCCCTTGGTTGTTGGAAAATATGTTCAAATTGGTAGACCATCTCTGTCACCTTTTCCAATTGACCAAACTCTTCCTGTAGCATGGCTAGACAGTCTTGAGCCGTGCAATCTGCATTCCCAAACCGAAAACTTTTCACTGCTTCTGCTGCTGCGCCTTTGAGGCTTTCTATCACTCGTTGCCTCTTCTGCACTTCAGGCACCTCCCATGCCTCTACTGCCTGCAATGCCTGCTCCACCCAGGTATCAAAATCTTCTTCCCCTGCAGGGACAGGGAGCTTTCCTGAGAATGTCTTCAGTCTCTGGTAGCTAGTCTCTACATGCACCGTGCTTGTCTTCTGACATTTGATTAGCAGATCCCCTATTGCCTTTATCAATTCTGGTGATATAGCAGTGGCAGGTGCGGGTGTCACCGGGGGCGTCACCCCGTCTCCTTTTACTGGTGAGGTACGGGCCGCAGCCTGCGGTGATCCCATTGGTGATGGTTCCTTCTTTACAGTTAAAACAGGCGCCAACCTATAGGTTCTATTGTCTGGCGTCTTTACACACTTGCGCTTGCAAGCCTCTGGTATCCCGTCTCCGTATTCCACCAGTGCATACTGATATGAAGTGTCTGGGTCTGACTTTATATCTATCACCCATGGTGTGTGATCTGGGGACACTGACTTCATTAACTCCTCTACCATCTCAGTCTTCCATTCCTCCCCTGGGAGGCTGATGACTATCGAGTTGTTTGGCTCTGCCCTAACGGCTTGGCACCACTCTTCTATTGCTTGTGGATCCATAGGGTCCATGCCGGCACTTATGGCGTTCACCTGCTGTATCAGGATCCCGGACAAGAACCCCACGTGTAGCGTTACCTTCACTTTAAGAAGGCCGCAGATTAGTTTGGGCCCTGAAGACAGCTCCGCCAACCCCCGGCAATTTACTCGACCCCCTTCTGGCACAGTTAGTCTAGGGTAACAATATATTTCTTATGCTTTATGATCAAACTCAGACACCAAGGCAACAATAAAGAAATATCTGATTTACTTTAGATTGTGGTAAAAGAATCAACAGTGGTAACAGTTTACATGAAATGGATTGCAGAGCCCTGCAGCAATAAACACACTATATATTAAAGGGACAGTAAAGGCGCGCCGTGTGGGCGACCATTAACTAAGCGCCCTGTGGCGCAGCACTTAATTGAACTATACAGCTGGCCAGGCCTGGCTCAGATACTAAGACTCAGTCTCTAGGGGATGATGGTTTCTTCACCGGCAAGTCTTTAAAGGTGGTGCACATAACAGAATAACATTTGTAATCCAATGGGAAGTTGTAACAGGAACAAAGCACTTTACTGAAGATCCTCTGACTCAGTTCTGATAGGACACCTCCAGTGAGAGTATCAGATATAAACTAGTGGGCCACGGCAGTCTATAGGCACATCAGTAATAAACAGTATATGGTCTGAGCATACGCTCGCTCACCCCTCCGATCCCAGTCCGGGAACTTCCACCGACTGTGTCTTCACACACAGTGTCTCCAGCGATCGGGTCCCCGATCCAACCAAGGCTGTGGATAAGTGAAGTCAGATGCCACCCAGGCTCGCAGCGGGGTGGAAGGCTCTTTGGTAGCTGCGCAAGGCCTCAGGGTTCAGGCCTTGCACACCAGCACATCCGCACAGGAGGATCAGTCACTGAAGTCTCGTGTCCCAAAGAGGCTGAGCCCAGCCTCGCCTCCTCCTTTTATAACCCCTCCCATGAGTCTCTGGGGTGGAAACATCGCCGAAAGAGGTTCTGGGTAAGGTAGTCCTGGAAGTCTTAAAGGGGACCCCGCTACAATACATTTTTCAAAGGCCCTCCAAAAATGGGAAGTGGACATGCATATGTCCTTCACAAATGACCAATGGTGTCAAGCCATTCATTACAATGCCACCTCCACAAAATGTACTGGGAAATAGCCCAGAAAATCCACCACTGATAGTACCTTACTCCAGTCCAATTAGTTAAATTTGCTAACTTAGATGATAACAAATGTTGGCGGGGTTGCAATCAAATTGGATCCTTATTCCACATATTATGGGAGTGCCCACACATCCACAGTTTCTGGAATAAAACATTTTCCCTAATCTCAGAAGTCATGGGATGTATAATGGCCCCCACCCCAGCCTTAGCTGTTCTTAGTTTGGGGATTGCTAAATTCCCCCATAAACTTAGGGCTACAGTCATACACATACTTTCTGCGACAAAATTAATGCTTTTGCGCGAATAGAAAAGCAACATGGCACCAAATGTTTCATTGGTTAAACTTTTAATTAATTTAGTTAAAAGTTATGAAGAGTGCTTGGCAACCCAGTCCCACACATACAAAAAATGTACTGAGCCTTGAAACATCTGCCAACACCTTAAGGTGTTTCCAGAATTAATGTGATTGTAAAGTCTCGTTTTTTTTTTTTTTTTTTAAATAACAAACATATTATCTCTACCTGCTCTGCGCAGGGGTTTTGCACAGAGCAGCCCAGATCCTCCTCTTCTCGGGTCCCTTGCCGCTGCCCCTGGCCCCTCCCTCCTGTTGAGCACCTCCACAGCAATCAGCTTGCTATGGGGGCACCAAAGCCAAGCTACAGCTCTGTGTATCCATTTCGACACAGAGCTGCCATTCGGTCCCCGCCTTCTCTCTCTCCTGATTGGCTAACTTACATTGATTGACAGCCGCAGGAGCCAATGGAGCCACTGCTGTGTCTCAGCCAATCAGGTGGGAGAGTCACGGATAGCCGAGGGACTCGTGGACATCGCTGGACAGAGTGGGGGCTCAGGTAAGTATAAGGGGGTTCTGGGAAGGCTGCTACACACAGAAGGCTTTTATCTTAATGCATAGAATGCATGTGGATGGGGTGCAGAGGTGGCTGGGGGGTACAGAGGTGAGATGTGGATAGGGGGAACCGAGGTGGATGGGGGGTACGGAGATGAGCTGTGGATGGGGGTACAGAGGTGAGCTGTGGATGGGGTGGTACAGTGGTGAGCTATATTTGGCGGTACAGAGGTGAACGTTGACAGGGATACAGAGGTGAGCTATGGATGGTGGGGTACAGAGGTAAACATGGATGGGGATACAGAGGTGAGCTGTGAATGGGGGGGTACAGAGGTGAGCTGTGGATGGGGGGGTACAGAGATGAGCCGTGGATGGGAGGTACAGAGGTGAACATCGACGGGAGATACAGAGGTGAGCTGTGTATGGGGGGTACAGAGGTGAACGTGGATGGGGGATACAGAGGTGAGCTGTGAATGGGGGGGTATGGAGGTGAACTGTGGATGGGGGTAGAGTTGAGCGGGTAGCTGGATATTCGGGTCCGGCGGGTTCGGCCGAACTTCGGAAAAAAGTTCGGATTCGGGACCGAACTTTAACCCGAACCCGGACCCGGACCACATTGAAGTCAATGGGGACCCGGACTTCTGACGACTAAAAAGGCTCTAAAAAAGTAATGGAAAGGGCTAGAGGGCTGCAAATGGCAGCAAAATGTTGTTAAGAACATGGCAAGTGCTCTGCAAACAAATGTGGATAGGAAATAACTTAAAAGAACATAAAAAAAATTAAAAAATAAAAAAATATGCTGGAGGCCCCCTTTTCAGCAGAAGAGGTACAGGAAGTCATTAAGAACCTCAGAAACTCAACGGCACGATGCCACACATATGGTGGGAATGCCCCAGAATACGCCCTTTCTGGAATAAATTATTTAATTTAATGGATAAGCTAGTGGGAAAATAAAATACTTTGAAATAAAAATGTAGCGGGGTGCTAAATTTAAGGAAAGTGTTTGAGTGGTAAATAGGCTCAAATACCCTAATTCTGTAGGATTCATGGACCATTTTGTCCTCGGGGGACAGTATTGGTGTGCAGTTCCCTGCGGCCTACAGGTGGTGCCTTTTGTGTCCCCTCTTGGCAGTAGTACAGCAGGGCGGGGAACCTGCTGTGCATGCCGGGAGAGCATATAAAAGGGGCAGACCTTTGGCCTGGGGGCTGATGTCCAGTGGGGTCCGCGCCCAGGTGCCTTCGGCCTGGGTGCATGTGTTCCTGTTCCATCTCGGGCACCTTTAGCCCGGGGTGAGGTACTATCCTGGAGTTCTTGCTGCCCTGGGTATGGAGGCCTAGGGGCGGGAGTAAAGCCTGGAGTCCAGAGCCGCCTCGTGTAGGGGACCCTGTTCCAGGGAAGGGAGGATCATTCTGATGGACCGATGCGGGAGTCACGGTGAAGGAATGGTCTGTTGACTCCCTGGAGAGATGTCTTCCCCTTGATATGGGCTAGGTTCATAGAAGGAGAAGCTCAAGGTCACCTTGACTGTATCAGAGGCCTTATTCAACCGGCCCGTGGCAGGGGCCTTATACACCCTGGTCTGTGGCTGAGACCAAAGTTCTCCAGGCCCGTGGCAGGGGCCTTGTACACCCGGTCTGTGGCAGAGACCAACCTCAATGTCTGTGGCAGAGACCGTGCGCCAAAAACTGTTTGAGAAACCTAAGCAGTGAAGTGAATGTGCTACGTTTGTGCCTGGACCTCCTCCACACCTTAAGCTGTCCTGTTTCTTTGCTCTAACCTTTTCTATCTGAGTACAGTTTATTTTGCCATGAGAGAATAAGAGTTGGAGTTTCAGCTGGTGTGGACATTGACTTTACTGGCAATTAAAGGACTTGCCTCTACCTACAGTAGAGGTGAGAATCATCCTCTGGAGGAGTTTTGACTCCGGCTGTGGACACGGCCCGTCAAGTACACCGCTCAACCTCTTTATATAGGAGGATACGGGCTGGTAGTGCGGTGTGCCTTTCTCCCTCCTGCGAAGAGCCAACAACATAAAGGCAGGTAAGGGGGAAAGGATCTGTGCGCTACAAAAAAATAAAATAAAAATTTTAATCTTGGCCTAGCAGGACGAGGTCCATATGGAGTAGGAGGTTGAGGTGGCGGTGGATGTGGCTGTGTAGGTGGAAGCGTCGGTGGAGGAGGACGAGGTAGCCAACACTGGTTCAAAAATACAACAATGGCTGGGTAAGGCCGGTGATGTGTCGAATTCTGTCCCCTGTCGAATAGTGTCCGCCCTGTACTGCGCTTGCTGAGTATGTAGGACAAGGGGATTTCAAAAATCTCCCAAGACTAACGGTGCCTGCGTGTTGAGTTCAGGTGAAGGCCACACCATCCGTGGTTCAAGCCGAGCCAAGCAAGGCCGCGATCGAAGCGAGCCCGTGAGGGGCCCTGTTACTATGTGTTACCGTATGTCCTCTTGGATGGTGGGGCTTGAACCTGCACTCACAGCGCAGGCGCCGTTCATCTTCGGAGATTTTGTGAATCTCCTTGTCCTCTGTACTGCGCAAGCGCTGCGCCTGCGCAGTACGGGCCGGGCAGAATCCGATGGCCGGACAGTTTTTGTCACAACACCGGTATACATGTCTATTCTGCACAAGGTACGGACAAGTCCTGTGGGATCCATGCCTGGTTCATTTTAATGAACGTGAGCTTGTCCACATTGGCTCTGGACAGGCGGCTGCGCTTGTCTGTGATAACGCCCCCTGCCGTGCTAAATACACGTTCAGATAATACACTGGCTGCAGGGCAGGCCAGCACCTCCAAGGCATAAACGGCAAGCTCAGGCCATGTGCCCAATTTGGAGACCCAGAAGTTAAAGGGGGCAGACCCGTCATCCAGTACGTGTAGGCCTGTGGACACGTACTGCTCAACCATGTTGGTGAAATGCTGCCTCCTGCTAAGACGTTCCATCTCAGCTGGTGGTGCTGGTTGTTGTGGCGTGCTGACAAAGCTTTTCCACATTTCGGCCATGCTAACCCTGCCTTCTGAGGTGCTGCCGGTGCCCCGGCTGCGTTGGCGACCTCTTCCTCCTCCTCTGCCTTCGCCTTGTGCTTCCACCGTACGCCCGCTGTCAGGTGGGAATGCCACCAGCAGCGCGTCTACCAGCGTGCGCTTGTACTCGCGCATCTTACGATCCCGCTCCAGTGAGGGAATTAAGGACGGTACGTTGTCCTTGTAACGGGGATCCAGCAGGGTGGCCACCCAGTAATCAGCACCAGTTAAAATGTGGGCAACTCGGCTGTCGTTGCGGAAACACTGCAGCATGTAATCGCTCATGTGTGCCAGGCTGCCCAGAGGCTAAGAAAAGCTGTCCTCTGTGGGAGGTGTATCGTCTGTGTCCTCTGTATCCCCCCAGCCACGCACCAGTAATGGCCACGAGCTGGTCTGAGTGCCACCCTGCTGTGAACATGGCTCCTCCTCCTCCTCCTCCTCCATCTCCTCCTCCACCTCGTCATCCTCCAGAACTGTGCCCTTTCTGCCGGACAATTGTGTACCTGGCGTTTGTTGGTGCAGGAACCCACCCTCGTAGCCACTTGTGAAAGACTGCCCTGAAAGCCTTTGAAATGATCCCGCTTCCTCCTCCTCCTCCTCATCCTCCTGTGCCACATCCTCTTCCATCATCGCACGAAGCGTTTTTTCAAGGAGGCATAGAACTGGGATAGTAACGCTGAGAACGGCGTCATTGGCACTGGCCATGTTGGTGGAGTACTCGAAACAGCGCAACAAGGCACACAGGTCTCGCATGGAGGCCCAGTTATTGGTGGTGAAGTGGTGCTGTTCCGCAGAGCGACTCACGCGTGATTGCTGCACCTGAAACTCCACTATTGCCTGCTGCTGCTCGCACAGTCTGGCCAGCATGTGCAAGGTGGAGTTCCACCTTGTGGGCACGTCACATATGAGGCGGTGAGCTGGAAGGCCGAAGTTACGCTGCAGCGCTGACAGGCGAGCAGCAGCAGGGTGAGAACGCCGAAAGTGCGCACAGACAGCCCGCACTTTCTGCAGCAGCTCTGGCATATTGGGGTAATTTTTAAGGAACCTCTGGACCACAAAGTTCAGCACATGCGCCAGGCAAGGGATGTGCGTCAAACCGGCTAGACCCAGAGCTGCTACGAGATTTCGCCCATTATCGCACACCACCAGGCCGGGCTTGAGGCTCACTGACAGCAACCACTCATCGGTCTGTTGTTCCATGTCCCTCCACAACTCCTGCGCGGTGTGGGGATTTTCCCCCAAACAGGAAAGTTTTAAAACTGCCTGCTGTCGTTTACCCCTGGCTGTGCTGAAGTTGGTGGTGAAGGTGTTACGCTGAATGGATGAGGAGGCGGTAGAGGATGAGGAAGCGGAGAAGGAGGAGTTAGCAACAGGAGGCAAACTGAAGCGCCCTGCAATCCTCGGTGGTGGAAGGACATGCGCCAAACCGCTATCTGCCTCAGGCCCAGCAGCCACTGCATTTACCCAGTGTGCTGTTAGGGAGATATAACGTCCCTGACCGTGCTTACTGGTCCACGCATCCGTAGTTAGGTGGACCTTGCCACAGATGGCGTTGCGCAGTGCACACCTGATTTTGTCCCCCACCTGGTTGTGCAGGGAAGGGATGGCTCACCTGGAAAAGTAGTGGAGGCTGGGCACGACGTACTGCGGGACAGCCAATGCCATCAGGCTTTTAAAACTCTGCGTCTCCACCAGACGGAATGACAGCATTTCAAAGGCCAGGAATTTTGAAATGCTGGCATTCAGGGCCAGGGATCGCGGGTGGCTAGGGGGGTACTTCCTCTTCCGCTCCAATGTTTGGGAGATAGAGAGCTGAACGCTTCCATGGGACATTGTGGAGATGGTCGGTGACCCAGGTGGTAGTGTTGCTGGCAGATCCTCTGTTTGCGGGGTGACAGGTGCCACTGTCACTACAGAGGTGGATGAAGAGGCCGAGACTGCATCAGAAGAGGAAGCAGGAGGAGCCAGAGACCTTTCTTGGTTTCTGAGGTGTCTACTCCACTGCAGCTCGTGCTTTGCACTTAGATGCCTGGTCATGCAGCTTGTGCTCAGGTTGAGAACGTTTATGCCTCGCTTCAGGCTCTGATTGCACAGCGTGCAAACCACTCGTGTCTTGTCATCAACACACTGTGTGAAGAACTGCCACGCTAGGGAAGTCCTTGGACCTGGCTTTGGTGTGCTCGGTCCCTTGCTGCGTTGGGCAGTAGCAGATGTACTGTCTAGGGGACGAATGCTCCGTTTTTGCACCCTGCTCCCTCTTCTGCTGTGCTGGTGGCTCTGTGCGACCACCGCCTCTTCCTCTGAACTACACTGGTCACCTGCATAACGTTGATTCCATGTGGGGTCGAGGACCTCATCGTCCTCCACATCATCTTCCACCCAGTCTTCACCCCTGCCCTCCATGTCTGTCTGCACAATTGCGAAAGCAGCAGCAGTTGGCACCTGTGTTTCATCATCATCCGAGACGTGCTGCGATGGTCCTCCCATGTACCCATCATGAAACATAAGTGGTTGGGCATCGGTGCACTCAATCTCTTCCACTTCTGGGGCAGGGCTAGGTGGATGGCCCTGGGAAACCCTGCTAACAGAGTCATCGAAAAGCAGAAGAGACTGCTGCATGATTTGGGGCTCAGACTGCTTGGCTGATTTGCAAGGGGGTGAGGTGAAAGACTGATGGACATGGGCTTCAGGTGCCAACTCTGATCTTTCAGCAGAAGAGTTGGTGGGAGACAATGTGAAGGAACCCGAGGCACTGTCAGCAACCCAATCTACTATCGCCTGTACTTGTCCTGGCCTAAACATTGGTACAGCCTCATTAGGCGCGACAAAATACCGCCGCAGGCTCGGTCGCCTACTCGCACCTGAGGAAGGTGTTTCACTTGTGCGTGTAGCTGGCACAGATCCACCACGTCCTCTCCCTGCAACAGGAGCTCCACCAGCAGCACCACGACCGGGGCCACCACGTCCCTTTGACCTTCCCCTCATATTTTCCAAATTTAGGATCTTGCCCTAAATGGCGTTTTTTGGAAGACCACAACACACCCACAGTATGTAATGGCTGAAACGCACAGCTACAGAACTGCAGAAAATGCTATTCAAAAAAAAAAAGGTTGTTTTTTTTAGTATAGCACAGTACAAGGAAAATATATAGAAATTGTTTTTTTACACACACACCTCCAGATGTGTATTTCACACTGCAAAATATTTTCTGTGGCCCTAAATGGCGTTTTTTGCAAGAGCACAACACAACCACAGTATTTAACCACTGAATCGCACAGCTATAGAAGTGCAGAGAATGCTATTCAAAAAAAATGTTGTTTTTTCACACACCTCCAGATATGTATTTCACACTGCAAAATATTTTCTGTGGCCCTAAATGGCGTTTTTTGCAAGAGCACAACACAACCACAGTATTTAACCACTGAATCGCACAGCTATAGAAGTGCAGAGAATTGTATTCAAAAAAAATGTTGTTTTTTTAGTATAGCACTGTACAATATATAGAAATTGTTTATTTTACACACCTCCACATGTGTATTTCACACTGCAATTCATTTTCTGTGGCCCTAAATGGCGTTTTTTGCAAGAGCACAACACAACCACAGTATTTAACCACTGAATCGCACAGCTATAGAAGTGCAGAGAATGCTATTCAAAAAAAATGTTGTTTTTTTTAGTATAGCACTGTACAATATATAGAAATTGTTTATTTTACACACCTCCACATGTGTATTTCACACTGCAATTTATTTTCTGTGGCCCTAAATGGCGTTTTTTGCAAGAGCACAACACAACCACAGTATTTAACCACTGAATCGCACAGCTATAGAAGTGCAGAGAATGCTATTCAAAAAAAATGTTGTTTTTTCACACACCTCCAGATATGTATTTCACACTGCAAAATATTTTCTGTGGCCCTAAATGGCGTTTTTTGCAAGAGCACAACACAACCACAGTATTTAACCACTGAATCGCACAGCTATAGAAGTGCAGAGAATGCTATTCAAAAAAAATGTTGTTTTTTCACACACCTCCAGATATGTATTTCACACTGCAAAATATTTTCTGTGGCCCTAAATGGCGTTTTTTTGCAAGAGCACAACACAACCACAGTATTTAAACACTGAATCGCACAGCTATAGAAGTGCAGAGAATGCTATTCAAAAAAAATGTTGTTTTTTTTTAGTATAGCACTGTACAATATATAGAAATTGTTTATTTTACACACCTCCACATGTGTATTTCACACTGCAATTTATTTTCTGTGGCCCTAAATGGCGTTTTTTGCAAGAGCACAACACAACCACAGTATTTAACCACTGAATCGCACAGCTATAGAAGTGCAGAGAATGCTATTCAAAAAAAATGTTTTTTTTTTTAGTATAGCACTGTACAATATATAGAAATTGTTTATTTTACACACCTCCACATGTGTATTTCACACTGCAACTTATTTTCTGTGGCCCTAAATGGCGTTTTTTGCAAGAGCACAACACAACCACAGTATTTAACCACTGAATCGCACAGCTATAGAAGTGCAGAGAATGCTATTCAAAAAAAATGTTGTTTTTTTTAGTATAGCACTGTACAATATATAGAAATTGTTTATTTTACACACCTCCACATGTGTATTTCACACTGCAATTTATTTTCTGTGGCCCTAAATGGCGTTTTTTGCAAGAGCACAACACAACCACAGTATTTAACCACTGAATCGCACAGCTATAGAAGTGCAGAGAATGCTATTCAAAAAAAATGTTGTTTTTTCACACACCTCCAGATATGTATTTCACACTGCAAAATATTTTCTGTGGCCCTAAATGGCGTTTTTTGCAAGAGCACAACACAACCACAGTATTTAACCACTGAATCGTACAGCTATAGAAGTGCAGAGAATGCTATTCAAAAAAAAATTTGTTTTTTTTAGTATAGCACTGTACAATATATAGAAATTGTTTATTTTACACACCTCCACATGTGTATTTCACACTGCAATTTATTTTCTGTGGCCCTAAATGGCGTTTTTTGCAAGAGCACAACACAACCACAGTATTTAACCACTGAATCGCACAGCTATAGAAGTGCAGAGAATGCTATTCAAAAAAAAATTTGTTTTTTTTAGTATAGCACTGTACAATATATAGAAATTGTTTATTTTACACACCTCCACATGTGTATTTCACACTGCAATTTATTTTCTGTGGCCCTAAATGGCGTTTTTTGCAAGAGCACAACACAACCACAGTATTTAACCACTGAATCGCACAGCTATAGAAGTGCAGAGAATGCTATTCAAAAAAAAATTAGTTTTTTTTAGTATAGCACTGTACAATATATAGAAATTGTTTATTTTACACACCTCCACATGTGTATTTCACACTGCAAAATATTTTCTGTGGCCCTAAATGGCGTTTTTTGCAAGAGCACAACACAACCACAGTATTTAACCACTGAATCGCACAGCTATAGAAGTGCAGAGAATGCTATTCAAAAAAAATGTTGTTTTTTTTAGTATAGCACTGTACAATATATAGAAATTGTTTATTTTACACACCTCCACATGTGTATTTCACACTGCAATTTATTTTCTGTGGCCCTAAATGGCGTTTTTTGCAAGAGCACAACACAACCACAGTATTTAACCACTGAATCGCACAGCTATAGAAGTGCAGAGAATGCTATTCAAAAAAAATGTTGTTTTTTCACACACCTCCAGATATGTATTTCACACTCCAAAATATTTTCTGTGGCCCTAAATGGCGTTTTTTGCAAGAGCACAACACAACCACAGTATTTAACCACTGAATCGCACAGCTATAGAAGTGCAGAGAATGCTATTCAAAAAAAATGTTGTTTTTTTTAGTATAGCACTGTACAATATATAGAAATTGTTTATTTTACACACCTCCACATGTGTATTTCACACTGCAATTTATTTTCTGTGGCCCTAAATGGCGTTTTTTGCAAGAGCACAACACAACCACAGTATTTAACCACTGAATCGCACAGCTATAGAAGTGCAGAGAATGCTATTCAAAAAAAATGTTGTTTTTTCACACACCTCCAGATATGTATTTCACACTGCAAAATATTTTCTGTGGCCCTAAATGGCGTTTTTTGCAAGAGCACAACACAACCACAGTATTTAACCACTGAATCGTACAGCTATAGAAGTGCAGAGAATGCTATTCAAAAAAAAATTTGTTTTTTTTAGTATAGCACTGTACAATATATAGAAATTGTTTATTTTACACACCTCCACATGTGTATTTCACACTGCAATTTATTTTCTGTGGCCCTAAATGGCGTTTTTTGCAAGAGCACAACACAACCACAGTATTTAACCACTGAATCGCACAGCTATAGAAGTGCAGAGAATGCTATTCAAAAAAAAATTTGTTTTTTTTAGTATAGCACTGTACAATATATAGAAATTGTTTATTTTACACACCTCCACATGTGTATTTCACACTGCAATTTATTTTCTGTGGCCCTAAATGGCGTTTTTTGCAAGAGCACAACACAACCACAGTATTTAACCACTGAATCGCACAGCTATAGAAGTGCAGAGAATGCTATTCAAAAAAAAATTAGTTTTTTTTAGTATAGCACTGTACAATATATAGAAATTGTTTATTTTACACACCTCCACATGTGTATTTCACACTGCAAAATATTTTCTGTGGCCCTAAATGGCGTTTTTTGCAAGAGCACAACACAACCACAGTATTTAACCACTGAATCGCACAGCTATAGAAGTGCAGAGAATGCTATTCAAAAAAAATGTTGTTTTTTTTAGTATAGCACTGTACAATATATAGAAATTGTTTATTTTACACACCTCCACATGTGTATTTCACACTGCAATTTATTTTCTGTGGCCCTAAATGGCGTTTTTTGCAAGAGCACAACACAACCACAGTATTTAACCACTGAATCGCACAGCTATAGAAGTGCAGAGAATGCTATTCAAAAAAAATGTTGTTTTTTCACACACCTCCAGATATGTATTTCACACTCCAAAATATTTTCTGTGGCCCTAAATGGCGTTTTTTGCAAGAGCACAATACAACCACAGTATTTAACCACTGAATCGCACAGCTATAGAAGTGCAGAGAATGCTATTCAAAAAAAATGTTGTTTTTTTTAGTATAGCACTGTACAATATATAGAAATTGTTTATTTTACACACCTCCACATGTGTATTTCACACTGCAATTTATTTTCTGTGGCCCTAAATGGCGTTTTTTGCAAGAGCACAACACAACCACAGTATTTAACCACTGAATCGCACAGCTATAGAAGTGCAGAGAATGCTATTCAAAAAAAATGTTGTTTTTTCACACACCTCCAGATATGTACTTCACACTGCAAAATATTTTCTGTGGCCCTAAATGGCGTTTTTTGCAAGAGCACAACACAACCACAGTATTTAACCACTGAATCGTACAGCTATAGAAGTGCAGAGAATGCTATTCAAAAAAAAATTTGTTTTTTTTAGTATAGCACTGTACAATATATAGAAATTGTTTATTTTACACACCTCCACATGTGTATTTCACACTGCAATTTATTTTCTGTGGCCCTAAATGGCGTTTTTTGCAAGAGCACAACACAACCACAGTATTTAACCACTGAATCGCACAGCTATAGAAGTGCAGAGAATGCTATTCAAAAAAAAATTTGTTTTTTTTAGTATAGCACTGTACAATATATAGAAATTGTTTATTTTACACACCTCCACATGTGTATTTCACACTGCAATTTATTTTCTGTGGCCCTAAATGGCGTTTTTTGCAAGAGCACAACACAACCACAGTATTTAACCACTGAATCGCACAGCTATAGAAGTGCAGAGAATGCTATTCAAAAAAAAATTAGTTTTTTTTAGTATAGCACTGTACAATATATAGAAATTGTTTATTTTACACACCTCCACATGTGTATTTCACACTGCAATTTATTTTCTGTGGCCCTAAATGGCGTTTTTTGCAAGAGCACAACACAACCACAGTATTTAACCACTGAATCGCACAGCTATAGAAGTGCAGAGAATGCTATTCAAAAAAAATGTTGTTTTTTCACACACCTCCAGATATGTATTTCACACTGCAAAATATTTTCTGTGGCCCTAAATGGCGTTTTTTGCAAGAGCACAACACAACCACAGTATTTAACCACTGAATCGCACAGCTATAGAAGTGCAGAGAATGCTATTCAAAAAAAATGTTGTTTTTTTTAGTATAGCACTGTACAATATATAGAAATTGTTTATTTTACACACCTCCACATGTGTATTTCACACTGCAATTTATTTTCTGTGGCCCTAAATGGCGTTTTTTGCAAGAGCACAACACAACCACAGTATTTAACCACTGAATCGCACAGCTATAGAAGTGCAGAGAATGCTATTCAAAAAAAATGTTGTTTTTTTCACACACCTCCAGATATGTATTTCACACTGCAAAATATTTTCTGTGGCCCTAAATGGCGTTTTTTGCAAGAGCACAACACAACCACAGTATTTAACCACTGAATCGCACAGCTATAGAAGTGCAGAGAATGCTATTCAAAAAAAATGTTTTTTTTTTTAGTATAGCACTGTACAATATATAGAAATTGTTTATTTTACACACCTCCACATGTGTATTTCACACTGCAATTTATTTTCTGTGGCCCTAAATGGCGTTTTTTGCAAGAGCACAACACAACCACAGTATTTAACCACTGAATCGCACAGCTATAGAAGTGCAGAGAATGCTATTCAAAAAAAATGTTGTTTTTTCACACACCTCCAGATATGTATTTCACACTGCAAAATATTTTCTGTGGCCCTAAATGGCGTTTTTTGCAAGAGCACAACACAACCACAGTATTTAACCACTGAATCGCACAGCTATAGAAGTGCAGAGAATGCTATTCAAAAAAAATGTTGTTTTTTTTAGTATAGCACTGTACAATATATAGAAATTGTTTATTTTACACACCTCCACATGTGTATTTCACACTGCAATTTATTTTCTGTGGCCCTAAATGGCGTTTTTTGCAAGAGCACAACACAACCACAGTATTTAACCACTGAATCGCACAGCTATAGAAGTGCAGAGAATGCTATTCAAAAAAAATGTTGTTTTTTCACACACCTCCAGATATGTATTTCACACTGCAAAATATTTTCTGTGGCCCTAAATGGCGTTTTTTGCAAGAGCACAACACAACCACAGTATTTAACCACTGAATCGCACAGCTATAGAAGTGCAGAGAATGCTATTCAAAAAAAATGTTGTTTTTTTTAGTATAGCACTGTACAATATATAGAAATTGTTTATTTTACACACCTCCACATGTGTATTTCACACTGCAAAATATTTTCTGTGGCCCTAAATGGCGTTTTTTGCAAGAGCACAACACAACCACAGTATTTAACCACTGAATCGCACAGCTATAGAAGTGCAGAGAATGCTATTCAAAAAAAATGTTGTTTTTTTTAGTATAGCACTGTACAATATATAGAAATTGTTTATTTTACACACCTCCACATGTGTATTTCACACTGCAATTTATTTTCTGTGGCCCTAAATGGCGTTTTTTGCAAGAGCACAACACAACCACAGTATTTAACCACTGAATCGCACAGCTATAGAAGTGCAGAGAATGCTATTCCAAAAAAATGTTGTTTTTTTCACACACCTCCAGATATGTATTTCACACTGCAAAATATTTTCTGTGGCCCTAAATGGCGTTTTTTGCAAGAGCACAACACAACCACAGTATTTAACCACTGAATCGCACAGCTATAGAAGTGCAGAGAATGCTATTCAAAAAAAATGTTTTTTTTTTTAGTATAGCACTGTACAATATATAGAAATTGTTTATTTTACACACCTCCACATGTGTATTTCACACTGCAATTTATTTTCTGTGGCCCTAAATGGCGTTTTTTGCAAGAGCACAACACAACCACAGTATTTAACCACTGAATCGCACAGCTATAGAAGTGCAGAGAATGCTATTCAAAAAAAATTTTGTTTTTTTTAGTATAGCACTGTACAATATATAGAAATTGTTTATTTTACACACCTCCACATGTGTATTTCACACTGCAATTTATTTTCTGTGGCCCTAAATGGCGTTTTTTGCAAGAGCACAACACAACCACAGTATTTAACCACTGAATCGCACAGCTATAGAAGTGCAGAGAATGCTATTCAAAAAAAATGTTGTTTTTTTTAGTATAGCACTGTACAATATATAGAAATTGTTTATTTTACACACCTCCACATGTGTATTTCACACTGAAATTTATTTTCTGTGGCCCTAAATGGCGTTTTTTGCAAGAGCACAACACAACCACAGTATTTAACCACTGAATCGCACAGCTATAGAAGTGCAGAGAATGCTATTCAAAAAAAATGTTGTTTTTTCACACACCTCCAGATATGTATTTCACACTGCAAAATATTTTCTGTGGCCCTAAATGGCGTTTTTTGCAAGAGCACAACACAACCACAGTATTTAACCACTGAATCGCACAGCTATAGAAGTGCAGAGAATGCTATTCAAAAAAAATGTTTTTTTTTTTAGTATAGCACTGTACAATATATAGAAATTGTTTATTTTACACACCTCCACATGTGTATTTCACACTGCAATTTATTTTCTGTGGCCCTAAATGGCGTTTTTTGCAAGAGCACAACACAACCACAGTATTTAACCACTGAATCGCACAGCTATAGAAGTGCAGAGAATGCTATTCAAAAAAAATGTTGTTTTTTCACACACCTCCAGATATGTATTTCACACTGCAAAATATTTTCTGTGGCCCTAAATGGCGTTTTTTGCAAGAGCACAACACAACCACAGTATTTAACCACTGAATCGCACAGCTATAGAAGTGCAGAGAATGCTATTCAAAAAAAATTTTGTTTTTTTTAGTATAGCACTGTACAATATATAGAAATTGTTTATTTTACACACCTCCACATGTGTATTTCACACTGCAATTTATTTTCTGTGGCCCTAAATGGCGTTTTTTGCAAAAGCACAACACAACCACAGTATTTAACCACTGAATCGCACAGCTATAGAAGTGCAGAGAATGCTATTCAAAAAAAATGTTGTTTTTTCACACACCTCCAGATATGTATTTCACACTGCAAAATATTTTCTGTGGCCCTAAATGGCGTTTTTTGCAAGAGCACAACACAACCACAGTATTTAACCACTGAATCGCACAGCTATAGAAGTGCAGAGAATGCTATTCAAAAAAAATGTTTGTTTTTTTAGTATAGCACTGTACAATATATAGAAATTGTTTATTTTACACACCTCCACATGTGTATTTCACACTGCAATTTATTTTCTGTGGCCCTAAATGGCGTTTTTTGCAAGAGCACAACACAACCACAGTATTTAACCACTGAATCGCACAGCTATAGAAGTGCAGAGAATGCTATTCAAAAAAAATGTTGTTTTTTCACACACCTCCAGATATGTATTTCACACTGCAAAATATTTTCTGTGGCCCTAAATGGCGTTTTTTGCAAGAGCACAACACAACCACAGTATTTAACCACTGAATCGCACAGCTATAGAAGTGCAGAGAATGCTATTCAAAAAAAATGTTGTTTTTTTTAGTATAGCACTGTACAATATATAGAAATTGTTTATTTTACACACCTCCACATGTGTATTTCACACTGCAATTTATTTTCTGTGGCCCTAAATGGCGTTTTTTGCAAGAGCACAACACAACCACAGTATTTAACCACTGAATCGCACAGCTATAGAAGTGCAGAGAATGCTATTCAAAAAAAATGTTGTTTTTTCACACACCTCCAGATATGTATTTCACACTGCAAAATATTTTCTGTGGCCCTAAATGGCGTTTTTTGCAAGAGCACAACACAACCACAGTATTTAACCACTGAATCGCACAGCTATAGAAGTGCAGAGAATGCTATTCAAAAAAAATGTTGTTTTTTTTAGTATAGCACTGTACAATATATAGAAATTGTTTATTTTACACACCTCCACATGTGTATTTCACACTGCAATTTATTTTCTGTGGCCCTAAATGGCGTTTTTTGCAAGAGCACAACACAACCACAGTATTTAACCACTGAATCGCACAACTATAGAAGTGCAGAGAATGCTATTCAAAAAAAATGTTGTTTTTTCACACACCTCCAGATATGTATTTCACACTGCAAAATATTTTCTGTGGCCCTAAATGGCGTTTTTTGCAAGAGCACAACACAACCACAGTATTTAACCACTGAATCGCACAGCTATAGAAGTGCAGAGAATGCTATTCAAAAAAAAATTTGTTTTTTTTAGTATAGCACTGTACAATATATAGAAATTGTTTATTTTACACACCTCCACATGTGTATTTCACACTGCAAAATATTTTCTGTGGCCCTAAATGGCGTTTTTTGCAAGAGCACAACACAACCACAGTATTTAACCACTGAATCGCACAGCTATAGAAGTGCAGAGAATGCTATTCAAAAAAAATGTTGTTTTTTTTAGTATAGCACTGTACAATATATAGAAATTGTTTATTTTACACACCTCCACATGTGTATTTCACACTGCAATTTATTTTCTGTGGCCCTAAATGGCGTTTTTTGCAAGAGCACAACACAACCACAGTATTTAACCACTGAATCGCACAGCTATAGAAGTGCAGAGAATGCTATTCAAAAAAAATGTTGTTTTTTTCACACACCTCCAGATATGTATTTCACACTGCAAAATATTTTCTGTGGCCCTAAATGGCGTTTTTTGCAAGAGCACAACAGAACCACAGTATTTAACCACTGAATCACACAGCTATAGAAGTGCAGAGAATGCTATTCAAAAAAAATGTTTTTTTTTTTAGTATAGCACTGTACAATATATAGAAATTGTTTATTTTACACACCTCCACATGTGTATTTCACACTGCAATTTATTTTCTGTGGCCCTAAATGGCGTTTTTTGCAAGAGCACAACACAACCACAGTATTTAACCACTGAATCGCAAAGCTATAGAAGTGCAGAGAATGCTATTCAAAAAAAATTTTGTTTTTTTTAGTATAGCACTGTACAATATATAGAAATTGTTTATTTTACACACCTCCACATGTGTATTTCACACTGCAATTTATTTTCTGTGGCCCTAAATGGCGTTTTTTGCAAGAGCACAACACAACCACAGTATTTAACCACTGAATCGCACAGCTATAGAAGTGCAGAGAATGCTATTCAAAAAAAATGTTGTTTTTTTTAGTATAGCACTGTACAATATATAGAAATTGTTTATTTTACACACCTCCACATGTGTATTTCACACTGCAATTTATTTTCTGTGGCCCTAAATGGCGTTTTTTGCAAGAGCACAACACAACCACAGTATTTAACCACTGAATCGCACAGCTATAGAAGTGCAGAGAATGCTATTCAAAAAAAATGTTGTTTTTTCACACACCTCCAGATATGTATTTCACACTGCAAAATATTTTCTGTGGCCCTAAATGGCGTTTTTTGCAAGAGCACAACACAACCACAGTATTTAACCACTGAATCGCACAGCTATAGAAGTGCAGAGAATGCTATTCAAAAAAAATGTTGTTTTTTTTAGTATAGCACTGTACAATATATAGAAATTGTTTATTTTACACACCTCCACATGTGTATTTCACACTGCAATTTATTTTCTGTGGCCCTAAATGGCGTTTTTTGCAAGAGCACAACACAACCACAGTATTTAACCACTGAATCGCACAGCTATAGAAGTGCAGAGAATGCTATTCAAAAAAAATGTTGTTTTTTCACACACCTCCAGATATGTATTTCACACTGCAAAATATTTTCTGTGGCCCTAAATGGCGTTTTTTGCAAGAGCACAACACAACCACAGTATTTAACCACTGAATCGCACAGCTATAGAAGTGCAGAGAATGCTATTCAAAAAAAATGTTGTTTTTTTTAGTATAGCACTGTACAATATATAGAAATTGTTTATTTTACACACCTCCACATGTGTATTTCACACTGCAATTTATTTTCTGTGGCCCTAAATGGCGTTTTTTGCAAGAGCACAACACAACCACAGTATTTAACCACTGAATCGCACAGCTATAGAAGTGCAGAGAATGCTATTCAAAAAAAATGTTGTTTTTTTTAGTATAGCACTGTACAATATATAGAAATTGTTTATTTTACACACCTCCACATGTGTATTTCACACTGCAAAATATTTTCTGTGGCCCTAAATGGCGTTTTTTGCAAGAGCACAACACAACCACAGTATTTAACCACTGAATCGCACAGCTATAGAAGTGCAGAGAATGCTATTCAAAAAAAAATTTGTTTTTTTTAGTATAGCACTGTACAATATATAGAAATTGTTTATTTTACACACCTCCACATGTGTATTTCACACTGCAATTTATTTTCTGTGGCCCTAAATGGCGTTTTTTGCAAGAGCACAACACAACCACAGTATTTAACCACTGAATCGCACAGCTATAGAAGTGCAGAGAATGCTATTCAAAAAAAATGTTGTTTTTTTTTAGTATAGCACTGTACAATATATAGAAATTGTTTATTTTACACACCTCCACATGTGTATTTCACACTGCAAAATATTTTCTGTGGCCCTAAATGGCGTTTTTTGGAAGAGCACAACACAACCACAGTATATAACCGCTGAATCGCACAGCTGCAGAGAATGCTATTCAAAAAAAAGTTTTTTTGTTTTTTTAGTATAGCATAGTACAAGAAAAATATATAGAAATTGGTTATTTCACACAACTAGAGATATACACTGCAAAATATTTTTTTTGCCCAAAAATAGGTCTTTTTTGCGCACAACAAAGTGCCTTTTTTTTTTTTGCAACAGCACAATAAAGTGCCTTTTTTTTTTTTTTGGGGCCCAAAAATGGGTCTTTTTAGCAAAAGCACAATAAAGTGCCTTTTTTTTTTTTTTTTTTTTCTGACCGAAATAGGTCTTTTAGCAAGAGCACAATACAGCCACAGTATGGAATAGGTGTATCACTCAACGTAATGCAGTGCTGGTGCACTGAGCTTGCAACACAAACAGATAAACCTATGCAGATCGCTGAGCTATTATATCTCTCAATCTGGACTCCTATCTAAATCTCTCTCCCTGAAAGCACAAACAGGATCCTGCCCCTACACTACACTACACTACACTGTCTCCCTATCTTTTCTATCAGTAGATTGCAGAATCAGGACTAACTCCTATCATATAATTCTCTCCCTCACAGCAACAGCAGCCAGGATCCTTTCCCTACACTGTCTAAAAGCAGAGTGACGATCTGTGCTGTGTGCCTCTTTCTTATATAGAAGCTGGTCACATGCTGGGTCACATGTTGCACTGACCAATCACAGCCATGCCATTAGTAGGCATGGCTATGATGGCTTCTAAGGGCACACCAGCTAATCAAATGGTGATTGGCTGGCCCCTGAAGCATTTCTAACTGCGCCATTAAATTCCCGAATCCGAATCCGAACCCGGACTTTAGCGCAAAATCCGGGTCCGGGGTCGGGAAAACGCCAAAATTCGGTACGGACCCGAACTTTACAGTTCGGGTCCGCTCAACACTAGATGGGGGGTACAGAGGTAAGATGTGGATGGGGGGTACAGAGGTGGATGGGGGAGTACAGAGGTGAGATGTGGATGGGGTTACAGAAGTGAGCTGTGGATGGGAAAGGGTACAGAGGTGGATGGGGGGTACAGAGGTGAGCTGTGGATGGGGGGATACAGAGGTGGATGGGGGAGTACAGAGGTGAGATGTGGATGGGGAGTACAGAGCTGAACGTAGATGGGGATACAGAGGTGAGCTGTGGATGAGGGGAACAGAGGTGAATGTGAGTAGGGATACAGAGGTGAGCTGTATAGAGCTGTACAGTGATTCCAGGGTACAGAGGTGAGCTGTGGATGGGAGGTACAGAGGTGAATGTGGACGGGGGATACAGAGGTGAGCTGTGAATGGGGGGTACAAAGGTGAATGTGGACGGGGGATACAGAGGTGAGCTGTGAATGGGGGGGTACAGAGGTGAACTTTGGATGGGGGTGCAGAGGTAAGCAAAGATTTGTGCAGAGGTGACCAATAAATGGTTACATTGGGGGAATATGCAAGTACTGCCTCTTGTGCTGCTCTTTTCTGTGCCATGTATGATACAAACACCTCAACACTGCACAATACAAACTCCCAAGCCTTGTGTGTCATCCTGGACTCCTCTACCCCCCCATCATCCTGGACTCCTGTATCTCCCCCCATAATCCTGGACTCCTCTATCTCACCCCCCCCCCCATCATCCTAGACTCCTCTATCTACCCCTCATTACCCTACACTCCTCTTTCTCCGTACCTCCATCATCCTGGACTCCTCTTTCCCCCCATCCCTCCCCCCATCATCCTGGACTCCTCTATCTCTCCCCCCCAATCATCATGGACTCCGCTATCTCTTCCCCCCATCATTCTGGACTCCCCTTTACTCCCCCCCCCTGCATCATCCTGGACTCCCCTATCTCTTGCCCGACCCAATCATCCTGCACTCCTCTATCTCTTCCCCCACTTAATCATCCTGCACTCCTCTATTTCTCCCCCCCAATCATCCTGGACTGTCCTATCCCCCCACCCAAATCATCCTGGACTCCTCTATCTCCCCCCATCATCCTGGACTCTCCTACCCCCCCCCCCAATCAACCTGGACTCCCCTATCTCAGCCCCCCCCCACCAGACTCCCTGGACTCCATTATCTTCACCCCAAATCATCCCCATCACCATCATTATTATTATGCAGGATTGTTATAGCGCCAACAGTTTGTGCAGCCCTTTACAACATAAGGGCAGAAAGTACAGTTACAATACAATTCAATACATAGGACTGTTGTGTGTGTGTTTGTTTGTTTGTTTGTTTGTTTGTTTGTTTGTTCTAATGTTTGTCCAGTGTCCAATCAATATTAAATATGGCCCTGTACAGGAATCACTGCTGGTAGTAAGGTACCATGAGATATGTAGAAGATGTATCAGAGAAAATGATACAAAGCATGCAGGGAATTCAGGAAATTGTGAAAAGAGATGAACAGCAGACAACCAGAACTCACAACATGAAAGAAGATTTTGCAAGTAAGTTTATATTGGATTGTCAAAAATACAGCAGCTATCGTTTATAATGCTATTACAATGCTTTCTATAAAATGAAAATGTATGTTGTGACCATAGAACTCCTTAAAAAGATATAGGAGATTAAAGCCTCCTATGTCCTAAAAATAGAGTGTGACTATCAGTTTGGATTGCAAAGCAGTTAGAGAATTATTGTTAAATAAATCTTTACAAACCTACACTGTAAAAAATGGTCTGTCCTTGAAGGCTTCAGTTACCCTTTGACATAGGGGTATAGCAACATTTGTTATCCATTAAGCAGTTTCACCCACTGTCTGAGCCTTAGATCTTTACTGTCTTGTAGAGCTATTGTTGCCTGAAGAGTCTTCAGTAGTGATGAGCCGAACACCCCCGGGTTCGGTTCGCACCAGAACCCGCGAACGGACCGAAAGTTCGTACGAACATTAGAACCCTATTAAATACAATGGATGCGAACGTTCGAATTCTAAAGTGCTAATTATAACAACTATTATGCATGTTATTGTCCTAAAAAGGGTTTGGGAACCCGGGTTCTGCACCAGGGGACATGTATCAATGCAAAAAGAAGTTTTAAAAACGGTCGTTTTTCGGGAGCAGTCATTTTAATGATGCATAAAGTGAAAAAAAAAGTCAAATATTCCTTTAAATATCGTACCTGGGGGGTGTCTAAAGTATGCCTGTGAAGTGCCACGTGTTTCCCGTGTTTAGAACTGTCCCTGCACAAAATGACACTTCTAAAGGAAAAAAAAGCAATTTAAAACTGCTTGCGGCTTTAATGTAATGTCTGGTCCCGGTAATATGGATGAAAATCTTTAAGAAAAATGGCATAGCTACCCCATGACCCCCCCCCTACCCCAGCCCATTACCAGCCCCTTTGGGTCTTGTATGGATATTAAGGGGAACCCCGCACATAAAATAAAAAAGGCCCTATATACTCTGAACAGCCGTATACAGGCGGTGCATACAAGACAGGGACTGTAGGTTTGTTCTTATGTAGAATGTGTTTGTAATTTTGAACAGGTACATTGTTGAAGTGTAGCTCCAGCCCAAAAATCTATTTTTAAACTTTTTGGAAAACATAGGTAAGGGTTATCACCCCTGTAACATTTGTTTTGCTGTCTGTGCCCCTGTTCAGAACATTTCACCTCACTTTCCGTCCCAATGACAACTGTTTTTGAAATGTGGTGTTTTTCTTGAAACAAGGATTGCTGATAAAGCATCAGTACAGAGGAGACACCTTTCTCCCATATTTATTCTTACAGGAGAGAATTTTCCTTCCTAGTGGTAGATTTCCTCTCACTTCCTGTTGTCTTCTTGCGTTTGCAAGTAGGAGTCGTTTGTAAGTTGGATGTTTGAAAGTAGGGACCTGCCGTATATACTCTGCAGAAATAGGCCCCTTAGTTGTTGGTGTTGGCACAACACTGTAAGCACTCACAGTTACTCTTGGTTGGTGCTGGAACGCCCTGCTGTCAACTATTATATCAGGAATTTTAATTACATATAATTGTTGAACAGTGGTAGTAAAAATTGGGCCTTTGATGGTGGTGCTGGTGCCACAACACTGTAAGCCCTGACAGTTACTCTTGGTGGGTGCAGCAATGGGCCCTGCTGTGAATTATTAGATCAAGAATTGTAATTGCATGCCCCTGTTGAACAGGGGCTGAAAAATTGGGCCTTAGGCACTGGTGGCACAACACTACAACCCCTCACAGATACTGTACTTGGAGCACAGCAATGATCCCTGTTGCAAAGTATTGCTTCAAAAATTGTAATGACACGCCCCTGTTAAACAGGGGCTGAAAAATTGGGCCTTAGGCACTGGTGGCACAACACTACAACCCCTCACAGATACTGTACTTGGAGCACAGCAATGAGCCCTGTTGCAAAGTATTGCTTCAAAAATTGTAATGACACGCCCCTGTTAAACAGGGGCTGAAAAATTGGGCCTTAGGCACTGGTGGCACAACACTACAACCCCTCACAGATACTGTACTTGGAGCACAGCAATGAGCCCTGTTGCAAAGTATTGCTTCAAAAATTGTAATGACACGCCCCTTTTAAACAGGGGCTGAAAAATTGGGCCTTAGGCACTGGTGCCACAACACTCCAACCCCTCACAGATACTGTACTTGGAGCACAGCAATGAGCCCTATGGCAAATTATTGCTAAAAAAATTGTAATTACACGCCCCTGTAAAACAGGGGCTGAAAAATTGGGCCTTAGCCACTGGTGGCGGCACCCATAAACAAA
Source organism: Rana muscosa (assembly GCA_029206835.1). NCBI lineage: Eukaryota > Metazoa > Chordata > Amphibia > Anura > Ranidae > Rana > Rana muscosa. Next base: position 1,063,716,541 of record CM055116.1, read on the forward strand.
AATGATCTTCCAAGCTATCATCATCAATCGTATCATTGAGGACTCGGAGGAGGAGGATAGCCAGTCAACATAACAGCACAGGCACTCAGCATCAGCATCAGTCTTGAAGGGATGTGACATGTTAAAATCAATTAGTCTGTTATATCAGCATCAGGTGTGTGGTAGCTGGTGGTGATCCAAGACTGGTTCATCTTGATGAAAGTCAGTCGATCAACCGAGTCGGTGGACAGGCGCACCCTGTGATCCGTGACAAATCCTCCAGCAGCACTGAATGTGCGTTCCGAAAGAACGCTGGATGCAGGACAGGCCAGTAGCTCAATTGCATACTGTGCAAGCTCTGGCCAGTGATCCATCCTCAAGACCCAGTAAGCCAGAGGATTTTCGGTGGGGAAGGTGTCCAAGTCTGACCTTGCCCCTAGATATTCCTGCACCATGTTTATCAGACGCTGGCGATGGTTGCTGGAACCGATCATACTTTGGGGCTGCGGACTAAAGAATTGTCTGAACGCATCGGTCAGACGGCCACCTTCCCCACCGCTCCTTCTTTGACTGGCCGAAGCCTCAGCAACTCGTTGTCCAGGACCAGGAGTTTGTAACCTCCCAGTCTCTGGGAACGCGTTGCACAGACCTTTCTGCAAGGCCTCCCGGAGTTGTCTCATCCTCTGCTCCCTCTGCGAAGGTAACATAAGGTCTGCAACCTTACCCTTGTACCGTGGATCAAGGAGAGTGGCCAGCCAGTAATGGTCCCTCTCCTTGATCCGAAGAATACGAGGATCCTTCCGCAGACTTTGCAGGATCAGGGAGGCCATGCAGCGTAGGTTTGCTGAGGCATTCGCTCCGGAGTCCTCTGGGTCACTAAGGACGACATGATCCGCAGCCACCTCCTCCCAGCCACGTACAAGTCCACTGGTTTCTTGGGACTGTAAATCATCCCTAAAAGACTGCTGCTGATGATGCTGAGTGCCAGCCTCCACCTCCATGCTGACACAATCCTCCTCCTCCTCCTCCTCCTCTTCCTGTGCGATGGGTGGGACAGAAGGAACACTGTCTGGGTAAAGGGGGCCTTGAGAGGCAAGGAAGTCCTCCTCTTCCTGCCTCTGTTCTGCCTCAAGTGCCCTGTCCATTATTCCACGCAGCGTGTGCTCCAACAGGTGGACAAGAGGTACAGTGTCACTGATGCATGCACTGTCACTGCTCACCATCCTCGTGGCCTCCTCAAATGGTGCCAGGACAGTGCATGCATCCCTGATCATGCCCCACTGGCGTGGAGAAAAAAAACCAAGCTCCCCTGACCCTGTCCTGGTGCCGTAGTCGCACAGGTACTCATTGATGGCCCTCTGCTGCGTGTGCAGCCGCTGCAGCATGGCCAACGTTGAGTTCCACCTGGTGGGCATGTCACATATAAGGCGGTTCTTGGGCAGGTTCAACTCCTTTTGCAGCTCAGCCAGGCGAGCACTGGCATTATAAGATCTGCGGAAATGCACACAGACTTTCCTGGCCTGCCTCAGGACATCCTGTAAGCCCGGGTACCTGCCCAAGAACCGCTGCACCACCAGGTTAAGGACGTGAGCCACACAGGGCACATGGGTCAGTTGTCCCTGTCGGAGGGCGGAGAGGAGGTTGGTGCCATTGTCGCAAACCACCATTCCTGGCTTAAGCTGGCGTGGCGTCAACCACCTCTCGGCCTGGCCCTGCAGAGCAGACAGGACCTCTGCCCCAGTGTGGCTTCTGTCCCCCAAACACACCAGCGCAAGCACGGCATGGCATCTTTTTGCCTGCGTACTTGCGTAGCCCCGTGAACGGCTACGGAGCACCGCTGGTTCATAGGACAAACCACAGGAAGAGGCCATGGAGGAAGAAGAAGAGGAGGGGGTGGAGGAGAGAGGTGTGTCACAACCAGTAGTAGCATTTTGGAGGCGTGGCGGTGGAACAACCTCCAACACTACTGCACCTTGTCCTGCATCCTTCCCAGCTGCCAAAAGAGTGACCCAATGGGCCGTGAAAGAAAGGTAACGTCCCTGTCCATGCCTGCTGGACCATGAGTCAGCGGTAATATGCACCTTACCGCTGACCGCCCTGTCCAGCGAGGCCAAGACATTGCCTTCCACATGCCGGTAGAGAGCCGGAATAGCCTTCCGTGAGAAAAAGTGGCGTTTGGGAACCTGCCACTGAGGAACCGCACATTGCACAAACTCACGGAAGGGGGCCGAGTCTACCAACTGAAAAGGCAGCAGTTGAAGCGCTAGCAATTTAGCCAAGCTAGCATTCAACCGCTGGGCATGTGGATGGCTGGGAGTGAACTTCTTTCGACGGTCCAGCAGCTGGGGCAGGGAAATTTGCCTGCTAGAATCGGACGTCGGTGTACTGCTAGCAGAGTGGCCGCAAGTACTTGGCTGTGACACACCTAATTCTACACCTTCATTCCTCTCAGTGCATGTTTCAGAGAGGACTGAAGTTATAGTGGGGTTGGAGATCCCAGCTGATGCGGTGCAAGGAGAGGTCCGCTTTGTTCTTTGGTGTGGGTCTTTGAGGTAGGCTTGCCAACGAGCTGCATGGCAGGTCAACATATGTCTGGTCAGGCATGTGGTACCCAAGCGGCTGATGTTTTGGCCACGCGATATACGCTTGAGACATATGTTGCAAACAGCAGCTGTGCGATCTGATGCACTAGCCTCAAAAAAGGCCGACACCAAGGAACTTTTTGAATGACGGGCAGAGGCAGCGCCCTGCACAGGCGGAGCTCTGCGGTGTGATTCCGTCGGTGTACTGCCCTTACGCTGGCCACCAAAGGGCATCCTGCCTCGTTGGAGATGTGCCTCCTCCTCATCCTCCTCCTCCTCCTCTCTCCTATTAGGCACCCACGTGGAGTCAGTGACCTCATCATCCCCTCCCTCCTCATCACTGGAGCCAATCTGGCAGTATGCTGCAGCTGCTGGAACATGACTGCCAGATTGGTGTCCTTCTTGAGCATCCCCTCTGTCTGCTCTCACGCTACTGCCTTCCTGTAGCTGGGTTTCATCATCAGACCCTTCGAAACGCTGGGCATCCTCCTGGAGCATGTACCCAACACTGTGCTCAAACAGTTCGGGGGACTCCTCAGGAGGAGGACATGGTGGGTCTAGGGAAGGAGTGACTGATGATGAGTCTGACATTGATACCAGGGAAGAGGACGCTTTGGCAGCTGCTTTGCCAGTACCCTGAGCCTGGGTGAGAGAGGATGAGGAGGAGGAGGAGGGCTTGGTCATCCACTCTACCAAGTCTTCGGCATGATGTGGCTCAACATGTCCAGCTGCCGAAAAGAAGGACAAGCGTGTCCCATGGCCATGTGCTGATGACAATGCACCGCGTCCACGACCAGCACTGTTGCCCCCAGACACAGAGCCTGCTTGCCCTCTTTTATTGCCTCCTGACTGTCTGCCTCTCCTTGTTTGCCTTCCAGACATTCTAATAGATGGCCTACAGGGAGATGGGAAAAAAGCAATAAGGGCTACCTTCAGGTGTCCTTCTCTGTCCCTTTACTTAAGGATTTCTAAATATGGTTGAGGATGATTATTTTGCACAGAATAGCACAACGACAATTTCCCTGACTGTCCAAAAAACAAGGATTTCAAAGATGGTTGATGAGGAATGCTTTAGCACACTATAGCACAAGGAGAATTCCCCTCACTTTCCTTCTTTGTCCCTAGAAACAAGGACTCGCACAGTGAAAGAAACTGACACTCTCCCTACCTAGAGTTTTCTGTCCCTAGAAAAAATGTTTTTTTAAAGCACACTATAGCACAAGGAGAATTCCCCTCACTTTCCTTCTTTGTCCCTAGAAACAAGGACTCGCACAGTGAAAGAAACTGACACTCTCCCTACCTAGAGTTTTCTGTCCCTAGAAAAAATGTTTTTTTAAAGCACACTATAGCACAAGGAGAATTCCCCTCACTTTCCTTCTTTGTCCCTAGAAACAAGGACTCGCACAGTGAAAGAAACTGACACTCTCCCTACCTAGAGTTTTCTGTCCCTAGAAAAAATGTATTTTTAAAGCACACTATAGCACAAGGAGAATTCCCCTCACTTTCCTTCTTTGTCCCTAGAAACAAGGACTCGCACAGTGAAAGAAACTGACACTCTCCCTACCTAGAGTTTTCTGTCCCTAGAAAAAATGTTTTTTTAAAGCACACTATAGCACAAGGAGAATTCCCCTCACTTTCCTTCTTTGTCCCTAGAAACAAGGACTCGCACAGTGAAAGAAACTGACACTCTCCCTACCTAGAGTTTTCTGTCCCTAGAAAAAATGTTTTTTTAAAGCACACTATAGCACAAGGAGAATTCCCCTCACTTTCCTTCTTTGTCCCTAGAAACAAGGACTCGCACAGTGAAAGAAACTGACACTCTCCCTACCTAGAGTTTTCTGTCCCTAGAAAAAATGTTTTTTTAAAGCACACTATAGCACAAGGAGAATTCCCCTCACTTTCCTTCTTTGTCCCTAGAAACAAGGACTGGCACAGTGAAAGAAACTGACACTCTCCCTACCTAGAGTTTTCTGTCCCTAGAAAAAATGTTTTTTTAAAGCACACTATAGCACAAGGAGAATTCCCCTCACTTTCCTTCTTTGTCCCTAGAAACAAGGACTCGCACAGTGAAAGAAACTGACACTCTCCCTACCTAGAGTTTTCTGTCCCTAGAAAAAATGTTTTTTTAAAGCACACTATAGCACAAGGAGAATTCCCCTCACTTTCCTTCTTTGTCCCTAGAAACAAGGACTCGCACAGTGAAAGAAACTGACACTCTCCCTACCTAGAGTTTTCTGTCCCTAGAAAAAATGTTTTTTTAAAGCACACTATAGCACAAGGAGAATTCCCCTCACTTTCCTTCTTTGTCCCTAGAAACAAGGACCCACACAGTGAAAGAAACTGACACTCTCCCTACCTAGAGTTTTCTGTCCCTAGAAAAAATGTTTTTTTAAAGCACACTATAGCACAAGGAGAATTCCCCTCACTTTCCTTCTTTGTCCCTAGAAACAAGGACTCGCACAGTGAAAGAAACTGACACTCTCCCTACCTAGAGTTTTCTGTCCCTAGAAAAAATGTTTTTTTAAAGCACACTATAACACAAGGAGAATTCCCCTCACTTTCCTTCTTTGTCCCTAGAAACAAGGACTCGCACAGTGAAAGAAACTGACACTCTCCCTACCTAGAGTTTTCTGTCCCTAGAAAAAATGTTTTTTTAAAGCACACTATAGCACAAGGAGAATTCCCCTCACTTTCCTTCTTTGTCCCTAGAAACAAGGACTCGCACAGTGAAAGAAACTGACACTCTCCCTACCTAGAGTTTTCTGTCCCTAGAAAAAATGTTTTTTTAAAGCACACTATAGCACAAGGAGAATTCCCCTCACTTTCCTTCTTTGTCCCTAGAAACAAGGACTCGCACAGTGAAAGAAACTGACACTCTCCCTACCTAGAGTTTTCTGTCCCTAGAAAAAATGTTTTTTAAAGCACACTATAGCACAAGGAGAATTCCCCTCACTTTCCTTCTTTGTCCCTAGAAACAAGGACTCGCACAGTGAAAGAAACTGACACTCTCCCTACCTAGAGTTTTCTGTCCCTAGAAAAAATGTTTTTTTAAAGCACACTATAGCACAAGGAGAATTCCCCTCACTTTCCTTCTTTGTCCCTAGAAACAAGGACTCGCACAGTGAAAGAAACTGACACTCTCCCTACCTAGAGTTTTCTGTCCCTAGAAAAAATGTTTTTTTAAAGCACACTATAGCACAAGGAGAATTCCCCTCACTTTCCTTCTTTGTCCCTAGAAACAAGGACTCGCACAGTGAAAGAAACTGACACTCTCCCTACCTAGAGTTTTCTGTCCCTAGAAAAATGTTTTTTTAAAGCACACTATAGCACAAGGAGAATTCCCCTCACTTTCCTTCTTTGTCCCTAGAAACAAGGACTCGCACAGTGAAAGAAACTGACACTCTCCCTACCTAGAGTTTTCTGTCCCTAGAAAAAATGTTTTTTTAAAGCACACTATAGCACAAGGAGAATTCCCCTCACTTTCCTTCTTTGTCCCTAGAAACAAGGACTCGCACAGTGAAAGAAACTGACACTCTCCCTACCTAGAGTTTTCTGTCCCTAGAAAAAATGTTTTTTTAAAGCACACTATAGCACAAGGAGAATTCCCCTCACTTTCCTTCTTTGTCCCTAGAAACAAGGACTCGCACAGTGAAAGAAACTGACACTCTCCCTACCTAGAGTTTTCTGTCCCTAGAAAAAATGTTTTTTTAAAGCACACTATAGCACAAGGAGAATTCCCCTCACTTTCCTTCTTTGTCCCTAGAAACAAGGACTCGCACAGTGAAAGAAACTGACACTCTCCCTACCTAGAGTTTTCTGTCCCTAGAAAAAATGTTTTTTTAAAGCACACTATAGCACAAGGAGAATTCCCCTCACTTTCCTTCTTTGTCCCTAGAAACAAGGACTCGCACAGTGAAAGAAACTGACACTCTCCCTACCTAGAGTTTTCTGTCCCTAGAAAAAATGTTTTTTTAAAGCACACTATAGCACAAGGAGAATTCCCCTCACTTTCCTTCTTTGTCCCTAGAAACAAGGACTCGCACAGTGAAAGAAACTGACACTCTCCCTACCTAGAGTTTTCTGTCCCTAGAAATTTTTTTTTTTTAAAGCACACTATAGCACAAGGAGAATTCCCCTCACTTTCCTTCTTTGTCCCTAGAAACAAGGACTCGCACAGTGAAAGAAACTGACACTCTCCCTACCTAGAGTTTTCTGTCCCTAGAAAAAATGTTTTTTTAAAGCACACTATAGCACAAGGAGAATTCCCCTCACTTTCCTTCTTTGTCCCTAGAAACAAGGACTCGCACAGTGAAAGAAACTGACACTCTCCCTACCTAGAGTTTTCTGTCCCTAGAAAAAATGTTTTTTTAAAGCACACTATAGCACAAGGAGAATTCCCCTCACTTTCCTTCTTTGTCCCTAGAAACAAGGACTCGCACAGTGAAAGAAACTGACACTCTCCCTACCTAGAGTTTTCTGTCCCTAGAAAAAATGTTTTTTTAAAGCACACTATAGCACAAGGAGAATTCCCCTCACTTTCCTTCTTTGTCCCTAGAAACAAGGACTCGCACAGTGAAAGAAACTGACACTCTCCCTACCTAGAGTTTTCTGTCCCTAGAAAAAATGTTTTTTTAAAGCACACTATAGCACAAGGAGAATTCCCCTCACTTTCCTTCTTTGTCCCTAGAAACAAGGACTCGCACAGTGAAAGAAACTGACACTCTCCCTACCTAGAGTTTTCTGTCCCTAGAAAAAATGTTTTTTTAAAGCACATTATAGCACAAGGAGAATTCCCCTCACTTTCCTTCTTTGTCCCTAGAAACAAGGACTCGCACAGTGAAAGAAACTGACACTCTCCCTACCTAGAGTTTTCTGTCCCTAGAAAAAATGTTTTTTTAAAGCACACTATAGCACAAGGAGAATTCCCCTCACTTTCCTTCTTTGTCCCTAGAAACAAGGACTCGCACAGTGAAAGAAACTGACACTCTCCCTACCTAGAGTTTTCTGTCCCTAGAAAAAATGTTTTTTTAAAGCACACTATAGCCTAAGGAGAATTCCCCTCACTTTCCTTCTTTGTCCCTAGAAACAAGGACTCGCACAGTGAAAGAAACTGACACTCTCCCTACCTAGAGTTTTCTGTCCCTAGAAAAAATGTTTTTTTAAAGCACACTATAGCACAAGGAGAATTCCCCTCACTTTCCTTCTTTGTCCCTAGAAACAAGGACTCGCACAGTGAAAGAAACTGACACTCTCCCTACCTAGAGTTTTCTGTCCCTAGAAAAAATGTTTTTTTAAAGCACACTATAGCACAAGGAGAATTCCCCTCACTTTCCTTCTTTGTCCCTAGAAACAAGGACTCGCACAGTGAAAGAAACTGACACTCTCCCTACCTAGAGTTTTCTGTCCCTAGAAAAAATGTTTTTTTAAAGCACACTATAGCACAAGGAGAATTCCCCTCACTTTCCTTCTTTGTCCTTAGAAACAAGGACTCGCACAGTGAAAGAAACTGACACTCTCCCTACCTAGAGTTTTCTGTCCCTAGAAAAAATGTTTTTTTAAAGCACACTATAGCACAAGGAGAATTCCCCTCACTTTCCTTCTTTGTCCCTAGAAACAAGGACTCGCACAGTGAAAGAAACTGACACTCTCCCTACCTAGAGTTTTCTGTCCCTAGAAAAAATGTTTTTTTAAAGCACCCTATAGCACAAGGAGAATTCCCCTCACTTTCCTTCTTTGTCCCTAGAAACAAGGACTCGCACAGTGAAAGAAACTGACACTCTCCCTACCTAGAGTTTTCTGTCCCTAGAAAAAATGTTTTTTTAAAGCACACTATAGCACAAGGAGAATTCCCCTCACTTTCCTTCTTTGTCCCTAGAAACAAGGACTCGCACAGTGAAAGAAACTGACACTCTCCCTACCTAGAGTTTTCTGTCCCTAGAAAAAATGTTTTTTTAAAGCACACTATAGCACAAGGAGAATTCCCCTCACTTTCCTTCTTTGTCCCTAGAAACAAGGACTCGCACAGTGAAAGAAACTGACACTCTCCCTACCTAGAGTTTTCTGTCCCTAGAAAAAATGTTTTTTTAAGGCACACTATAGCACAAGGAGAATTCCCCTCACTTTCCTTCTTTGTCCCTAGAAACAAGGACTCGCACAGTGAAAGAAACTGACACTCTCCCTACCTAGAGTTTTCTGTCCCTAGAAAAAATGTTTTTTTAAAGCACACTATAGCACAAGGAGAATTCCCCTCACTTTCCTTCTTTGTCCCTAGAAACAAGGACTCGCACAGTGAAAGAAACTGACACTCTCCCTACCTAGAGTTTTCTGTCCCTAGAAAAAATGTTTTTTTAAAGCACACTATAGCACAAGGAGAATTCCCCTCACTTTCCTTCTTTGTCCCTAGAAACAAGGACTCGCACAGTGAAAGAAACTGACACTCTCCCTACCTAGAGTTTTCTGTCCCTAGAAAAAATGTTTTTTTAAAGCACACTATAGCACAAGGAGAATTCCCCTCACTTTCCTTCTTTGTCCCTAGAAACAAGGACTCGCACAGTGAAAGAAACTGACACTCTCCCTACCTAGAGTTTTCTGTCCCTAGAAAAAATGTTTTTTTAAGGCACACTATAGCACAAGGAGAATTCCCCTCACTTTCCTTCTTTGTCCCTAGAAACAAGGACTCGCACAGTGAAAGAAACTGACACTCTCCCTACCTAGAGTTTTCTGTCCCTAGAAAAAATGTTTTTTTAAAGCACACTATAGCACAAGGAGAATTCCCCTCACTTTCCTTCTTTGTCCCTAGAAACAAGGACTCGCACAGTGAAAGAAACTGACACTCTCCCTACCTAGAGTTTTCTGTCCCTAGAAAAAATGTTTTTTTAAAGCACACTATAGCACAAGGAGAATTCCCCTCACTTTCCTTCTTTGTCCCTAGAAACAAGGACTCGCACAGTGAAAGAAATTGACACTCTCCCTACCTAGAGTTTTCTGTCCCTAGAAAAAATGTTTTTTTAAAGCACACTATAGCACAAGGAGAATTCCCCTCACTTTCCTTCTTTGTCCCTAGAAACAAGGACTCGCACAGTAAAACACACTGACACTCTCCCTACCTATCCTTCTCTTTCCCTAAACTAAAGGAATCCAGGTTAAGCAAGAAAGAAATAAATGTCACTGTCCCTGCCTATGCTTGTCTTTCCCTGCTCCGGAACACACTACACTAGGCCGCCGTGCTGGCGGCCTTTTATAGTGTGGGGCGTGTACTAAACACCCTCAGCAATAATTGGCCACAGGCATCCTGCCTGTGGCCAATCATTGCTCTCCTCGCTGCCGGCGCTGTGATTGGCCAAGCATGCAGGGTCACAGTGCATGCTTGGCCAATCACAGCGCCTGGATGACACTGCGATGGCGTAGTGCATTGTGGGCCGTTCGCGTCATTAGAATTTGGCGCGAACGGCCCAAATCGTTCGATCTTCGTCGAACGATCGAACAGCTGATGTTCGAGTCGAACGTATGTTCGACTCGAACACGAAGCTCATCCCTAGTCTTCAGCATGCAAGGCTTCCAGGTGATTTAAATGCAAACCTTAAGCAAACTTCACCTAAACTTACTCAAATATCACCTTATGCACTCTGGTATTTTTCATTTGATTACAGGGTCGTTTTAATATTTGTAGACCCCATGTTCCTAAAAATGGGGCTATAGTGTAAATATAGTTCTTGGCTGAGATGTAAACAGCTCAGATTTGATTGTATATTTGGTTCTGTTCTAAACTTGACTGAGTTGTGCATTTCTCGCTGTTGCTAGTAGGTGTCACTGGTACCACAGGACAGTGTGAGAATTACAACTAGGTTGAGCTGTAATGAATATTCTTTTTCAGCCCAGTAGGAGTTTCCTGGCCGCTGTGCATTCTGGAAAGGGGTATTTATTGCATAGAGCCATGTGCTTTTAGTCAGCCTTCACCTCGTGGCCCTCCTGGCCTGAGGCTGTGTTGCTGCTGAAGCAGGTAATACCGCCACCCAGGTGTACTTCAGGTAAATGCAAGATAATTTTCAGTGACCCCCGGATCAGTGAGAAATCAAAATGAGACACAAGGAAACAGATTTGAGTGTGTTCATTAGATCTCTAACGTTTATTCCGTACCAGTGTGGCTTATTTGCAAGTGAAAGAAAGGAGGAGCTGTGTTTTAATGCATATGTCTCCAAAAATTATACAAACTCAGTATATTCTTATCATGATTTAAACTTGCTGAATTTAGTTTAACAAGAACTAAAAGATGACTTTGCTTATACAATCCGGCTGCTCCATGAATCAGCTTAACCACAAATGAGTAGCAGGGTGTGTCTCTATGCAAACTATTAGCAATACTAACTATGTCAAAACACATATTGAAAAGTTAATTTCTACCTAAAAATTGAGCAAGTTATTTATACATTCTATTACAGCTGCAAGTTCTGCAAGTAGGCCCAAAAGCCTGTCTGGGGCCTACTAAGCCTGAGGTGGTCCTTAGGCTGTCTTGCCTGTTTGGAAGAAGCCAAGCCAAGCTGAGGAGATCCAAGGGAGGACCCTTGCTGGAGAGAGAGCCAGGATGAAGGATGGTCTCTCAGGAGGGCCTGGTGACTCATTTGGAGGACGGATCTATATCTAAACTACTCTTACAGTGTTGCCGGATGGCTTAAAGGTTCTGACACTGTGAAGCTGAATCCTACCAATCTAAATCAAGGTAACTAGCTCCTGGCTGCTAAGTCTGTGAGAGAGACTTATCCAAGAGTGCTACTGGCTGCTAAGTCTGTAGGAGAGGCTTATCCAAGAGTTCTACTGGCTGCTAAGTCTGTGAGAGAGGATTGTCCAGAAATTCTACTGGCTGCTAGGTCTGTGTAAGAGGCCTATCCAGGTATCCCAGATCTTCTAAAAGAAAGCTGTTTTGCCTTTGGATTCAAGGAGTCTGTAAGTGATGTGCAAAAAGGGTATCTGAAACCTCCCTTAACCCTCTCTCCTATCACTACTTTCAAGTTCTTCATTAAAGCATTGAAAATATATAAAGTGACTGGCGCCCAAATTCTGTCCTCATTTTCCATTATAGCCAGGGACTCAGCTCTGGGGTGAATGTAAGCACGCTCCCTGCCTCTGGAGGTACCTCTTTGCTCCCAGTAGACCCAGGGGGCGCTACATATGTTTTCTATAAATTTCAGAGCTAGTTTGTAGGCATTTTCCTCAAAGCGGTTTTAACCCTAAAAAGAAAGGAAAAAGCGTATTTTCCGTAAAAGCTTGATAAATACCACAGCGCTTCTGCAGTGTCATTTGTCCCATTCTATGTTGTAAAATACCTGGTTTATCCTTCTTGTTCCTGTGTCCTCCTAAGTGTACTGACCACGGTAACCATGACTGCTGATCCACAATACCGTGGTCAGTTTACGTGCCTCCATCTCTCCCTCTCCCTCCCCATCTGTCATTTCTGTGCGTGAGAGCCGATCTCCTCCCCACCCCACCCCGTCCCTCCCCTCTTGCTGCTTTTCCCTGCGGCTGTAAAGTAAGATTAACAAATAACTGGCATCCGTTCTGTTGTATGAAGATATAAAGTACTGTGTGTCAGTTTTTCTAAATTTATAATCTTAAATACATTCTTGCATAGCTCCGCTATGTGGTCACGTGATCTCCTTCTGCTCTCCGGCTGACGTCAGAGGGAATCTAAGCCCCCTCTCACTGCTCTCTTTAGATCAGGAAAGGAGAGCAGAGGGAGGTCACGTGACTGCACTAAAAAGGTATTTAGGATTACAGTAAGTCCTTTACATAAGAACCTTTAAGTTGCGAACTTTAAAAGATGCAAACGTGTTTGCACAGTTTTTTCTTTTCATTCAACCCAGCGGGCTGAACGGAAAAAAAATCTGACAGATTGCCGTACCGACACAAGCAATGTTAGTGCAGTGATCTCCCCAGCTGGGCTATTGTGTTTTGCAGGGGGACTCCCCCCGCCAGAACACACTGATCAGCGCTCGCAGCCTTTGTCTGCAAGCACTGATCTTTGTTGAATTTACGAACGAGCTCCCAAAATGGAACTTGTTCATAACTCGTTCATAACTAGGGGACTTACTGTATAATTTTTGAATAACTGACACACATAACTTTATATATTCATACAACAGAGGGGATGCCAGTTATTTGTGAATAAGACTTTACAATCACTTTAAGGTAAATAAAATGAAAGGTGTAATTTTGCAGTGAAAGAGTTAAATACTTGTTTAGTCTAGGGCAGGTGTGTCCCACCTTTTGGCCTTCCTGGGTCACATTGGAAGAAGAGGAATTGTCTTGGGCCCACACATAAAATACACTAACAATAAAGACAGCAAATGAGCAGAAAAAGTTGGGCAGATCACACATTGATGATCACTGGTATAGATAATGTGCCTATCTGAGCAATAAAATATTTGTATTTTTTTTTATTATAAAAGTAAAATAGAGTAACCAAAAACCAGTGTGATATATGACACTGTTTTGTATAAACAAACACATCAGTATCTGGTTCTCAATAAATTCTCAAGGTGCTCATCAGACATTTTGGTTCTAATTATGCCCTTTGTGTGCTTCATCCTTGATAATAGTTACTCACAAATATAGTGTAGGTGCTGCCGAAAACTGATGACATTAATTTTTACAAAACATTTAAAAAAAAATCTACATTTTTAAGTGACTATTTATGGTTTTGTGTTCGGTCACATTCATAGCCATCCTGAGGGCTGCAGGTTGGACACCCCTGGTCTACGGCATAAGAAAAAGCACTCTTACTTACCTGATCCTCTGCTCCCCTAGCAGATGTCACTCCACTACGCACCAACATGGAACTATCCCTTGGCATCCTCACATCCAATGCAGGGCTATGGTCTTGAGGATGTCAGACTGCAGGGAAGAAGAGGCTGAAGGGATCAGACCAGAACCCTGTTGGAGCCAAGGATCAGGTAAGTAAAACTGTTATACCTGGTCCCTTAGGCATAACCGAGCAGTCAATGCTTGCATTGCAGGTGCAGTCCCACTGCAAGGAAAGAGTTTTTAGTTTCTCAGAGTTCAGCTTTAAAGAATTAAAATCAAGAAAATATGTCGCGCACCGACATGTGAAAAATAGAACTCTATATGAGAGCTCATATAAATGAATGAGGGTGAGTGAAAACTCTAAAGTAAATAAAACTATATAAATTAAAACCCAAAAGAAAAAAATGTATGTGCAGGTACAGGGATTGCACCCCTATTCAAATTAAATCAATGCAAAAGCCTGCAAAGGTAACATTCATATATGTGATCAAGCAGGAATACCTAAATACTACTACATGGTATTACTAAAGAAATATGTGTATGTGATTAAATCAAGCAAAAGTGGCTGAATACTATTACAAAATATCACTTAAATAGTGCTCTAAATTATTTAATATACAGTATAGTAGCAGTGAGGAAGTCCATTCCTTAAAAAGAACGTTCTCTTGAAACGAAACTAGTCAGGGCGGTGCTACGCACTGACGTCACTATTCTCACGTGAAACCGGAAGCACGGGCGAATGCCAGGAACTTTATGCCGGAAATTTTAAATCAGTTTTATGTACATTTGTACCTTTTTTCTTTGTACTTTGATGATCGGAATTACATTTTTGGAAATGTTTTTTTTTCCATTTTTCTTTCGATATAGTAAGTAAGTAGCCCATTGACAGTTCTCAGGAGGGCAATAAATTAGAATGGGCAGGCACACACACATGAAATTGGCTCTCACAGCCACACTGTCAGCAGTGTGCAACAGGACAGATGATGATGATAACACCTCACCGACGTGACACGTCCCCTCCTGGGTGACAGAGACCTACCACCCGAAAACACTTTAGCGGGCACTCGGAAGGTCTCGGCTGACTCCGGACCAGAACTGCCCATGTGTAATTCCGAGTTGAGCGTCACAGCCATTATTTTTACCTGCAACCTTTTCCTGTCATTGGCATGTACTGGCAGGAGAAAAGTGCATTTTTTTACTGGCTGCCAGTAAAAATACTGACAGTTGGCAACACTGCATTTGGGGGATATACTGATAGTTAATATTTTTTAAGCAGATTGAGTATCAAAAGGCATCAAAGGGTTGCTTTTTTGTATCATGATTTATACTTATATGGCACTTTCTTTGTGTTTGCTGTTCAACACTACACTTTGAAAACAACAAAAACAGACTGGATACTACACTACACAATGACAATATCTATTCAACTGTGAATATCTTATGATGCCAATCAAAATATATTTGATGTTATAGAATTAGCATCAGTATCGGTGAACATGCCATAGTTACATTAATTCAGATACTTTGCCAGTGAGCTTTTCAGAGGTAATTTCATACACAGGTGCGGTTGCGTTACATGTAGAATGACAAAACCTTACACTCCATCACTGGAGCATGACGTCTCAAAATTCTAATATAATGAGAACCTTGGCAGCTTGCATTGAAGAGAGACAGTGATTAACAAAACACTTCAGAGTACAAGACACAGCAGTACTCAAACAAAACAGTGATGATCTCCACTTAATCGAAGAAAAGCCCACAGCATCTGCTAGAAAGGATGATCTAGAGCCATACGGTGCTATTGCTCAGATAGACTGTCATCTCCAGAGATCAAGAACCATATGCTCTACTCAAGCACAAACTCCATAGAAGTTAATTTTCTGACAAAATGCTGGGATAAATATGACATTCAAACAAGTGTGCTCACTCATCCCAAACATGCGCTCATCTACATGCATCAGATTTATGCAACGTTTAAAGGCAAGCAAATATAATTTGTCTGGAACACAAACACTGTCATAGAGGCTCAGGTATAATTAATCTTTCTCCTCTCCGCAGGTTTATGTGTTCTACTGATTAACAATTGCAGCAGTAAACTTTTGAAAAAACAAGTACTCTGTTGTTAAGTCTACCAAGCATTTTATAGAGTAGTCACAATTAAATTGATGGTATCCAGGGTGAAGTAGATCAAGATCTAATAGAAGCATCATAGGATAAATTTAGCAGATAACTTTACAAGAACTGCAGTTAGGAAAAAGTAAGCAGTAAAGCTGCATAATTTCAGGTAATGTGCACATTGAATTCTGTTCTGTGTTTGAGCTGATTGTTCCCAACTACAGCTTGTTTATGGGAAAATATTTTATTAGTGTAGTACAGGATTTGAAAGAGTTAATTTATCTGAAATGTATCTGTCTAGACAGAAGGCAGATATAGTATTCACGCAGTAACTGGTTTAGTTATTTATGTGTTAAGCAGCAATCGGCACTACTGTGATATCCAGATTTTAAAATGCTTCCCAACTTGGTAGTAGAGAAATGCAGTCCTTAGTCTATTAGAGAAACTCAGTCACCAGTTAGAAAAATTGAAAAATGCCACCCTGTAAAGAAAACAGTTTAAACTGTCCCTCCAGCATTGATCTTTACTCTTTTGCAAGAGCTATGCTAGCTAAAAAATCTTTAACATCCGTCACTTGTAAATGGGAAACAGATATCCAGGACACCTGCAAGTGTGTCAGATGTAGAAGGTTCTTCAGAAAAAGGGAACTGTTAAAGAAAGCAAAGATTGACAGGTAAGTAATAACAATGTTCTGTACTGGGTGGCATTGTATGCATCTTTTTTCAACTAGCAATCAAATCACTTTAGAGGTCATTCTGATGTGCACCAACTCTTGCAGTTCCGCTTAAAAGCAACCTGTGGTGGATCCATTTTCAGAGAGCATTTGACAGGTGCTTAGGAGGCAACATACAGCCTATATTAACCCTAAAAGCCTGAACTTCAAGGCTGCAATCATGAGCATTGCATGCGGTTGCAGGGCAGTTGATACACAGCCCAATACACTTAAACAGGTTGTGCTAAACATAGTTTTATTTATTCCACAGCCACAAATCAAATCATTGCGGCCATGGCCTGAGGACAGCCATGAGCTGCTGCGTGAACTTCTTTGGTTGGGCTATTGGAAGGCAGTAAAACTGCTACTCAAATGCCTGATTTTACCACCACCTTTATGCCCTTGTGAATGAGCTCTTAAAGACAAGCCAGAACTGTTCTGATAAGGCTTACAGGGGGATCCATATATGATGCCATCAATCATCAATTCCAGCAACATGCATCATAGGCCTTACTTGAGCAGGACTGATGCTGAAATGCTGATGCTACAACGTCTGTCTTTAGTCTCCTGTTTCCTCAGATAAGATGAAGTGATAGCGTGTATACAGTATGGGAGCACTATATGGGGGTTAAAGCCCAACTCTACAATAGGGATGAGTGAATCAGGAAAGTTAGCATGCAACTACCCACTTCTGTCCACTTCTGGCTAAACCATACTAGGATGGTATCCTGCAGGGGGGGGGGGGGGAATTAAAGCCTTCCTCCATGAAAAACAACTTGTCTTCATGCTGATGGGGACAAGGGCTCCATCCCCATAGAAAAAGGAATGCACAGAACACCTGTGTAGGTAAACACCACCCTCGCACAGGTACACGATAAAGTAAGCCTGTGTGAACGAGGCTTAATGCTGCAAGTTTGTTTTTTTAATGCCAACCTGAAACCCCAGCTGTTGTTTGAAGCAAACGTCAGCCAAGGATCTGACGTTTTGCAGTGGTAGCAATAATTTTGCTTACATAGTTGGGGCATTGTTTACTTTTTTTTCTTTATAAATAAAGGTCACAGTTTGGGGCTCCATGTACACTGAAGCTGATAAACTGCAGTTTATTGGCGTTTTGGCGGTTTTTTAAAAAGCCCATTAACTGCACTCTATGTTAGACTACGTGTTCATGTACATGTAGCGGGGTCTCTCTTTTAAGGCCCCGGGACTACGTTACCCAGAACCCCATTCAGCCCCAGGGCGGAAGTTCCACCGCAAAGACTCATGGGAGGGCCTATTTAAGCGAGAGGCGAGGGGGAGCTCGCTCTCTTTGGACGCCACGCTTCAAGCAACCAGTCATCCTGTGCGGATCGGCTGCGGGGTAAGGCCTGAAGCCTTAGGCCTTACCTGAAGTCTGAAGAGCCTTTCACCATTCTGCGGAGCCTGGGTGGATCCTGGATCGTCGGTGTAGGACTCCAGTTGGATCGGGGACCCGATCGGTTGCAGACTCCGTGTGAGACAGACACACGCGGTGGAAGACCCAGGCTGGGATCGCGCCTGGAGCGGTGAGCGGGCACCTGCCCATACCCATATACTGAGCTGTATTCAGGCCTGTAGACTGCCTAGGCCCACTGTTCGCTCACCCGTGTTTCTTTAGGGGGTCCGGTAGTTGGGACAGAGCTGAAGTGCCTACCCCCCCGTTTGCATACTGTTGTTACAAGTTACCACCCTTTGGATTACAATTTGGTCATTTCTCCAAGTGCACCAACGAAAGCTGGCCGGTGAAGAAAACCTTACTCCCTTAGGGAAAGGGGACGATCTCATACACTGTCAGGCCTGACATAAGGGAGGGGGGGAAAGTTATAAAGTTTATGTTACTTTGCCATAGGGCGTGCACGCCATAATAGCTCCGCGTGGTGGATACTGCGCAGCGCCATATTATAGTGCTGCTTCTGATACGCTGATTAATGAAGGGCTCTGCAGGCCCATGTATGTGTTACATGCCATGTTTTATGCCACCATTTTACAGTAAAGCTATTACTATTTTATATTCTTGCTTCAGAGTGTTGTCTGCCTATTTAGAAACTGTTGAGTATTATACACCAGAGAGTGATAAAAAGTTAACCCTAGACTAGCTGTGCCAGAGTGGGTCGAGTCAGATTGCCGGGGGTTGGCGGTGCTGTATACAGGGCCCGAGAATACAAACCAGCGGCTCTCTTAACTGGTGGTAGCGCTACACGTGGGGGCTCTCGAGTCCGGGATCCTGTTGCAGCAAATAGCAGCCAAGAGATACCAGCATGGACTCACTAGAAGTAGTAAAGTGGTGCGCAGCAGTAAAAACAGATCCGTATGAAGTAGTGATCATAGAACTGTCAGGGATCTGGCAAGAAGATGCAGTGAAACAGTTAGTGATGTCGCTGTCCCCGCAACAAAAAGCATACATAGTGGATGTCAGAACAGAACCTCCCTCGACATATGTACTGTTAAAATGGAAAGATGGAATCCCAGAAGACTTCAAGAAGCCGAGCATAGAAACGGGGGATAAACAAATCTTTAAGTTAATACGCGCTCCACCCGACTTAAAAGATGTCAAGAAAGAGATGAATCCTGGGTCGCCACAAGGCACTCTCAGCACAGAATTATGCGCGGTCCTAGGGGAAATCATAGCGCAATGCAAGAAAGATCCTGCAGATTACCAAATGTCGGGATACCGGAAACTCAGGATGTTTTCAGGAAGGAAGCCTGTACCCTCAGGTGAAGAGGGGTTTAAGGAATGGTTAGACGGCGCTACTCAAGCCTTAGAGGAGTGGGAAGTCCCAGACCACAGAAAGAAGCAGAGGATTGCTGAGAGCTTAAAGGGGCCTGCTTTAGAGGCCATACGTAACCTTAAGATGAGCAAGAAAGACTGTGTTGCGCAGGACTATCTGGACATTCTGCAGAATGTGTTTGGAGGAACAGAAAAGATCACTGAGCTTACCTACCAACTAGAGCACTGCTACCAGAAGGCAGGGGAGAAGCTATCAGAGTTCATGATGCGCCTAGATAAAATACTGCACAAGATGATCCTAAAGAAGGGGATTGACCCGAAGAAGGTGGATGAGGCCCGGATCCAGCAGGTCATGAGAGGATCTCAACCTCTGGATCCCATCGCACTGGCGCTACATACAAGACAGGACGGGAAGAGCCTGGAGTACCCTGACTTGATCCGAGTAGTCAGAGAAGAAGAAGCTATACTGGAGGAGAAGAAAAGGAGCCAACCCGTCGAGCTGGTGCAGCCCCCTCCAGTGATGGTCAGGGGCGCCACGACCTTAGAAAGAGATGCAGCGGTGGATACCTTAAAGTCACAGATGTCCCAAGTGCTGGGAATGTTGACCTTCCTGATGGAAAAGGAGTCAAGGGCGCCTGAGAGGAACAGCCCAAGGAAGGAGTTGTTTCCAAATACTTCAGCACCCGCATCCCTGGAAGATAGGGGGGATATGATCTGTTTCAACTGTGGAGGAGTTGGTCACGCGGCCAGAGTGTGTTCCAGTCCCAAAAAGAGGAAGATGAACAACCGTAAGCCGCTGGAAAACTTCAGCGGGCCTCGGTGAAGGAGTCAACCGGGTGCCCATCATCCTTACGAAGCTCCACATTGAATGCAGAAGCGACAGAGTTTATCCCTTCCTGTCCTTGGTTGGATGCTTGGGAAATTGCCAGCGAACCATCTGTAGAGGAAGATCCAAGAGAAGCCATGTATCTTCCTGCTCCGGAGCCGGATGTTCCAGAGGAAGGGGGAAATCCTGAGTTAGAATCAGAAGGAGAGTCTTCTCCAACGGAAAGCCCAAGAGGACAGAGGAAGCGGAGGGCAATAAAACCTCCCAGGAGATTAACCTATCCACAGATGGGTGAAAGTGCGGAAGACACTGTTGTTACTGCCAGAAGGAGTATGAAAGACCATGATCCTCCCACTGTTCATTTGGTGGGAGGCAACCCCAGCTCACTCTCTGGCACAGTTAGGCAGGATGCTGATGTTAATGTGTCCTGTGGGCAGGGGAGTTCACTGCCTTGTTTTTGGTGGGAATTTCCTCTGCCGACATCATATGAAGAATTGGTAGATGTGGTCAGAGCTGTAATTTAAGTTATGTTATCTTTGGGGACCAAAGAGTTCAAGTGGGGGGAGTGTGCAGCGGGGTCTCTGTTTTAAGGCCCCAGGACTACGTTACCCAGAACCCCATTCAGCCCCAGGGCGGAAGTTCCGCCGCAAAGACTCATGGGAGGGCCTATTTAAGCGAGAGGCGAGGGGGAGCTCGCTCTCTTTGGACGCCGCGCTTCAAGCAACCAGTCATCCTGCGCGGATCGGCTGCGGGGTAAGGCCTGAAGCCTTAGGCCTTACCTGAAGTCCGAAGAGCCTTCCACCATTCTGCGGAGCCTGGGTGGATCCTGGATCGTCGGTGTAGGACTCCAGTTGGATCGGGGACCCGATCGGTTGCAGACGCCGTGTGAGACGGACACACGCGGTGGAAGACCCAGGCTGGGATCGCGCCTGGAGCGGTGAGCGGGCACCTGCCCATATCCATATACTGAGCTGTATTCAGGCCTGTAGACTGCCTAGGCCCACTGTTCGCTCACCCGTGTTTCTTTAGGGGGTCCGGTAGTTGGGACAGAGCTGAAGTGCCTACCCCCCCGTTTGCATACTGTTGTTACAAGTTACCACCCTTTGGATTACAATTTGGTCATTTCTCCAAGTGCACCAACAAAAGCTGGCCGGTGAAGAAAACCTTACTCCCTTAGGGAAAGGGGACGATCTCATACACTGTCAGGCCTGACATAGGGGAGGGGGGGAAAGTTTGTGTTACTTTGCCATATGGCGTGCACGCCATAATAGCTCCGCGTGGTGGATACTGCGCGGTGCCATATTATAGTGCTGCTTCTGATACGCTGATTAATGCAGGGCTCTGCAGGCCCATGTATGTGTTACATGCCATGTTTTATGCCACCATTTTACAGTAAAGCTATTACTATTTTATATTCTTGCTTCAGAGTGTTGTCTGCCTATTTAGAAACTGTTGAGTATTATACACCAGAGAGTGATAAAAAGTTAACCCTAGACTAGCTGTGCCAGAGTGGGTTGAGTCAGATTGCCGGGGGTTGGCGGTGCTGTATACAGGGCCCGAGAATACAAACCAGCGGCTCTCTTAACTGGGGGTAGCGCTACATACACATAGCATTTTTTAGCGTTAATGAGCAGTGGCGTTAATGGGCTTTTTTCTGAACGCAAGAAATTTGCGTTCAAAGTGCCGTTTTTCGGCGGGAAAAAATGCCAAAAAACGCAAAACGCTGAAAAACGCGAATAAACACGGAAAAACGCTCAGAAACGCTGGTCGCCAAAAATTTTTGTCATTTTTTGATCCATTGAAAAAAAAAAAAAAGCTAGAAAACGCTACACTGAAAAACGCTAATAAACACTAGTAAAAAACGCTGATAAAAGCTATATTTTAAAGCAGCTTTTTCTGCCAGAAATCTGGCGTTCAAAATGACCGTTTTTGAGCTTCTGTGTACATGGAGCCTGGATGTTTTTGTTTGCTTTTATTTTAGTTTATTTTTGGGGGAATGAATGTTTAGCAATATGTCACCTGTATTAATTTCCTTAAAGTTGGACACATAAATTGACAGTTCAGAGTCAAGTGACGTCTAGACCATGCTTATTGCTCACTTGGTGTACAGTTCCCATAGTTCAAAACTGTTTTTACTTCAGCAGCATAGATTGCAAGTCCTGCATTTTTTGCATCTCCTTCTACTGAAGAGCCCAACCTTTAGCCAGGCCAGCTCATGTGTGAAAATGGCAGACAATCTTTTAGCTGCCCTTTTGCTGGTTAAGTTTGCTTGTGTATCCTGCCTGGCACATGTGCTGAACCTGGTGGTGTAGGACTTCCTGGTACCCTAGCTTCCATGATTTCCTGAAGTAGATCAGAAATTTGTGTGGTCATTTAAGGCAGTCATACCCAGCATGTGTTTGTTTGGCTGAAATGCAGCGGCAACAGAAGCTGCCTGCCAACCATCTGATATACAAATTACTCACATGCTAAAATTTGGTGATGGCCATGCTGCAGTGGTTTCACCAACTCGGGCCATAAATGAATAATATGTGTGAGTACAGGATGAGGACATAGTCTGGGCAGCTGTATTTTTTTTATATATCAGTGGCTCCCGATTCAGTACATGTTCAACATCTCAGCAGAGACCCCCAGAAGGTGTGATTAACAACACAATCCCTCCAGCCAACTTTAAATTAAAATAAATCAACATTAGAGTGTATTTTAACTCTCTGAAAAAAAAAAACTACCAACATGTTGTAGGGCCTAAATGCACAGTATTTAAGCTTTTGCAGTAGGTCACATTTTAAATTACACACACACCACCCAGCTTTATTAAAAAAAAAAAAAAAAAACATTAGAGTGTATTTTTTGTCAACAAAGCTGCCAAAATGTGAAAACAGAATTTAAACCTAAAAACACACAGGTGAAAAATAGTAATAAACGAAAATCGCTAAACTAATATAATAGCATTCACTAGTGACACTGTGATAATCAAATTGTACCCCACGTGACATGTGATAAAATTCAAAAACAATAGTCCATAAAGTGAAATAATGTTCCAAAGAAGAAAGAAATATTCCAAAAAGAGAGATGTAGTCTTCTTAATAGAGAATATCCTCCACCACACCGTGCACGTATCAGCTCCCCTTTGAAAATGCTATTATATTAGTTTAGTGATTTTCGTTTATTAGCGCTACATTTTTCCTATTTTTCACCTGTGTGTTTTTAGGTTTAAATTTTGTTTTCATATTTATCATCTTAAGTGGCAGCTTTAGTTTAATATATTTTTATTCACATTTTTTTGCAATAGCGCAGTGGTGGTACAAGATATTAGGAGCGGTTATATTTTGATACCTATTTTTATTGTCAAAGCTGCCAAAATGTTTAAGTGATTACTTGCAGAGTATTTAAGCACTTATAGTAGGCCATACGTTGAACAGGACAGATAACAGGCAGCTTTTAACCAATCAAATCAACATTAGAGTGTCATTATTTCACTGGAAAAAGCTCCCCAAATATTGTGGTGACTCTGTGAACAGTATTTAAGCACTTGTAGTAGGTCACATCTTTAACGGGACAAAAACCAGCTTTTCATTAAACAATACATTTTAGAGCCTCCAAAATATTATTGCAACTGAGTGCAAAATATTTGAGACTTTCACTAGGTTAATAATGTAGTGTATTTTTTTTAACTGAAAAACCCATGAAAATATTGAAATGACAACAAACACAGAGTTTAAACATCTGAACAGAACAAAAGAAACACACTCTCCAGCTTCTAATCGAAAAATCAACATTAATTCCACTGAAAGAAGACTGCAAAATATTGAAGCGACTGCATGCATTGCTACATTTTCTAAGTTAGAGACCAGACAGACCAAGAAATCAAAATTGCAGTGTATTATTTCACATAAGCTAGATATTGTACAGTCTCAATGCACACTATGTAAATAGCTTTAGTAAGCTGCAATTTGAAAGGGAGAAGCCAGGTAGGTTTATCGTAAAATCAATGTGAACTGTATACAGAGACGTATCTAGTGAAAATTGCGCCTATGGCAAGCACTGAAACTGTGCCCCTGTCAAAACAGTTGAAACCCATCTTTCAGATAATACAGGTATATAGGAAGAACAGTAGGTTAGTTGTTGGGACTTGCCTCACTTGGTTTGAATCTGGGCCAGGAAGCTATCTGCATGTAGTTTGCATGTTCTCTTGGTGTGGGCACACTCCAAAGGTGGTAGGTGATGGTCCCCTGTCAGTATGAAGTGGCAATGTACATGGGTGATCACATTCTGCATGCCACCCCCCCCATGTCCGAAAAATGATCCAAGATGAGTGCTGGCCCAAAATCTGCCAAGAGCTGGACAGGACTGAATGGAAGTATACATAGATATGTGTAGGGTCCTCTATGATTGTAGGGTCAGTGTAGAATATGATTAGCCATGTACACTGCCAGTCTGTACACAGGGTACAATTCACCTACCTGCATGTGTTTGGAATGGAAGAGGAACCCCACTGGGAGAACATGCTAACTCCATGTAGCTAGTGTCCTGGGCAGGAGTGGAGCTCAATATATACATATATAATGGGGTAGACATTGGTGGGGTACCTGCTTCTCCATGCTCTCCTTGCCCCCGCTGCCCACTATGGGTGGGGAGATCCTCTCGCAGCTGGCACCCTCCAGCATGTAGAGTCCGGAGGGTCAGGCACTCTGCTCTCCCTTGAAGCAAAAGAGGACATTCTGGAAGAGGGAGAACCATTTGTCGTGACACCTGTTGGTCTTGGCCGCCTTCTTGCTGAGTTGCCCCCTCTTGGTGCCCTCCTTGCAGGCAAGGAGAGCCAGGTACAGAGCGTGACCCTTGTTACAGCCCACACTCTTCTGCATGATACCCGAGCAACGGTACGATCAGCGCCATCCGTCCTTGCCGATCACTCCAGGACAGCGCTGTGCCACCAATCACTGCACAAGTGGCCCCTGGCTGCAGGTGTGTGGCCCCTGAGTCTCCTGCCACTGCGCTGTCACTCCGTCTTCTGTGCTGTCACTCCGTCTTCTGTGCAACAGTGGTGTCTCTAGCTTTCATATTTGGGGGGGGCACAGGAACAAAACTAGGGGGGCCCCAACTATAAAAATGTGTGTGTGTGTGTGTGTATACACACACACACTGCCTTGAAAAAGTATTCATACCCCTTGAAATTTTCCAAATTTTGTCATGTTACAACCAAAATTGTGAATGTATTTTATGTGATAGACCAACACAAAGTGCCAGCTTAGGTGATATACAGTAGTGCCAGGTTTGGGTGGTATAGTGCCAGGTTAGGTGATATACAGTAGTGCCAGGTTAGGGTGGTAGTGCCATGTTAGGGTGGTATAGTGCCAGGTTATGGGGGTATAGTGCCAGGTTATGGGGGTGTAGTGCCAGGTTAGGGGGTGTAGTGCCAGGTTAGGGGGTATAGTGCCAGGTTAGGGGGTATAGTGCCAGGTTAGGGGTAGGGGGTGTAGTGCCAGGTTAGGGGGTATAGTGCCAGGTTAGGAGGTGTAGTGCCAGGTTAGGGGGTGTAGTGCCAGGTAAGGGGGTGTAGTGCCAGGTTAGGGGGTATAGTGCCAGGTTAGGGGGTGTAGTGCCAGGTTAGGGGGTGTAGTGCCAGGTTAGGGGGTATAGTGCCAGGTAAGGGGGTGTAGTGCCAGGTAAGGGGGTGTAGTGCCAGGTTAGGGGGTATAGTGCCAGGTTAGGGGGTATAGTACCAGGTTAGGGGGTGTAGTGCCAGGTTAGGGGGTATAGTGCCAGGTTAGGGGGTGTAGTGCCAGGTTAGGGGGTGTAGTGCCAGGTTAGGGGTGTAGTGCCAGATTAGGGGGTGTAGTGCCAGGTTAGGGGGTATAGTGCCAGAGTAAATACATGACAACATGAATAGATAAGCGAATGCTGGTCCTGTTCCTCTCTTCCTCTGTCACCTGCTGCACTAAAAGTCTAAATGAATCCATGACTGTCCCAGTGTCCCTGCTGCTGCTGCAGAACCTCCTTCTCCCCCTCTCTGAAGTAAACATAAAGAAAGAAAAAAACTCACATGGGTAGAAGCTGAGGACTGATTCTTCTTCCTGGAACTGAAGTCAAAATGTGGCGGGTGGGAGGGGAAGAGGGAGGGGCTGCAACATGGGCAAAGTATGATTGGCTGACAGTGAGATGAAATACAAATATCCCCCTCCTCCCTGTGATGGTCGGGACACTGAAATCATCATCGTGCAGCCCTCTGAATCTTACTGCAGTGCTGTGCTGTGAACCATTTTCTCCACACAGTACAGGTTGGAGATGTTCTGCTGGTGGATCTGGCTCTGCCTTTTGTCATTATGACAAGCAGGAGCCCCCGACACTGAGGAATGGATGATCGGCACAGTAATTACAGAGCGATTCTCTGTGTTTCTAGTTTCTATCCCTCCAGCAGCTGAGAGCTTACAGGAGGGGGGAAGGGAGACACACACAGGGAATCGCTCTATTGCCGTGATGATCATTTTCATTTGGGGGGGCACAGCTGTGCAACAACTCCGCTCTTCCTCCCACATGCAGCAACTTCCTCCCGCCACCCACCCGTATACACTGCACGGCCGCGGAGCGGAGAGTGAGCGCCCACCCTGCAGGGAGAACATCGGGATGTGCAGGAGGGGGGAGTCACCTGACCCACACACAAAACACTTTCCCAGACCTTCCCGGGAGAGGAGGAGAGCACCGATTGTGTAATGCTGGGGGTCATCTGAGCAGTGTGTAGACTGCCAGCTACTCGCCAGCGCCCCCTTCATGTAGCGCCCATGGCACGTGCCCTGTCTGCCATACCCTGGATACGCCACTGACTGTATAGGCTACTGTCAGTGGTCCAGCCTGGACACCCAATTGTCAATGGGGGGAACTCTTTACTTATTTGGTTTATGATCATATTTTTATTTGCATAAGCAGAACTTCTTGCCCCCCAGTAGCTGCATGTGCATAACATCTGCCTTTAGGCCTGTGTGACATTATGAACACAAGGAATTTTCTAACTTATTTAGCAGCTATGGAAGTAGGGGCATTGAGGAATAGGTGCTTTGGTACACTTAACAATGTAGTGATTTAGCGCATTAAACAGTACCCTACAAGTACTGTATGTGGTGATGGGCTGCAAACAAAGGGAAGTTTTCCCTCTACATTTGTTGCTGACCTCTAAAAGAAACTCTAGGTAAATTGAAAGTAAAAAGCAAATAAAAAATATAATAAAAACAACAAAACGCAAAGCAAAGGGGTGCAGCAAAACTACACCTGCAGTTGTTGCTGACTGCAAACATGACTACAACTGTGCCTAGCACACACTGACTTTAAATATAGGAATTGTATGCGCCACTGTATAGAGTGGCAAAAAAACTCCCCCTGTACAGACTTTGTTTTCTATCCCTAAATGCTTCAGGACTGTTGAACACACAGTGAGTGTGTCTGTGGCTCATGGTAAATACAACAGTTTTTGGGAATCAGTAGCAACAACTAGCCCTCTCTGCAAACAGTCTGTGATTTGTTCCAAACTACTCTGGGAAAACTCTGAAACAAGTGATCATTTTCCCTGTTCTGACTGTAAGGACCACTCACATTGCCATTTGTAAAAAATTAAATAAAATAAATCAACAGGACATAGCTGTAGAACAGAGATTTTGGCCTGGGTGCTTTGGTCAGCAAATATTCAGGTCTACAGATTTACATCAGGCCAAATCTTTAAAACAATTGTCTTCTTAATTCAAAAACAGACAAATCATGGAGCTTGATTTTAACATACATGAGCCGATTTATTTTATTGATGATAAAACATATACAAAGAACATTACCTAGATCAACACAAAATGTAAAAAAAAATCCTATTCTCACTAACGAGTCTATCAGCAGGTATTGGACAGCATAAACTATCACCACATACCAATAGTATCAGTAAGTTACTATTTGCATGCATATGAATAAACATAACAATACCTGAGCTTGCTGATAGGTAGCTTAGGCAGCAAACATTTTATTAGGAAATATGGCTGAGGCATGCCTAATTTCTACTACCAAAAAGTGTATAAAACTGCAGGTGACTTGGAGCACTTCTGAGGTAAGGCTTTCTGAAGCAGCAGGAAGAACGTGTATACTCCATGCTGCTGCTGTTAGCTCTTTTATTTTGTTTTAGCTGCAGGTTTGCATTCAACTCCCATTGTTCTGATAAATTATGTTAACCCTGAACATTTCACAGCTTTTTATAGCTAAGGACAAATCAAATAGAAAGCCTTCAAAAACCCTATACCCTATTGTTTTAAAAAATGTTGACTAAAATTGAACAGCTAAGGATAACTTGATAAATAAAATCAAATAAGTTTAAAAAAAAATTGCTCGGAGATAGGTTTTAATTTTACCCGTGCCTGCGATTTATTGGGAAAACAAGCATTTAAAGTTTAAACAGAAAGTGTAGCCCTTGCCTGGTCTATCCAAAAGTAAAGTAAAATGTAAAAAATTGGGTTTTAAACATAATCAGCATAAATCCCTGCTTTATACTGATTTGAGTAGATGCATTTTAACCTCTTGAATTCTAATTAGTCAATCAAACTGTGCTATATGTAACTGCTAGCTAGGACCATGACCACACAAGAGTTTTATGTCGTAGACAGGCTTCCTTCCCGGTACTATCCAAAAAATGTTATGTGGTATTATTTTTAATACCAAACAGCACATCCAAAATCAAAAGGCAGGCTCTTTTGAACAAACTTTCAAATACATATTTCAGGAAAGAGGTGATTTGCATATGGTTCTAGTCAGTGATATATTGCATTATACACAGTTTATAGCGTGAGCAGAGGTAAGTCCAAAGTAGGGATGAGCAAAATAAAACCTTACAGCAGTGTTTCTCAACTCCAGTCCTCAAGGCGCCCCAACAGTTCATGTTTTCAGGATTTCCCTCAGCTGTGGTAATTACTAAGGCAGTGAAACTGATCAAATCACCTGTGCAAAATGATGGAAATCCTGAAAACATGACCTGTTGGGGCGCCTTGAGGACTAGAGGTGAGAAACACTGCCTTACAGTACCTAAACTTTTTAAAAAGAATGGGAGATTTCAGTAGAATTTTAACATTTTGCTGAAATGCAATGAAGTCAGTGGGAAAAGGTGGAATTAAAGTGGAAGTAAACTCTCATGTATGAATTGCACCTATAGGTAAGCCTATAATAAGGCTTACCTATTGGTACTGTAAATATCTCCTAAACGTGCACTTTTTAGGAGATATTTACTGTACATGCAGCTGGTGACATCACCGGCATATGCGCTCTGAAGGAACGGCCACCCGTAAATAGTGGCTCGCTCGTGCATGCGCGTGATTGACATCATCGCAACTCCAGTTGGAAAAAGTGCCAAAGGGACACAGACAGTAAAAAGTGTAACCAAGCCCCAAACAGCACTAAAAACCTGACACCCCTTCCAACCAAGATAAAACAAATGCTGGACGTACAAAGGCTGGACATACACTTTAACCACCTCTCGCCCGCCGTACGACTATATACGGCCGCAAGGTGGCTCTACAAATCCGGGAGGCCGTCTTTTTACGGCCTCCGCTCCTCCGGCCACTGGGGGCGCGCGATCGCCGCTGGCGTCGTGCGCCCGGCGCGTCACTGTAATGCCGATGCGCGTGCCTGGCGGCCGCGATGTTCGCCAGGTACCCGCAATCGGCTATTACACAGACAAGGACGTGGATCTCTGTGTGTAAACACAGAGATCCACGTCCTGTCAGGGAGAGGAGACCGATGCTGTGTCCCTTGTACATAGGGACATAGATCGGTCACCTCCCCCAGTCAGTCCCCTCCCCCCACAGTAGTAATCACTCCCAGGGCACACATTTAACCCCTTCCTCGCCCCCTAGTGTTAACCCCTTCCCTGCCAGTCACATTTATACAGTAATCAGTGCATATTTATAGCACTGTTCGCTGTATAAATGTGAATGGTCCCAAAATAGTGTCAAAAGTGTCCGCTGTGTCCGCCATAATGTCGCAGTCATGAAAAAAATCACTGATCTCCGCCATTACTAGTAAAAAAATATATAAAAATGCCAAAAAACGACCCCCTATTTTGAAAACGCTATAACTTTTGCCCAAACCAATCAATAAACGGCAATTGCGATATTTTTTACCAAAAATATGTAGAAGAATACGTATCAGCCTAAACTGAGGAAAAAATATTATTTAAAAAAAAAATTGGGATATTTATTATAGCAAAAATCTAAAAATATTGTGTTTTTTTTTCAAAATTGTCGCTCTTTCTTTGTTTATAGCGCAAAAAATAAAAACCTGCAGAGGCGATCAAAT
Source organism: Rana muscosa (assembly GCA_029206835.1). Lineage (NCBI taxonomy): Eukaryota > Metazoa > Chordata > Amphibia > Anura > Ranidae > Rana > Rana muscosa. The sequence goes on from CM055116.1 coordinate 1,063,746,609, forward strand.
ACCACCATTAGAAAGCACTATTTGTGGGGAAAAAAAGACCACAAAATTTTGTTTGGGAGCCACGTTGCACGACCGCGCAATTGTCATTCAAACGTGACAGTGCCGAAAGCTGAAATTTCGCCTGGGCAGGAAGGGGGTATATGTGCCCAGCAAGCAAGTGGTTAAAGTGTATACATAATTAAGAGATCTGGTATTTATAAAACCCTAAACATTCAATGGTGTTTTCTATCAAAGTGAGTACCTGTCATCCACTCATAACCATAAGGGGTTATCAACAGACCAGGCCTAGTCTGCCCAGTAACTAGGTCATACATGGATACAGTTGAATACAATCTTGCAAGCTTTATGTTTTCTTGCTTAATAAACATGTTGAATAGTGGTGAATTAGCAGAGGCTTGTAAAGAGGTCAACCTTTCAATTCACTGGAACAGGCTAAAAAAGTTACATACTTTGTAGTTTTCATAGGCACTGTAAAAACATATATATAAAAAAAAAGGAAATTGCTTTGCAAGTATGTGTTAAAGATTGAAAGGTTACAAAATATTGAACTGTCATTTTGCAATATTGAGAGTATAAGAAACGTAAAAAAAGACATAAATAATCATAATAATAATAATCATCATAATAAGATGAATAAATACTGATAATAAGAAGAAAAATGGACCAGGGTATTCTTACATTCTCCCTTGTGTTATGACATTCGGTGGAATACTTGTGACATAAGCCCACCAGGAGAGCGGAACCATTATAAATGTAACACTTCACTAAGAAGTATCACTACAGTTTCTGAAAGGAAAAAAAGAATCTATTACCTGCATAATTGCTTGTGTCCTCCTCCTGTACTACCTCAGTGCCACAAGCTAAATTAAAAATAGCATTCCTGCAATTAATGGCTTGGCCGGTATGACCTGGTATGCATATTTTCCTCAGTTGTTAGGAAATCATATTTTAACAGCCTTCATGGAATATTGTAATTGCATAATTAATATGAATACTGATGAGTACCCCCTAGTGTATGTCATTAGCAAAACTTGAACAGAACTAAAGAAGTGAGAGCTCATTTTAGTGCTTCCAATATACATGTTGTGATGAGTCCTACTTTATTAGTTTTATTTTAGACCATGTTAAAAAAAATCCACTTAGTTATAGAAAAATACCATTAAAAAAATAGAAAAAAATCTGATTAAACCAAATGTTTAAAAAAACACCAAGACCTCCTTCTGTGGGAATATAATTTTATTTAGTCTCAACAGCTTTAATTGCTTGCAGGGTCAAAGTTACATGTACCATAAATCTACCATTGGACATTAATATTTGGAAATATATAAAAAAAAGCTCTGTTGCTTGAGAGCATATTAAATTAGAGAGCTGCTAATGGTGTTACAGATTAAAATACATATTTACTATACCATTTAATAAAGAAAATATATTTTTCCACTGGCAGACACAGTAGATTTTATAATTTAAAAAGAAATTTGTCTCTGTACCTAACTTTAAGCTTAACATACACTACATTACCAAAAGTATTGGGATGCCTGCCTTCACAGTTACATGAACTTTAATGACATCCCAGTCTCAGTTCATAGGGTCCAATATTGAGTTGGCCCACTCTTTGCAGCTATAACAGCTTCAACTCTTCTGGGAAGGCTGTCTACAAGGTGTAGGAGTGTGTCTATGGGAATGTTTGACCATTGTTCCAGAAGCACATTTGTGAGGTCAGGCACTGATGTGGATGAGAAGGTCTGGCTCACAGTCTCTGCCTTAATTGATTCCAAATGTGTTCTATCAGGTTGATGTCAGGACTCTGTGCAGGCCAGTCAAGTTCCTCTACCACAAACTTGCTTATCCATGCTTATCCATGTCTTTATGGACCTTGATTTGTGCACTGGTCCAAATAATTTGGTGGAGGGGGGATTATGGTGTAGGGTGATTTTTCAGAGGCTGGCCTTGGCCTCTTAGTTCCACTAAAGGGAACTCTTATGCCGCGTACACACGACCATTTTTCTCATCGGGAAAAATGATTTTTTTTCTCTTTGACGAGAAAAACGACCGTGTGTGGGTTGTTCATCATTTTTCCCGACGAGAAAAACGTCATGAATCACGACGAGAAAAATTAGAACATGCTCTAATTTTTCTCGTCGTGATTCACGGCATTTTTTTCCGCGGCAGTTTTCCCAGAGGGAAACATTGCCAGGGAGCCTACACACAGTCATTTTTCTCGACCAAGAGAAAAAATGTCAGGAAAAACGGCCGTGTGTAGGGCAACAAGCCGTTCCTCGTTTTTCCCGTCGATTTTCTCGACGGTGTTTTCACCGTCGAGAAAATCGATTGTGTGTACACGGCTTTAAGGTGTCAGCATACCAAGACATTTTGGGCAATTCCATGCTCCCAACTATGCTCCCAACTTTGTGGGAACAGTTTGGGGATGGCCCCTTCCTGACCTCAATCCGATAGAACACCTTTGGGATGAACTAGAGCAGAGGCTGTGAGCAAGGCCTTCTTGTCCACATAAGTCAATATCAAAAAAGAGGGGAGTTCCCCCAAGAAGGCCACTGCTACAGGACACTATGGTTAATTAAGTAGATTTATTAATAGAAAAAACACACACCATAATTAATGAACAAAAGAAAAAAGACTGAGTATATACCTTACAGATTAATTAAAAACACACATCAGTGCCTGATCTCACAATTGTGCTTCTGGAAGAATGGTCATACATTCCCATAGACAAACTCCTAAACCTTGTGGACAGCCTTCCCAGAAGATTTGAAGCTGTTATAATTGCAAAGGGTGGGCCAAATCAATATTGAACCCTACAGGCTCAGACTGGGATGCCATTAAAGTTCATGTGCGTGTAAAGGCAGGCATCACCAATAATTTTGGTAATATACTGTATGTCCCTATTTCCACAATGTCCAGATGGACCATTTCATGAAAGTACAGCAAAAGGTGCAATTGCATCTGGATATGGGAGAAGTTTGGTGACCTGAAGGCATTTCTGCCTCTATATAGATCAAATAAATATAGTACTAGAGGTACTATATACTACTGAGAAAATACAGTATATGTAAGCTGCCATTGCTGACATCTTCTATGATCTCTTCTGTTAAAATAAATGGTAGCTACCTGGTTGTCACCCTAATTCCATGGCATTAATAATTTCCTAAGCCTCGTACACACGCATGGTTTTCTCGGCAAGAAAGCTGCTGGGAGAGCTTTTTGCCGTGAAAACCGTGCGTGTGTATGCTTTCTCGGCGAGAAAACTGCCAGGAATCCCGACGAGAAAAATAGAGAATCTGCTAGCCTTGTACACACGGCCGGGAATCCCGTCAGGAACAAAATGTTGGTTTTCCTGACGGGATTCCTGGCAAGTTTTCCTTGTTCCCCGAGTGTACACACGGCCATTCAAAAGAACCGCCGTTCTTTTGAATGGCAAGAACGCGGTGACGTCATTGACTCTGACGAGCATGGGCTCGTCACATTCAATGCCGTCGCCGCCATCTTGCTACACCCTACACTACCCTTGTAAGCTACCGCGCATGCGTCAAAGTCTCATCGTGCATGCGCAAGCTTAACCGGGACAGGTAAGCATACACACTCACAGTTTTCTCGGCAGGAAACACTCTGCCGAGAATCCCGACGAGAAAATAGAGAGCAGGTTCTCTATTTTTGTCGTCGGGATTCCCGGCAGTTTTCTTGCCGAGAAACCATACACACGGCCGGTTTTCTCTGCAAAAAGCTCTTCCAGCAGTCTTGCCGAGAAAACCAGCCGTGTGTACGAGGCTGCTCTCTATTTTCTCGTCGGGATTCTCGGCAGAGTGTTTCCTGCTGAGAAAACCATGAGTGTGTATGCTTACCTGTCCCCAGGTAAACCCGTGCATGCTCGAAAAGACTTTGACACATGCACGGTAGCATACAAGGGTAGTGTACCCTACAGCAAGATGGCGGCGACGGTATCGAATGTGACGAGCGTAGGCTCGTCGTAATCGATGACGTCACCGAGTTCTTGCCATTCGAAAGAACGGCGGTTCTTTTGAATGACCGTCTGTATCCACAGCTTTGCAAGAAAAGCTTGCCAGGAATCCCCTCAGGAAAACCGACGTTTATTTCCTGACGGGATTCCCGGTCGTGTGTACGAGGCTTAAGGCATAGATAATGCAGTCAGCAGTCCTGACTTCACTCTCGCTTTCTGAAATCTGCATGCTTCGTTCAGGTCAGTAACTAAAACAGTATTGAAACCAGAGACAGCCAAGGAACTAGGATCTTTAAAAGAAGGTTGGCAATAGGTAGGGATGAGTGAATCTACCTGGGTTCGATTTGCAAACAATTTATTGAATCCTGCTTGAAACCCCAAACCCCAATGAAGTCTATGGGGGGAGAATCTTGTTATTTAATTCTAAGCAAGGGTGTGGGAAGCCAGGTACTGCCTTAGAGAACATGTATTAATGCCCAAAAAAAAAAAAAATACATAAAAAAATACAATATATCTCTCCCTATAAAGAACTTTCAGCTCTCCCTAAAAGCTCCAACACACAGGCTATATAGAATCACGTCTTCGGACAGAGAATATATATATTTTTCATCACAGATATATATGAACTATGATGTGTTTCATTTGATTTTCAGTAACTATCACTTGTTTTTTTTATACTTTTTTTATACTTTTTTTTTGTCAATATTTCACTATATGGTCACACTATTTGTATATATATACAGTAGAAAGGGGCCTGTGTTTTTCATTCTTTCAAGTTATTGGCTCTTGTAACTCAGCTGACCTGGGGCAAATGCACTGCATTATAGATTGTTTCTTATTACTGGCAGTGAACCTTTTCATCCAAATGTTTGATATTTGCCCTAAAACCATGTTAGCAGGTTCCCCTGTCAGCAATAGCAGCACCCATATTTCTGTCAGTTCACTTTAATGCTGTTCCCTACAGTCACATATATTTATCTTGATTTTGCCACCTCAACACTCCAGGACTGAAAAGGAAAGGGCCCTGTGTAAGCTCCAAGTCAATTTACACAGGGCCAAGAACTTGCTCCCCATTACATATATTGACAAGAACCAGCACTGTCACATGGCAAGTACAGAACTGATTTCCATGTTCCCCTACTTATGAAAGTATCAGGTAATTTTTCTTCCCGCGGGGGGGGGGTAAATAAAGCAGGTGGGGCCATCCCCATCACTGAGGTGAATCTGTTGCTCTCACCCGCATGGTAAAAGTACAGGTTCACACAATATTTACAAATTCTTATGACAATCACCCAACCCTTGAACTTTGAAATGCTCAAGAATAACTGTGATATGAAAAACTGGTCTCAAATTGCACATGCCACTGACAAAAACATTAGTCAGGTTCAATTTTCACGGTTATAATATATACAGTATGTCTGCTACACATGTATGAGCAGCAGACAACATATACTGTAGGTATCAAACAACATATAGAAGTTGTATAGAAGTTGTTTATTGAGCATAAAGACATGTGCATACACTTTAAGTTTAGGGGTAATTTTACCTTTGCTGTTAAAGTCAGTAGCTTTCTAGCTAAAATAACCATTTGTTTCACGTGTAATCTTTAACTTTCTTACCTTGCTTTTAGACGTATTTTTAAGAGTGATAATTCTGACCCATAGTACTGCATTGACCCAAATAAAATGTTTGTGGCCATTTTGGCAGGTTGAGCCCATGCCCCTGTTTAATTAGGCAGTCTATGCCATATTTTGTTGGAAGCAGGCACACTAATGATGCAGATGTGTGCTGCATTCATCTTGGAGCCAGAGCTCACAGCCCCACAGTCCCAAGGGGGTCAGTGTGTGAAGGGAGCAGTGAGAGGTGCACATCTGCACCGTGCTGTCCAGGTCAGGACAGACCAAGGTCCTAACCTAGGTGAGACAGACTTTGAGAGAGGGAAAGACACAGAGCTGAGGTACAGTGGTTGTGCACGAATACTGGGATGTGTTTGATAGTCAAGAGGACCAGAAGGTACTAATCTGAGTAGTAGTGCTGGCAAGAGAATTATGTTTATTCATATTGATGGTGAGAACCCCCTGCGTGGTAAGACATACCTGTAGGAATCTGTGCCTTTCTTTTAAATAAAAGTGGGCAGAAAAATTGTTTTGCCACTACCACTGAGCTACAAAACCCCAACATGTCACACCATATATAACACAATGCATGGATTTAACTGAGGCGACCAAATGCAATTAAGGTCCACAAAGAGCTGTAGGATCCTACATGTTCTTAATGACCTGGTAAAGAATTTTGGTTATATCCTGCCTCTTGGACACAAATATAAAAAATACAGTTTACTAAAAAAAAGGAATCACTGACCAGTTCTTGCTTTACATTTCACATGAAGTCCAAAGTGAAACCATTATGTGACTTATGTCAAAAAAGCATTTCTAAAGCCCAAACTTTTTTTTGTTTGTTTCTTTTGGTAGAGTTGAGGATTCTTTGAGCCAAATCCTCTCTTGGACTGTTGTCACAAGTTATGACAAGTGTTTATCATTGAAAGATTCCCCCCCCCCGTTCCTGTTCCAGCGATAACTCAAAATTTTTGGTTTTCCCATCATTTTCAATAACAATGGTGCTCTGGAAAATGGAAAATTTGTCAGGGGTTCTAATCCTTCCCTGTTCTAAAATGTCTTTAGATACACTTGTAATTGTGTAATAGTATGATTAAAAAATATATATGACAGATCTATCCTTTATGGCATATTATATGCTGATAAAGCCAGATAGCAAGCAGTTGTGCTGCAAGTTTGAAAATGACTTGCTAAGATATTGCTAGACTTGCCAGGCTTCACAATTTTGTTGCACAATCGCAGCATGTCCACATTGCATGACTCCAGATAAACTTTCTTTGCAAATATTCTGCAAGCCTGCTGCAAGTTCTGGTTCAGTTATGTTGTGCAATAGTCATCCCACCACATGGGTCACTGTGGCTGAATTTTCATGCTGTAGACTCGCAGAGCTCTTGCTGTAGACTGACCACTGCAACTTTGCTCTTGCTAGAGACTTGTCATGCAAATTTGATACAAATTTGAATAGTGTCAACTAGAACTTGTGCTTCAAGTGCTCTGCAAGTGTACAACTTGCCAGAGAAAATGTGCAGCAAATTAACAGACTTACAATTCAACACTGCCACATGTTTGTGGCAACTGGCAAGTTATCCTTTCTACCTGGGATCATATTTTAAATTAAAGGGCACAGTGAAAATAAATCTTTTGTAACTTCCCTTATTTTCTTCCTACAACAAAAATCTAGCAGGTGCGAAATGTCAAGGAACCCAGTACAGTCAGGTATAGGAAATATGAAGGAATTTGGTACAGTCAACATTCTCACTTCATGGGTCTTCTACATTTCGAAAGTTGGACAAGCCATTGTAAATGTTCAAGTTTGATCACCTGCCAAGCAACGCAAACCCTAACCTGCCAAATAAAATAAAGCTGAATATAAATTATATAATATGTATTAAGTATACTTTAGTAAATAAAGCAACAAACAGGCAGTAAAGTATTACTTTTCATGGATTTGTAACCTCTTAATGTTAATGAAGTGATCTGCAGGGGAAGTGGAGTCACAGGAGCAGTCAGCCCCTAGCACACAGGTCACCCGTGAAACCAGAGTTCCATTTTTCTTCCTACTCCCTAGAGGACATCAGGTCTCTTGCATCATTAGCGGGACTAAATCTGACTTTCCCCGGCTCTCCTAATTTCCTCTTTGTAATTATAGGTCAAGCTCTCCCTTTTTTTAAATTATCAAACCTTTGTTCTTATCAAAAATGAATAGCTAAGAATAAAATTATGAAAAGAGTTCTGAGGGAGAAAAAAAATTTCAATTAGAAACTCAAGCTAATTTGGTATGACCATAGACTGTCAGGCACACTGACAGTCCTCTATTATGCAGTCATTTGGGCTTTTTTAAATTAGTTATGTTAATGTCCTGTGAGTGAATGTAACACTTGGATAGGACAAGATTTCTGCAATTAATTTCTGCAGTCAGTGGAGAGACACGCAAATTTATTTTCCCCCTCTCTGGGAATTGGTAGCGGAGGGTGTGAGGTGGTGAAAGTGCATTTAGGAATGAAGTACAAGCTAAACACTAGCTCTAAATAAAGCAGAAACAATGGGAGCCACTGCCTCCTCATTCATTCAACTGACAATGTTTTGCAGCTTAAACCTGTTTTATTAATTATGTTTGACATTTCCTTAATTAGTTTCATTTACACCAAATCAATCCCTACTGCTGTATGGCACCATTCATCATTTTGAAAAATTTGCATACTGAGTGCTGACTTTTTCTACTTAATTATACATTAAAAGTGTCAAGCGTGCTTGCTGCCTGGCATTATCTGCAGCAGAAAGGTTTGTGGCTGGACTGTGATGGCATTAATCATTAACAATCCTCAAGTGCTTCTGGGTAATATCTGGAGAATAGAATGACTATGGGTTTAATGCTAGAGAGCATAAGTGTTTCTTCTAATGACCCAGGGCAAACCAAAATAAATGACCTAAAGCACATAGTCTAATGGAATTCTGGAATTTTGCATTTTCTTTATTTTGGGTGATTACACCACTGCTGTTGTCTTGATAATTTTCTTGCATTATTTTATACAAAGTATTGTAAAAAAAAAACAAAAAAAAACTACCAGTTATTTACACTTTAGCATGTCTATGGTTAGCTTATTTACAAGAGTATAATCAAGATGCCACAAAACCAAGGTGAAACAGAAAATAAATACTGAATATTTTTTTTCAATAGACCGATATTTCATGCTGTGGGTTAATAACAAGACATTATTTATTGGCTGTAACATTTTAAAGATGTGATATATATATATATATATATATATATATATATATATATATATATATACACATTAATTAAATGCTTACGCAAAGAAAAAAAAAATAATGCACCTGTATTGTTGTCTGCAGTTCAGTAGTCAGAAGTTTATCCTCAGGCTCAGCTTAGACAAGTCTGTGTATGTTAATTTGTTAGTCATTAAATTGTCTATATAAGTCCTAGCTTCCAGGAAATAGTCACAAAGTTTTAAAATGTATAACCAAGCCTGATTGTCTTACTTTAGGCAGCAGATATATTTTGTCACGTTAAGTGCATGAGTGCTAAGTAAAGTGTATTTGTGATATTTATTAGGTATTAAGATATTTATTACCTCTCACAGAGAGAACAGTACTCCCCCTATCAATGCCTTAATTTGCTTTTCTCTCCATGCGGATGGTACCATCTTTGTTTAGTGGAGTGAGATGCAGGCTCGAAAATGAAGCAATCATGTAAATCCTAGTGTCTGTGCCATTCTTGGCTGTGTTCATAAATATCTGGCAAAAATCAGCTTGTTGCAGAAGCCTCCCACATTGTGATTTGCTACAAAGTTACAAAAGATGTAGTTGGCTCACTGGAGGGAATGAGGAAATACTTTCTACTACCTGCAGCACAATGAAGGCATCATCTCAGCCTAGTCAGAGCCACTGGACTGGAGCTAAAGGATAGCATTTTAATAATAACAGGTGAAGCTTTTCTAAAAACATATATGATTGCTCTATTTTGTGACATGTCAGGATCTTATTAATGCAGTCTTGCAAGGTTATTGAAAGCTCTACTTTAAGTTGAAGGAATTGTGAAAGCAGGCTTGTGGTTGTAAAGAAGAAATCAGTAAAATGTAAATCCAATAAATAGTAATTAACAAAAAAAAAACTGATCATTGATTACATAAAAAGATCTAATCTCACTCTGTTACCATTGTTTGAAAAGTGTATTGTTATACTGATTTATGTCATGCCAGCACTGATTTAGGCCCCATTCACGTGTAGCAACACAGGAGTGTCCCATTTTTCACTATTTTTTTTGTGCATTTTTTGAGCACATCATTCAATTGAATTGACTGCCCTCTGCTACAAAAAACATGCCAAAGTAGCTCCAATACCCTTTTTTTGCACATTGGCACACTTTTCGTTTTGAAAAAGTCATGTGTCCAGTGATGTAATGCGTAAGGAGGAGCCATCAACCTCAGTGCTGTGTGAGCACAAACAGCTAAGTGAGGAGCTCTGTTATGCAACTGACCTTTCCTATATGCAATCTGCGGGGCATGTGTGAGTGCAACTGTGTTTCTATTACACATATGTCGTTCCCAGTTCATTTATTTGCGCAATGAGTTTTGTCACTCTTTTCTTTTTGAGCAACACAGGTCTATGAAGGATTGAAAGTAATGAAGGTTTGAAAGCAATCCATCACATCATTGGAGACTCTAATCCTGATCATCTGGGTATCGTTGTCCTCCTAATTTCTTTTTTCACCAAGGAGTGGTGTCTGACTTTTTTTCTTAAACATTAATAGATATTTGGAAAGCACTTTAATTTATTTTTGGAACCATTTTATTTATTCATTTATTTTAGTGGAGGTTCACTGGATATTAATATAATTGTTTACATATTGGATCACTATAATTTTCTACATATTGGATCACTGTGCAATACTTAAGGTTGATGATAGAGCTTTATTAACCCTTACTTGTAGGTCAGTAACATGACTGAGTATAAAAAGACCATCTTAGAGAGCCAGTGTGTCTCAGAAGTAAAGATGTTATACTTACCTGCTTTGTGCACTGGTTTTGCACAGAACAGCCCTCCTATTCTAGAGTCAGTGCTCCTGGTCCCTCCCTCCTGTTGAGTGCCCCCACAACAAGCAGCTTGCTATGGAGGGACCCGAGCCGAGCTGCAGCTCCGTATGTCCATTCAGACATGGAGCCATGGTTCGGCCCCACCCCCTCTCTCCTGATTGGCAACTGACTTTGATTGACAGCAGCAGGAGCCAATGGCGCCACTGCTATTTCTCGGCCAACCAGGAGGGAGAGTCCCAGGCGGCAGAAGCAGTCGTGAACATCGCTGGTTAAAGATGGGGCTCAGGTAAGTATTAGGGGGGCTGAGGGGGGCTGCTGCACTCATAGAATGCATTAAGATAAAACAACAAAAAATCAAGTATGTTAAACAGTTGCTTGTGGTGTTTATCCTTTCAATAAATAATTTTTGTTTACTTGCAATGAGCCTTTGAATTTGCTTAAAAAAATACTACTCTAGCAAGAGTCAATCTTCTAGCAGAGATCCCCCCCACCATACACACTTCTAATTACTGTCTGTGCTTACCCAGCTCTTCCACCCCTCCCTTCACCTCTTTACGTAACCTTTTGTATGTACAGTTGTGCTCATAAGTTTACATACCCTGGCAGAATTTATGATTTCTTGGCCATTTTTCAGAGAATATGAATGATAACACAAAAACATTTCTTTCACTAATGGTTAGTGTTCGGCTGAAGCCATTTATTATCAATCAACTGTGTTTACTCTTTTTATAATGACAACAGAAACTACCCAAATGACCCTGATCAAAAGTTTACATACCTTGGTGATTTTGGCCTGATAGCATGCACACAAGTTGACACAAAGGGGTTTGAATGGCTATTAAAGGTAACCATCCCCACCTGTGATCTTGTAATTAGTGTGAGTGTATAAAAAGTCAATGAGTTTCTGGACTTCTGACAGACCCTTGCGTCTTTCATCCAGTGCTGCACTGAAGTTTCTGGATCCTGAGTCATGGGGAAAGCAAAAGAATTGTCAAAGGATCTGCGGGAAAAGGTAGTTGAACTGTATAAAACAGGAAAGGGATATAAAAAGATATCCAAGGAGTTGAGAATGCCAATCAGCAGTATTCAAACTCTGATCAAGAAGTGGAAAATTAGGGGTTCTGTTGAAAGCAAAGGTAGACCAATTAAAATTTCAGCCACAACTGCCAGGAAAATTGTTCGGGATGCAAAAAAAAATCCACAAATAACTTCAGGTGAAATACAGGACTCTTTGAAAACATGTGGTGTGGCTGTTTCAAGATGCACAATAAAGGGATTTTTATAACAGCTTACCTGTAAAATCCTTTTCTTGGAGTACATCACGGGACACAGAGCGACTTAGTCATTACTAATGGGTTATATAGATTACCTTCAGGTGTTGGCACTGGCCAATTCCAAACCGGAAGTACCCTCCCCTATATAAGCCCCTCCCACACGAGAGCACCTCAGTTTTGTAGCCAAGCAATAAGTGTCCCAAAAAGAGGGGTGGGAGCTCTGTGTCCCGTGATGTACTCCAAGAAAAGGATTTTACAGGTAAGCTGTTATAAAAATCCCTTTTTCTTTTTCGTACATCACGGGACACAGAGCGACTTAGTCATTACTAATGGGACGTCCCAAAGCAATGCCAAATGAGGGGAGGGATACATAAGCTGGGCGCCATCAGGCATGAGGCTCTTTTGCGGCCTGCAACACACTGCGCCCAAGGCGACATCCTCCTGACTTCTGACGTCTACCTGGTAGAATCTAGTAAACGTGTGTACTAAGGACCATGTTGTGGCCTTACAGTACTTGAGCCAGGGAGGCTTGGTGATGCACTGCCCATGAAGTTCCAACTGCTCTTGTGGAGTGCGCCCTAACTTTGAACGGAGGCGGTCTCCTTTTCAAGCCATAGGCTTGTATTATGACCTGTCGAATCCACTTGGCTAAAGTAGATTTTTGATGCTGCCTGACCCTTTCTGGGGCCTTCCGGCAGAACAAACAAAGTATCCGTTCTACGAATCTGAGCAGTGGCTTTAAGATAAGCTTTAACTGCTCTTACTACATCCAAAGAATGCAATAACTTTTCCTCTACCGAACTAGGTTTGGGGAAAAAGGAAGGAAGAACCACATCTTGGTTCAAATGGAACCTCGATACCACCTTAGGAAGAAGGCTGGATGAGGACGTAATACTACTCTGTCCTTATGGATAACCAGATATGGCTCCTTACAGGACAAGGCGGCTAATTCCGATACTCTTTTAGCCGAACAAATGGCTACTAAGAAAATCAATTTCCTGGTGAAAAGAACCAAGAAAATGTGCCGCAATGGTTCAAATGGTTGTTTCTGTAGAACCGACAGAACCAGGTTTAAGTCCCATGGACATATGGGAATACTAACCGGAGGGCTAATACGCATCACTCCTTGTATGAAAGCTTTGATTAATGAAAGCAAAGCCAAGGGCCTTTGAAAAAAAAATATTGACAAGGCCGTCTGACCCTTGATAGTACTCAAGGCAAGCTTCCTATGTACAGCCCACTGTAGGAAGTCCAGAATCCTACCTATTACGTACTTACGTGGATGCCATTTCCTGGCCTCACCCCACGTGATGTACGCCTTCTAGATCCTATAATAGATCTGCCTGGATACCGGCTTCCTGGCATTGATCATGGTAGATACCACAGGATTAGAGAGCCCTCTCTTTTTTAGAATGTGGGCTTCTATAGCCAGGCCGTCAACCTAGGGCTGGTAAGGAAGGGTAGTATATCGGTCCTTGCGAAAGCAGGTCCGGACGATGTGGGAGGGTCCAAGGACTTCCCACTGACATTTTTACAATCTCCGCGTACCATGCCCTTCGGGGCCACGCTGGAGCCACCAGAATCACTGGTTTCTTTTCTACCCTGATTCTGCGGATTAATCGCGGTGGGAATGCATATATCAGCTTGAACTGATCCCAAGGGAACACTAGGGCATCCGAACCGCAAGCTAGGGGATCCTTTGTGCGAGACACAAATCTGTCCACCTTTGCGTTGAATCTGGATGCTAGCAGATCTACATCCGGTGTTCCCCACCACTGGCATATTGCCTGGAAAACCTCGGGGTGAAGAGACCATTCCCCCGGGCATAATTGCTGGCGACTTAAAAAAGTCCGCTCTCCAATTTTCCACTCCTGGGATGAAAACCGCGGATATGGCTGTGACATACCTTTCTGCCCATTCCAGGATGCATTTCGCTTCCCTCTGGGCTGCACGACTCCTGGTGCCACCCTGGAGATTGATATATGCCACTGCTGTGGCATTGTCTGATTGAATTCTGACAGGTGACCCTTGGAGTTTGGATGTCCATGCTACTAGGGCATACCGGGCTGCTCGTATCTCTAAGAGATTGGTGGGCAGGGCCTTCTCTGCTTCTGACCACTTGCCCTGGAGAGACCATTGCTCCAGTACTGCCCCCCAGCCTATGAGGCTGGCAACTGTAGTGACCACCTTCCAAGAAACCGGACTGAAGGGTTTCCCTTCCCAGATTCTGGGGCACCAACCACCAATGGAGGCTCTTGCGAACGGAAGGGGACAGGGACATTGGTAAGTCTAAAACCTGAACTTTTTTGTTCCAGGCTGACAGTATGGCCCTCTGCAAGTTCCTTGAATGGAATTGACCGTAGGGTACCGCTTCGAATGAAGCCACCATTTTTCCCAGCAGCCTTATACACAGGCGTATGGATGGTTTTTCTTTTTTGTACCCACTACGTGGGTCAAATCTTTCAAAGACGACACCTTCTCTGGAGGTAAGAAAATCTTTCTCTGATTTGAATCCAGTCTTAGCCCCCAAGTATTCCAGGCTTTTGACTGGTTTTAGGGCTGACTTGTCTCGGTTGATAATGCAACCGTGAGATTCCAGATACTTGATTATCTTGTGAACGACCACTTCTAGTTTTTTTCACTGAGTGGTCTATCAGCAACAAGTCGTCTAGATATGCCATTATCGTTACACCTTGTGTTCCTAGTTTGGCCAATCGTAGGGCCAGAATTTTTGTGAACACTCGTGGTGCCGTGGCCAGACCGAAAGGTAAGGCTCTGAACTGAAAATGGCGCCCTTCTACTGCAAGGCGTAGAAATTTCTGGTGGGCCGGACAGATGGGAATATGCAAATAAGCATCCCTTATGTCGATCGAGGCTAACCATTCCTGCCCTTGTAGGGCGGTGGCCACCGATCGGATCGACTCCATCCGAAAAAAGTCCTGATATGTAGGAACTTGTTTAGCCCTTTTATATTCAATATGGGCCTCATGTCCCCATTTGGTTTGGGGACTGTGACAAGGTTCGAGTAAAACCCGAACCCGTTTTCTTTCAAGGGAACCTTCATGATTACCCTTGGGGCAATAGTTGCTCTAGTGCCAGAAGGAGGGATCCACTCTTCTGGGGATCGCTTGGCACGTTTGACCTTATAAAATGGGCAGGAGGAATGTCTTTTAACGCCAGCCTGTATCCCAGACTTACTGCGGGGATCACCCATCTCTGATGGTGTCCCGCCAGGTCTCTGTGAACAACTGAAGTCTTCCCCTCACCCGACTGAGTGGGGGCAACCCTTCATGACTTAGGGGGAGGTTTTGTACCTCTCTTGACCCAGGGTTTCTTGATACCCTGTGATTGTCCCTGATTTCTGCCCCCTGGATTTGACCGCGGAGGCCGTCGGAACTGTTTCACAGCCGATGTGCCAGGGACTGGAGAAGTAGGCCTCTTAAAAGAAGGACTTCTACCCTTGTTCTTAACCGGTAAGAGTGAACTTTTACCGGCAGAAATTTTCTGGATATATTTGTCCAGATCTTCTCCAAATAAGCGTTCTCCATGAAATGGGAAGCTAACCAGCAGTTTTTTACAGGGAGCTTCAGCAGACCAGTTTTTGAGCCACAGAAGCCTGTACTATAGACAGCGTAAAGCGGGAGGCCTGTTGGATTGTATCCTTTTATGGCGTCCACCGCAAAACACAAGGCTCTAGGCAGGTCAGCTAGGGCAAGAGCCTGCTGATCTGGTAAGTCCCTTAAGACTTGTTTCAACTGATCTTTCACTGCTTGGCAGACTCCAATCGCTGCTACCGCAGGTTGTGTCACCATGCTTGCTGTAGAGAAAGCAGATTTTAGTAAAGACTCCAATTTTTTATCTATTGGGTCTTTGACATTGGAACATTATCTACTGGACATGTCAGTGATTTGTTAACAGAAGAGATGGCTGCGTCCACTGTAGGGACCCTCCATTTTTTTATGAACTTATCCTCCATGGGATAGATCACCGGAAATCTCTTGGGGGGAGCAAATATTTTATCAGGATGCTCCCAATCCTGGTAAATAAGCCCTTCTAATAAAGGGTGGATTGGGAAGGAACAGACAGCCTGGGGAGATTTTAGCGACCCCAGCGAGGAAACCGTAGTGGATGGTGGTTCCGCCAGAGGCATTTTAAATGCTGATCGGACCATATTAGTCAGAGACTGAACCCATAATCTTTCAGCCTGAGATGCTGAGAAAGGTTCTTCCACTGTTGATTCCTCCATAACTGAATCAACCTCATCCTGATCCCCTTCAGGTAGGTCGATCTCTGGGACTGTTCCTCCACTAACAGGCACTCTGAAGGAGGAGACGGAGATCGGACGCGCTTTTCCTGAGACAGGGAAGCAGCGATCAATGCTGTTAATCTCTCTTCCAATCCTCCCAGAGTTGAGGATAAAACCTCCTCTGTTATATATACAGGAGCAGGTGGACTGGGGACAGCCGCAGCACCAGGCATTCCTGCGGGGTTTCTACGGCTACTGACCTCTGAATTCTCAGGGGAGATTGGTGCAGTACAAGCATGCCCAATATCCTCAGAGCCCGATGGAGACCCCTTTGGCTTCCTGGAAGATCTATTTCCGGAGCGTCTGGACGACATATCCTTTAAGCACAAAGCTGAGGTATTCCCGTCGTCATACACCAATTTTGCTGGTAATAATCTAACACAGGTGCTGCTATATACCAGCTGGTGTCCGCTAAAGTGCCTTTCTATGGGGATGCCTGCATCAACCGCCTCTGTGTGCCACTGTTTGTTGCTAGCTCTGTTTGCATCCAGCTGACACTTGTACTGTGTCTTTTAACTATGCTGGGACGCCCGCACATGCGCAGAAGCGCCGCGGCGCGCATCGAGCGTCATCCACCCGCCCCGCCCCTTTTTTCATAGGAGGCGCATGCACGCGCCCGCGCGCGCGCCCGTGCGCCATTGGCGCCCTTTTCGAAATCAAACAGGGGACTAGGAGCCAGGGCCCTTTTTGCCGGAGGGCCTGTGCGGTGGATGAGCGCAGCAACAGGGCAGAGGAAGTGGATTCCCACAGAGAAACTTACCAGCTGCCTGGATCTTTTGACTTGAGAAAACCAAAGATCCACATGACAAGAAAAATGGACTACAGCGGCCTCTAGTGGTTTAACACAGGTACCGCGGTCCCTTTTTTTTTTTTTTTTTCTTGACTACTATTAAAATTTTACATTTTCAGTAGTTACAGGCAAACACAGATATTTAGCGGGAATACCGTTAGGTAACAGACAGAAAGACAAATTAGGCTTGGGGGTCCCCCAATAGAACCAAGTTCCTGGGGGCCCCCACTTACCTGATCCCCGCCGCAGGACTTTGTTTGGTCCACAGAAGTCCAAACTTCACCTATCACGGCAGGCATTGTAATTAAACCTTCAGGGACCGGGTTCCCAAGGATTCCACTCCCCTGGACCTGTATAGCACCCTGCACAGACAACATCTTGGTCGTGGGTATGACCAGAGCTCTGGATCCCAGGGTCCAGCCCTCCTAAGAGAAGCATTACAGGCAAAACCTTGCTCTTCTGCTGCAAGGCCCGGGTACCGACCGTTTAGCTATGAAGCTTTTTTGGTGGGATCCGGAACAGCTTACTAAGGCCCAAAAGAACCTGTACGCAAGCCCAGTGAAAACACATGTTACTCTTTGGCCAACACCTTAGACACTGGCAAAAAACTGAGGTGCTCCCGGGTGGGAGGGGCTTATATAGGGGAGGGTACTTCCGGTTTGGAATTGGCCAGTGCCAACACCTGAAGGTAATCTATATAACCCATTAGTAATGACTAAGTCGCTCTGTGTCCCGTGATGTACGAAAAAGAAAAGGATGCACTTGAAGAAAGATGGGCTGCATGGTCATGTCGCCAGAAGAAAGCCATTACTATGCAAATGCCACAAAGTATCTTACAATACGCCAAACAGCACAAAGACAAGCCTCAAACCTTCTGGCACAAAGTCATTTAGAGTGATAAGACCAAAATTTTGCTTTTTGTCCACAACCATAAAAGTTACCAAAAATACTGGAGGAAAATTTGCATTCATCAGCCAAGAAGCTGCGCATGGGACGTACTTGGAAATTCCAACATGACAATGATCCAAAACACAAGACCAATTCGACCTGTCATTGGCTACAGCATAATAAAGTGAAGGTTCTGGAGTGGCCATCTCAGTCTCCTGACCTCAATATCATTGAGCCACTCTGGGGAGATCTCAAACGTGCAGTTCATGCAAGACAGACCAAGAATTTACAGGAACAGGAGGTCTTTGGCCAAGAGGAATGGGCAGCTTTACCATCTGAGAAGATAAAGAGCCTCATCCACAAATACCACAAAAGACTTCAGGCTGTCATTGATGTTAAAGGGGCAATAAACGGTATTAAAATTTTTTGATCAGGGTCATTTGGGTAGTTTCTGTTGTCATTATGATTTAAAAAGATTAAACACAGTTGACTGATATTAAATGGCTTCAGCCAAACACTAACCACGAGTGAAAGAAAAGTTTGCAGTCAGTGATTATAATATGTGAATCTAGTAATTAAAATATGTTTTTGAAATTGTTGTTTTCTTCTTTATTGTATATCTTAGTTTTCAGTGGTTCCCTGACCTAGTGCTCTCTCTGCCTCCTGGGGTAAGTATTCCCTACCTCCACTCAACTTCCCGACACGCAAGGGAGAACTCTGATTGATTTCTGCAGTTCTCCCGAATATTGCTCTCGGGTGGTGCAATCATCAACTGCACCACTAGATGGAGCATATGTGTGCCGGAGGCGTCTCGAGACCATCACTGGACGCCGTACAGGCACCACGCGTGTGCACGATGCTACTCCACATGCGCGTGATGTCACGGCGTCATGCCGTTGCCACAGGGATGACGGCGATGGCCGGGGCATTTAGCCTTCCAGAATGCAGAGGAGACCACACCAAGACCACCATTATGGCTGCGAGGACTCAGGGGGAAGAGGAAGGGAGGGGGCAACTAATGAGGGAGCACCTGTGCTTAACCACTTCTCCACCGGGCCTATTCTGGCACTTCTCTCCTTCATGTACAAAACATCCTTTTTTTGCTAGAAAATAAATCAGAACCCCCAAACATTATATATTTTTTTTAGCAGACATCCTAGGGAATAAAATTTTGGTCATTGCAACTTTTTATCTTGCACGGTATTTGCGCAATAATTTTTCAAACGCCTTTTTTGGGGGAAAAAAAAGGTTTCACGAATTAAAAAATAACAAAACAGTAAAGTTAGCCCAATTTTTTTATATAATATGAAAGATGCTGTTACGCAGAGTAAATAGATACCTAACATGTCACGGTTTGAAATTGTGCACACTCATGGAATGGCGCCAAACTTCGGTACTTAAAAATCTCTATAGGCGACGCTTTAACATTTTTTACAGGTTACTATTTTCAAGTTACAGAGGAGGTATAGTGCTAGAATTGTTGCTCGCACTCTACCGCACGTGGCGATACCTCACATGTGGGGTTTGAATGGCGTTTACATATGTGGGCGGGACTTACATGCGTGTTCGCTTCTGAGCGCGAGCTACCGGGGACAGGGGCGTTTTAAAAAAAAAACAATTCATTTTTATTTTTTTATTTTACTATTTTCTTTTTATTTTGACACTTTTATTCCTATTACAAGGAATGTAAACATCCCTTGTAATAGGAATGTGTGTGAGAGGTCCTCTTTATGAAGAGATGCGGGGTCAATAAGACCCCACATTTCTCCTCCAGGCTTAAAAGCATGAGATCGGTGCAAAAAATGTCACTGATCTCATGCTGACAGCCGCAATTGCGGCTTTGTTTACTTCCGGGTACTGGGCGTGACGTCACAACGTCGCGCCCGGGACTCCGACAGTCATAGAGATGACTGGTGACCATCTGGCCACCGGAAATCTCTATGCTCGTCACCTGGCACCGGCCAATTCGTTCTCCGGGCCCCCGATGGCACGGGAGAGCCCGGAGAAGCACCGGATGGCGGCGGGAGGGGGGATGTCCCCTCCCACCGCCTATAAGAACGATCAAGCGGTGTAACCGCCGCTATGATCATTCTTATGGTGCGCAGAATTGCCGGCCTGACAGAATGATATCTGAATGATGCCTCTAGCTGCAGGCATCATTCAGATATCCCACCTCAAAGTCAAGGACGTCATATGACGTCCTTGGTGGAGAAGTGGTTAATTTATAAGCAGTATAAATGACTCAGCCTCCAGTGGATCCTGGAGTGATCCATGGATTGCTGCTGACACACAGAGACATATCTGCGAATATCACTGTCAAGTAAGTGCCATTAACAGCCCCCCCCCTCCTGAACCGTACCAGGCCACATGCCCTCAACATGGGGAGGATGTCCCCATGTTGATGGGGACAAGAGCCTCATCCCCACAACCCTTGCCCGGTGGTTGTGGGGGTCTTCAGGCAGGGGGCTTATCGGAATGTGGAAGACCACTTTAACAAAGGGGACCCCCAGATCTCGGCCCCACCCCTATGTGAATTGGTAAGGGGTACATTGTACCCCTACCATTTCACGAAGAAAGTGTAAAAAAAATGTAAAAAAAACACACAGACACCTTGGAAAAGTCCTTTATTAAAAAGAAAAAAAAAATATTCCAGCGATGAAATCCAGTGTCCCGCAGCGATCCGATGTCCAGCGCTGTCCACACGAAACGTCATTGGCTGAGCCTGAGTGTACTTTATGGGGAACTTCCTCGGCAGTGTATTAAATGAATAGATCCGCCCCTTCTAAAGTTCCCCATCAGGTCCGCTCAGCCAATGACGTAGGTGTAAGGCTAAGCGGACCAGATGCGGAACGTGAGAAGGGGCGGGTCTATTCATTTATTACACTGCGGAGGCAGTTCCCCATCAGGTCCGCTCAGCCAATGACGTAGGCGGGGTCTGACATACGAGGGGGTGGGCTTGATGGGGAACTTCCTCCACAGTGTAATCTGGTCCGCTTAGCCTTACACCTACGTCATTGGCTGAGCGGACCTGATGGGGAACTTTAGAAGGGGCGGGTCTAATCATTTAATACGCTGCCGAGGAAGTTCCCCATCAAGTCCGCTCAGGCTCAGCCAATGACGTTTCGTGTGGACAGCGCTGGACATCGGATCGCCGCGGGACACTGGATTTCATTGCTGGAATGTTTTTTTAATTTATTTTTATTTATTTTTTAATAAGGTCCAAGGTGTCTGTGTGTTTTTAAAAAAAAAAAATTTACACTTTCTTTGTGAAATGGTAGGGGTACAATGTACCCCTTACCAATTCACATAGGGGGGGCGGGATCTGGGGGTCCCCTTTGTTAAAGGGGTCTTCCATATTCGGATAAGCCCCCCGCCCGCAGACCCCCACAACCACCGGGCAAGGGTTGTGGGGATGACTTTTTTTCCTTCAGAAATGACACTTTGTGCAGGGACAGTTCTAAACACGGGAAACAAGCGCTGCTTTACATGCATATCATACACACACCCTAGGTACAAAATTTAAAGGAATATTTCACTTTTATTTTTTCACTTTAAGCATTAATAAAATCACCGCTCCCGAAAAAAACGGCCGTTTTTAAAACTTTTTTTGCATTGATACATGTCCCCTGGGGCAGGACCCGGGTCCCCAAACACTTTTTAGGACAATAACTTGCATATTAGCCTTTATAATTAGCACTTTTGATTTCGAACGTTCGAGTCCATTGTATTTAATAGGGTTCTAAAGTTCACGCGAACATTCTGGCTGTTCGCAGGTTCTGGTGCAAACCGAACAGGGGGGTGTTCGGCTCATCCCTACTTGGCACACATATAGCCCCACTCTTCCTCTTCAAGTGTACAAAGTTTGTTGTCCGGGGGACCTACGGCCGGGGAGCACCGATTTTTCAAACCAGGCACCCCTTCCATAGACTCCCATGTTAAACGTCAGTCTAGTCATGGACACAGTGAGGCATGGGCACAGTGAGGCATGGGCACAGTCAGGCATGGGCACAGTGAGGCATGGACACAGTGAGGCATAGACACAGTGAGGCAAAGTGAGGCACAGTGAGGCATACAGATGGACACCCTAGGCTTATACTTGAGTCAATAAGTTTTCCCATTTTTTTGTGGTAAAATTAGGTGCCTCGGCTTATATTCGGGTCGGCTTATACTCGAGTATATACGGTACATACCAAATTATAAAAGCTCTCTAAAATTTTAAATGTATTGTGAAATAGAACCTATATCAATTTAATTTATGAAAATGAAATGAAAATTTATTCACCACCATTATTTCTGAAAATATATTTACTTTAGTATAGATTATTAAAATCTAAAACTTTATTAATTTTAGATTGGGACCCATAAACTGTGCTATAATGTAATAATAATATTGCTATTGGTAATTTCTGTGCTATAGATCATCAACATTAAATTCCACAATAGGAGTTCATCATAATCCTTAAAGTATAATTAAAGGCAATTATTTTTTTTAACCCCAGTCAGTTGTTTTTTGTTTTTTTTGCCATAGGTGTCCAATTGGGAAGATTTCCCCTCATTTCCTATCCCATAGCCAAACCAGGAAGTGAGAGGAAACCCCTTCAAAGTGTAGGAATCCCGGTGTGACACCAGGGTCACCAGAATTAGTGAATGGAAGATTTCCCATCTATTAAGCCCTGTACACACGATCGGATAACCTATGGATTTTCGTCCGATGGATTTGTCCATCGGAAATCCGATGAAACTGTTTTTCATCAGTCTTGCCCACACACCATCAGTCAAAAAACCGACCGTTCCAAACGCGGTGACGTAAAACACTCAGATGAGCCGAGAAAAATGATGTTTAATGCTTCTGAGCATGCGTCGACTTGATTCTGAGCATGCGTGGGTTTTTGATCCGATGGACTTGCCCATAGACGATCGGAGTTTTCGATCAGTTTTTTATCCATCAGAAAAATTTAAAACATGTTCTATTTTTTAAAACCGATGGAAAAAAGACAGATGGGGCCCATACACGATCGGATGGTCTGATGAAAACCATCCATCGGACGGTTTTCATCAGTCAAACCGATCGTGTGTACAGGGCTTAAGTGTTCTGAGGTCAACCCAAAATGTGATATTTTGTTTTATATTGTTTAAACTCTTGCGAACTGGTATTTATGTAGAATGTAAGCGAGCAGCACTACACACATCCCCATACTTTTGTGTAGAAAATAAATATAAAAGTTAACGTGCCATGCTTCTAAAAAACAAAAATGTATAATGGAATCTAATTCCCTAATAAAATTGCCATCTAATAAAAGCCCTGTACATATTTGATTCCATTCTGAGTTTTCTAATTCTCTTTGTAAGTCTCCTTCCCATTTTCGAGCGTATTGTGGTTTGCCCCCGTCTTCTTGTGTCAGTAATTGAGAATATAAGGCAGATATAGCACCCTTTGTGTGTGGGTCTTTCTTACATATTGTTTCAAATTTAGTCATTTGGGATGTTTGAGTAGAAGAATTTAAAAATGGTGTGAAGAAGTTTTTTATTTGAAGATATCTGAATAGTTCTGATTGTGGTAAGCCGTAAGTTTTACATAGGGTCGGAAATGGGATAAACGATGATATTGACACAAAATTATACATTTAAAGAATGTCTCTAGATGTCCATTCTCTAAAAGTTTTGGGATAGACCCATGCTGGATAGAATGCAGGATTTTTGTAAAATGAGAGTAGCGGATTATGTAAAGATTGTAGTTGATATTTAATTTTCGACCTATCCCAAAGGGAGATAAAATGTTTGGTGATAGGATTTTGTATATTTTTGCGGTGTTTTGGGGGGATCCAAAGTAAGTTCGAGACTGAAATTGGATCACTCTCAGCAGCTTCTATTAATACCCATAATGGGATTTCTTTTTTTGCATGGTATTTACTGAGGCTAGCGACATGTGCTGCCTTATAGTAACTTGCAAAGTTGGGGCAGCCTAAGCCCCCTTGTAGTTTGGGTAAGAAAAGTGTGCTTTGTTGCATTCTCGGTTTGGTAGAACCCCAAATGAACTTTGATACTTTTTTCTGTAGTATCCTTAGATAATATGCTGGTATCGGGATTGGCAAGACTCTGAATAAGTATAGAATTTTTGGCAGTATCGTCATTTTTACCGCATTTATTCTTCCCATCCATGATATTGGGAGGTGTGCCCAAGAGTTCATTAAGTTTGTTAGATGTTTCAATATCTGTGGATAGTTATGAGAGAATAAATCCGAGAGAGATGCTGTCAGTTTGATACCTAGGTATGATATTGCTCCCTCAGTCCATGCATATGGGAGACCTAATTTGGCGGCCGATAATTCAATACTTGATAGAGATA
Source organism: Rana muscosa (assembly GCA_029206835.1). Lineage (NCBI taxonomy): Eukaryota > Metazoa > Chordata > Amphibia > Anura > Ranidae > Rana > Rana muscosa. The sequence continues at coordinate 1,063,770,856 of CM055116.1, forward strand.
TGTTCATTATTGAACTCTTCTTGGAATTGATAACTAGGCCTGAAAGAGTGGCAAATTTATTAAGAATTGGGGTTAGGTTAGGACCAGATATTTGTGGGGATGAAAGAAATAGGAGGATATCATCTGCAAATAAGCATAATTTGTGCTGGTAACCTCCTACTTCTATTCCTGTTATTGTGGGTTCTAGTCTAATTAGTTGTGCAAGTGGTTCTATGAGTAAAGCGAATAGTAATGGTGAGAGTGGACAGCCTTGTCTTGTACCCCTCTCAATATCAAATGGTTCCGATCTATATCCTGCATATCTTACGTACGCTTTTGGCTTATCATAAAGTGCTTTGATCCAAGTCATAAAATTTGGCCCAAAACCCCATTTTTGTAATGTATAGGTCATGTAAGTCCAGGATACTGAATCAAAGGCCCTTCTGATATCGAGAGAGAGAAAGCAGGCAGGAATTTTACGTTTTTTCGCTATTTGTGCTAAGAGAACTGCTCTTCTAACGTTATCTCCTGCTTGGCGTGAGGGCATGAATCCTACCTGATCACGATGTACTAGTGTTCCTATAATTGAGTTTAAACGTGTTGCTAGTATTTTTGTCAATATTTTAATATCCACATTTAACATAGAAATGGGACGGTAGTTACTGCTGAGTGTATCATCCGTGTGTGGTTTTGGAATCATACATATAATTGCTGTCAATGATTCTTGCCTAAATGTTTTGTTTCTCAATATTTCATTGTAAGCTTCTACCAGCATGGGGGAAAGAATATCCCTGTATGTTCTGTAGTATAATGATGAGTAACCATCTGGCCCAGGTCTTTTATTTACTTTTAATTCCTTTATGGCTGCGATGACTTCATCCTTTGAAACTGTTTTTCTAGCAATGTTTTTTGAGATTCTGTCATTTGTGGGAGGTTAATTCGTGAGAAAAATGAATCTGCTTCAGAGGTGTTGAATGAATTTGTTTCCTTGTATTGAGTTTTTAGATATGTGCTGAATTTTTGGACTATTTTTTGTGGATTGCAAGTGTATATATTATTGGCTATTTTGAGCTTGATAGGTTTATAGGATCTATTGATGGATTTTAGTGCTTTCGCTAGGAGTGTACCTGGTTTATTAGATTTCATATAAAATGACTGATTAGTTTTACGTAACATTTTTTCTGCTGAATCTGTGAGGAAGAGGTCATATTCTAAGCGAGTTTTATCGAGATGTGTTTTTGCAGTGGGGGTAGGATTATTCTGAAAGGCCATAAATGCAGTGTTAAATTCTTTTTCTAATTTTTGTGCGAGTGTTTTACGTTCTCTTTTCAGGATCCCTAATTGTTGTTGACAAATTCCCCTGAGTACTGGTTTATGTGCTTCCCAAAGTGTGAGTGAAGAGATTTCTGGGCTAGTGTTATGCTTCAAGTAAGTTATTAGCTCACGTTCTATATGTGTGCGGTAAGAAGGGTGTTTGAGTAGCACATCTGGAAGGTACCATGATGGATCATGCGATTTTGGCAGAATAGAGGCTATGGTAGTATATACCGCATCGTGGTCTGACCATGGGATGGGGAGAATGGTTGAAGATGTTATCTCTGTGGCCATTCCTATTGTTATGAAAATATGGTCTATTCTGCTGAATGTTTGATGAGGATTAGAGTAGTAGGAGTAGTTCCTTTTCGTTGGGTTAGATTCTCTCCAAGTGTCAATCAAATTGTACTTAGATAGAAGCTGAGAGAGTGACCATTTGGATTGGTGATTTGTTGGGGTATAAGGTGATCTATCGAGGAATGGTAGAAGGACAGTATTTGAATCCCCACACACAAAAAGTGTTCCTATCTTATGTGTGTTAATAACTTGAAAAAGATGGGATAAAAATGGTAAGGGTTTAAGGTTAGGAGCGTAGTAGGAGACAATAGTTACTGCTGTGTCCATGATATGTCCCGTTAGGATGAGATAACGACCTTCTGGGTCTTTTATTTCAGATTGCAACGTAAATGGAGTGGTGCGGTGAAATGCTATAAGCGTACCTCTCTGTTTTGTGTTGGCTGAGGCTGTGTATACTTGTGGGTAGGAGTTACTGAAAAATTTAGGAGTAAGGGTTGGTGTAAAATGTGTTTCTTGCAAGCACACAATATGAGCTTTCTTACATTGGAATGACCTAAAGGCTTTAGTGCGTTTTTGTGGCACATTAAGACCTTGGACGTTCAATGAGATAATATTTAATGGGGCCATGGCAAGTGATAAAACAAGCTAATCTTACCTGTAGCCTTACTGCAACGGTCTCCGGGTCCAACCCACACGGATAAGAGAGAAAGAAAGTAAAGAGAGGATCTCGAGTGATCCGACTTAAATGAAAAATAAGAAATAGATATGATTATATAACATATAAACATTTTAAGTATGTTAATGCATTCATTGTTTGCCCGTGAACGGGGGTAAAGCCCCCCCTCAGGGGACAAGGAGCTTTCGTCGAATCCCCGCATATTAGTGCGAGGGCCCGAGGAAAGCTTGGTGGGGCACATGTGGTTTCCGTGCTATGGGGTGCCGCCCTATATATAATTAAATATAGAATAAAATGAAAAAATAAAAAATGTATATATATACATCGTAGTGATGTATGATTCTAAGCCCTATTTATACTTGTATAAGTTGTCTAAAACTAGTACTTAATCAAACGGATGGGGAGAAAAATTAAAACCTTTAATAGTTTACCTAGGAGATACAACCTATTAACTTTAACTAAGTTGATTCTAAAAGATTACCTTAGTGTGTAAATGCATATCTAGATGAAGAGAATCTGTTTGTTAAATAAGAACTATTTTTCTATTCACTTCAATCTTTAACTAATAAGTAGTTACTCAGAACTAATAAATTATAACTAATGAATTTTCTATTCATATTGAGACCTATATTGCGTAGTAAATATAAATGAAATATAATTGAAGATACTTAAAAAAAAAAAAAAAAAAAAAAAATGTTACTTTTAAGTAGAGATAAGAGAAATGTCTCTATAAAATGTTTCCAATGAGGTTTTCAAAGTTCTTCAGTCTTGTGGTTTGGCTTGTATGTGTTGATGCAGGGGTCTTTGAGTAATCAAGGTGTTTCTATTACTGGTATTCTTTGGTGGATTTGTCACTTTCACATATTATATTTCTTTCAGTCCATTGTGTCTTCTTGGCCTTGGGAAGAGGGTGTGAAGCGTCCTCTTTTGTGTACTTGGGTGCTTCTATTTTTGGACTCTAAGTGGGATGCTTTGTGCTTGGAGGGGATTGAGGCTAATCTTCTCTGTGATGCTGTTGATGTGTGTCTTTCAATCAAATTAAGGTCCTGGAGTGCTTGTTGCAGTTCTTCTGGTGTTCTACATGTGATTTTAGTACCTTGGTAGGTGAAACGTAGGGCAAAAGGAAAGCTCCATTGGTATTTCACATTGTGACGCTGTAGTTCCTGTATTTGCGGTTTCATTGCCCTTCTTTTAGATATTGTCAATTGAGATAAGTCTGCAAATATTTGGTAATTGTGTCCTTGAAAGACTAAATTATTTTGTTCCCTTGCAGCATTCATTATCTGTTCTTTAGTTTTATAATAATGAAATTTTGCTATCACATCTCGCGGTGGTCCTTCAGATTTTTTGGGCATCAGAGCCCTGTGCACTCTATCCAATTCCATTCTTTCTATTGGTATGCTTGGCATTAATTCTTGGCATAGTGCTGTTATTGTTGATTGCAAGTCTATTATAGATTCTGGTAATCCTCTAAAGCGCAGGTTAGACCTTCTTGCACGGTTCTCAAAATCCTCCAGCTTATTTTGAAGAGTAATATTATCTTCCTTCAAATTCTCTATTTCAGATTGGTGGTCTATTGTAGCATTTTCAATCTCCTCAGCTTTAATTTCTAGTGCTGCAGTGCGGTGTCCCAATTCTCTCATTTCTTTAGTTAAGTTGTTGGTAATTTGTTCTGATGTCTGCCTCAGTGCTTTGTGAAGCATTTTTTCAAATTGTTTTAAAATATTTGGGGGTGTAGGAATTTATTTTGTTAATGGTTGTGACTGATAAACTTCAGCCTCTGAATCAGAGTCTCCTGTGAAAATATGCTGTGCCTTTGTAAGCTTGCCTTTCTTCTCTGAGGTAAGCGTGTCTGAGGTGACAAGCGCCTTTTTCTGTGAGGAATTCCTCGCTAGTACTCCGCTAATGGGGTTCATTTTTGTCTTATTGCGGGCTCCTCCATAAACCATTCTCCTTCCAAAATGTACCCCTCACCTCTGTGAATCTTTAGACAGCTTTTCCAGTTATTTTGGAATGTCGGGCTGTTTCTATCTTGCGGCTTTGTCCCCCTCACGGAGCGGAGCTCTAGTCAGGCATTACCGTCCCGCTAGCCTCCGCGCATGCGCCCAAAAGTGCTGTAATCTCAAGCATGCAATGATTCCTTCTTTTTCCTTCATGCATGTGTTAACACACACCCTTGTGCTCCCCCATTAGGTGTGTGCTCACCTGAGAATTTGTGACCGTCACAGTTAAGCTCGGTCAGAAACAGCTTTTTAGTTTCTCAGGACTAATATAACAGATATCTGTTCCTCCTTCCACTGCTATCGTTGTCTCTCCCGTATAGATGGTTGCCGAATCATGTATTTAAAGGAGCTCCAATAGTGCTTATACCATAAAAATGCTGTGCTTTTATTTATAAAAGGCAAACAACTCAAATTTGCTGGATACACCAGTGCACCTACTACAGTGGGGATCGAAAGTTTGGGCACCCCAGGTAAAAATGTGTATTAATGTGCATAACAAAGCCAAGGAAAGATGGAAAAATCTCCAAATGGCATCAAATTACAGATTAGACATTCTTATAATATGTCAAAAAAAGTTAGATTTTATTTCCATCATTTACACTTTCAAAATTACAGAAAACAAAAAAAATGGAGTCTGCAAAAGTTTGGGCACCCTGCAGAGTTAATATCTTGTACTGCCCCCTTTGGCAAGTATCACAGCTTGTAAACGCTTTTTGTAGCCAGCCAAGAGTCTTTCAATTCTTGTTTGAGGTATCTTTGCTCATTCTTCCTTACAAAAGTCTTCCAGTTCTTTGAGATCTCTGGGCTGTCTGTCACGCACTGCTCTTTTAAGGTCTATCCATAGGTTTTCAATAATGTTGAGGTCAGGAGATTGTGAGGGCCATGGCAAAACCTTCAGTTTACGCCTCTTGATGTAATCCCCCGTGGATTTTGAGGTGTGTTTAGGATCATTATCCATTTCTGGAAGCCATCCTCTCTTTAACTTCAGCTTTTTCACAGATGGCATCAAGTTACCATCCAAAATTTGCTGAAATTTTATTGAATCAATTTTTCCTTCTACTTGTGAAATGTTCCCTGTGCCACTGGCTGCAATACAACCCCAAAGCATGATTGATCCACCCCCATGCTTAACAGTTGGACAGAGGTTCTTTTCATTAAATTCTGTGCCCTTTCTTCTCCAAACGTACCTTTGCTCATTCCGGCCAAAAAGTTATATTTTAACCTCATCGGTCCACAGAACTTGTTTCCAAAATGCCTCAGGCTTGTCTATATGTTCATTTGCAAAGTTCAAATGCTGATTTTTGTAGTGAGGACTTAGAAGAGGTTTTCTTCTGATGACTCTTCCATGAAGACCATATTTGTACAAGTATCTCTTTATGGTGGAATAGTGTACCACAACTCCAGTGTCTGCCAGATCTTTCTGGAGGGATCGTGCAGTCAAACGTGGGTTTTGAATTGCTTTTCTCACAATCCTACGAGCTGTTCTGTCTGATATTTTTCTTGGTCTTCCAGATCTTGCTTTAACTTCCACTGTTCCTGATGACTGCCATTTCTTAATTACATTCCGAACAGAGGATATTGACATCTGAAAATGCTTTGCTATCTTCTTATAGCCTTCTCCAGCTTTGTGAGCGTCAACTATTTTCAGTTTCAGTTTTCTAGACAACTGCTTAGAAGAACCCATGGTGCTGATTGTTGGGGCAAGGTCAGATGAGTCTGGCCATTTAAAACCTTTGAGATTGACATCACCTGGTCTTCCCAGACGATGATTCAGAACAATCCATGACACTGGCATGTCTCAGCTTTGCAAAGGGGGCAGTGCATGCTATAAATTCTGCAGGGTGCCCAAACTTTTGCAGACGCCATTTTTGTGTTTTCTGTAATTTTGAAAGTGTAAATGATGGAAATAAAATCTAACTTTTTTGACATATTATAAGTATGTCTAATCTGTAATTTGATGCCATTTGGAAATTTTTCCATCTTTCCTTGGCTTCATTATGCACATTAATACACATTTTTACCTGGGGTGCCCAAACTTTCGATCCCCACTGTATATACAATGTGAAGCATGCAATCTCCGTGACACTCCATCAGCTTTGTGTTTTCTGCAGCATCAATACAAGCGTTGCGTCAAACCTGTTGCCCCTCCCCTACGCGTTACGCCACAGGGACTCATGACTTCTTCAGGGGGAAGTATAGTAGGTGCACTGGTACACCTAGCAAACTTGAGTTGTTTGCCTTTTATAAATAAAAGCACCAAATTTTTATGATATAAGCACTATTGGAGCTCCTTTACATACATGATTCAGCAACCATCTATACGGGAGAGACGCAACGATAGCAGTGGAAGGAGGAACAGATATCTGTTATATTAGTCCTGAGAGACTAAAAAGCTGTTTTTGATCAGGCTTAAGTGTGAGGTCACATATTCTCAGGTGAGCACACACCTAATGGGGAAGCACAAAGGTGTGTTAAAAAATGCATGAAGGAAAAAAAAGGCATCTTTGGATGTTTGATATTACAGCACTGAATTGAAGCATTCTATGTTTGGACTGCACACTCTGCATATTGGAGATTTTACTATATATAGTAATTTGTTGTATTGCACTACTGTATATTCATTATATTGCACACTCTAATTGCACAACACTTTATAATTTATTTGGTATTTTTATTAGTAGATTTGAATTAATTGACTCAACAGACTGGATTGATACTTGTGGCAAGGAAGTATTGTATTAGCACTGACACATTTATGTTGGCATTATGTTCCTTTAAATATTATCTAGTGTTAATTGTGTTAATTTAGCTATATCACCCATTGGATATTTTTTTAGGGAATTCGATTCCATTATATATTTTTGTTAGAAACACTTTCAGTTATAACGGTAAACAGGACAAATAGAGAGGGAGAGTCTCCCTAATGGGGTCAAACCATAATAAAAACTGACAGGTTTTGTAATTCCTCTCCACTCTATCCAAAACAAAAACAAAAACACAAAGTTTTGCCTTTAGTTACACACACATTTACATCCCACAACTATTGACTGGCATAAATATTTTCATCATTAAGGATCAGTGAGTATGGGATCAGCACGCAGGGTGTTCATCGAACCCACTGTGAAGTCCAAAATGACAAACCTAAATCCAAACCTCATTAAAATCTAATAGGGGCAGGGTGATCTTGAACATTTATTATGGCAATTTTCAAATATGCAAGGGATTGTGCAAAAAGGGCATGGGGAGCTAGGCCCTGCCACGGGAGACATAAAATAATGAAAGATTTTCTTCTTAATAATAGCATACAACAAGTAGAGGTTTCAACCATTTCATATGACATCAAGGATGACATTCTTTAACCACTTCAGCCCCGGAAGAATTTACCCCCTTCCTGACCAGAGCACTTTTTGTGATTCAGCACTGCGTCGCTTTAACTGACAATTGCGTGGTCGTGCGTATTGTACTCAAACAAAATTGACGTCCTTTTTTTCCCACAAAAATAAATTTCTTTTGGAGGTATTTGATCACCTCTGCATTTTTTTTTTTTTTATGCTATGAACAAAAAAAGAGCGACAATTTTGAAAAAAAGCAATATTTTTTACTTTTTGCTATAATAAATAACCCCAAAAGATATATAAAAAAAACTAATTTCTTTCTCAGTTTAGGCCGATATGTATTCTTCTACATATTTTTGGTAAAAGAAATCGCAATAAGTGTATATTGATTGGTTTGCGCAAAACGTATAGCGTCTTCAAATAGGGCATAGTTTTATGGCATTTTTATTAATATTTTTTTTTCATTAGTAATGGCGGCGATCTGTGATTTTTATCGTGACTGCGACATTATGGCAGACACATCGGACACTTTTGACACTATTTTGGGACCATTGTCATTTATACAGCGATCAGTGCTATAAAAACGCACTGATTACTGTGTAAATGACACTGGCAGGGAAGGGGTTAAACACTAGGAGGGGGGATCAAGGGGTTAAGTGTGTTCTAGGGAGTGATTCTAACTGTGGGGGGGGATGGGCTACCTGTGACATGACAGCGATCACTGCTCCAGAATGATGACAGAGAGCAGTAGATCACTGTCCTATCACTAGGCAGAACAGGGAAATGCCTTGTTTATATAGGCATCTCCCGGTTCTGCAGCTCTGTGACACGATCGCGGGACACCGGCAGACATCGAGTTGACGGGTTAAAGCGAGCATGGTCACGCAGACCGCAGCGGGCGCGCGCGCGTCCCGCCGGCGGCAAATTCAAAGCGACGTACAGGTACGTTGCTTTGCACAGCCGTGCCATTCGGCAAGTGGTTAAACATTCATTACATACATGAGAGATGTCTTTAAGCTGTATGAGGTGTTATGAAACACACAGTATTAGTGACACCATATTCTAGCATCACATAATTTGCCTGTGTAATTAATGCTTTACTGTGACATTACTGCTTGCCTAAAAAACATCAGCAGCACCCCAATCTCATTCATAACAACAAGTTTATTCATACACAACTAAAAACATTGGTGCATACATCACCATAAGATACATTTAACAACATGATACGAAAGGGCTCATGTAAGGATGGTTATTGATGTAACAGTCTCAATGTACCGGGGGGTACCTTTTACTTCTTTGTTACTATAAGGTGCTTATTCAAAAAAGTCTGCGAAAAAGTGTCCAACCAAGTCCTTCAATAATGTGTCACAGTGCCATACATATATTAAAAAAGTGCTATGACCAATCTTCCACAATTGGACAAGAAAGTGTGCAAGACTAATTTAAAAAGTGCCACTGTTCTGCGCAAACAATTGACTATCCAGTCACGGACTGTAACACAGGAGAGAGGCTACAACAACATCAGTGACCATTTGGTTCCCAAGACCGATGACTCGACTTGTATACCCTCCCATGGTGCTGAGAGCCCTGTGATGTAGAAGGAATATTCCTACAGAAAAGGAGAATCAGCCTTCTTGGTCAAAACCACTTATCAAGTGCTGTACCATTCATCCAGTCCTCTCTATATATTATAACATGCAGACCAGACCTGGTTTCCTAAAGATTTTAAGGCTCTGAGGAAGAGGAAAATCCTCGAAACACGTTAGCCAATCATCTAGTTGTATCCCTTGTATGGGCAGCCAATTATTAATTTTTATCTTCTATATGGGTAGTTTTTTTAATGTGTAACTAATTGAGATTATTGTAATGTATCTAAATCTATGAATCCGTTGTACTTTTAGTTTATACAACTTTGTTTCAAAAAAAAATTCTCTAAGGATTCATGCATCAGACCACACGACTTCCTTTTACCCTTTCTGTTACCATAATTTTTAACCAGAAGGTCTAAAACCCAGCACCATTATTTGCAGAAAAGCCCTTTCTGCCCTCCACCAGCAAGTAAATTGCCATGAGGTGTCAGGAGGCTGTGGAGGAGGAGGATAAATATTGGGATGCCAGGAGTGAGGGGGAAGACATTTTTGGGGGAGGCTTCAAGGGGGATCTTTAACCCCTACCCGATACGAGAAGAAAAATCTGGGGCACCTACTTGCACCATCCAAGAGTGGGCCCAAAATAACCGATTCTGAGGAGGCATCGTAAAGAAAGTCTTTGCCGCATTTCTTAATTGAGGCCAAATCTCCCACACTTTTGCCCTCATTTACACTTTTTCTGTGTTTTTTATTAATTTCCCTACACCTGACTAGGCAGAATCACATTCTTTCTAATTGTCCCTGTTCACAGTTATATGCTCAATCGCCCAATACTCCATGCCCTACGCTCAAAAATGTACATGAGCTTTATTTGAGAATATTCAGGCATTTTTAGTCCCATAGACTCCAATTTTCATATGCGTTCTTAATTACTGAATAATTCATTGCCTTCTATAGAGCTGCTCTCCTCCCCTTGCCCAGCAAACTCCTGCAGCTTGATACATGAGCAAACTCGCCTGCAATATGCCTTAAAATCAGCTTTAAAACACCTGAAAAAGTTTGAAAAAACTTTTCAAATTTACCAGGAATTGCTCCTAATACAGGCAAAGATGTCTTTGTCTGCAGCACATCACCATATACTTGTGCGGTACAGGTACCAACGTACAAAGCCAAAGCACTTACAATCCTTTTTATTAAAAAACAAGGCTAGTAGGGCAAAACATATTTTGTAATTAGACTTTTTTTTTTAAGATTTTTTTTTTTTGGTGGGTAAGGCCATTCCTGCCCTGGGAAAGCAAAGGGATGGCAATGCACCATGGATACTACCTTCAGGCTGGATTCAGGCTGGGTTCACGCTATTGCGAATTGGATGTGGGTTCTCCGCATCCAATTCGCAATAGCAGGAGATTGTGACTGGCTCTCTATGGAGTCGGTTCCCATATCTCCGCTGCGGCTCCGGTGTGAATAAGCACAGGGGCCCTGTGTGTCTTTTGGTCCGTTTCAGGTCCGAAATCAGCCAAACATTTGGGCTGAAATCGGACCTGAACCGGTGAACGAGGATGCACCAGACCCCTGCTGTGAGCCGCATGCAAGGATAGTGTGAACCCAGCCTACAAGGAAGTTCTAGGTCTAAACACCACCTTGTCCCAATGCAGAAATGTTTATTAAAAATGGGTTCCCTGTAAGATAAGCCCACCAGCACCAGACCACACTGACCTCACAGAGGTGAAGGCTACAAAGAGTTCTTTGGCATTATCTGCACATGATTCTCTGATGTAAAACATTTTTTTTCATTCAGCTTCAACTGCATTCTTCTCTTCTTTTTCTTCTCATAATGTGGAGGTTATTGAAAGTATAATGAAAAAGGTGGACACTGACAATTCAAAGGAGTTGGAAGTCTCACTCAAGGAAAGGAACCCACTTGAAGAGTAAGGCCCCTTTCACACGGGGTGGATCCGTGCAGATCCGCCCCGTGAAGCTCCGCTTGCTCAGCGGGGATCGCTCCGTTGATCCCCGCTGAGCCGACGGATGACTGGGCGGTCCCCGCACACTGTGCAGGGACCGCCCTGTCAGAGCGCCGCTCTTCCCTATGGGGAATCGGATGACGACGGACCGTAGAGTCCGTTGTCATCCGATCCGCTCCGCCGACGGAAGGAAAAATAGGGTTTTCCTCCGTCACACTTTGGCGGAGCGGATGTCAGCGGACATGTCTCCGCTGACATCCGTGCCTCCATAGGGGTACATGGAGGATCCGTTTTAGGTCCGCCTAAAAAACTGACAGGCGGACCTGAACGGACCTCCGTGTGAAAGAGCCCAACAGGAAATAATAATTAACACATATAACAGAGTTGTAAAGCAGATAAATGAAGATATTTGTCTTAGAGAAGCCATCAAATTAAAATATTTATCCAGTGTTGAATTCTAAAAGATTATTGGACAATAGAGCAATAAAAATTAAAATGTGGATTATTTAATGGAAGCCAGTCAAGAGGGAAATTAACAGACTGAATAGTCAGCTGAGGTGGAAATTTCCTGAAAGCAGCAACATGGAATAGTCACATGAATATAATTAAATTATGTAAAGTCAATTGGCTTGCAGCAAAAGAAAAAAAAAAGTATGATGCTCAACTGGTTGGCTGATGGCATTGGATGCAAGGAATACCAGCTTGTAGTAGGGGTAGAGGGAGAATGTATCTTATGGGTTAAAAAGGATGTTTCTAAAGTGCAGAGAGAACCAGATTGTCACAGATAAAAATTAAAAGTGGACCCTCTGTGGTATCTGCGCATTAGATGGGGTGTAAGCACGCATGCATATCTTCACTAGAGCATGTTGCAAGGAGTGATGAACTTTCCTGTTAAGTGTATTAGATTGCTGCCCTCAGACACACCTGTGCAGATGGCACCTAACCAGAAACAGAACCAGAACGTGGTACACAATCTTCAGGCTATATCAGAGCCTGAAGGTCAGGGTGGACGGTGAACAAGCGTGGTCAGATTTAAGCTGAAGACACAAGAACACAGGAAATAAAATGGGCTGGGATTAGGAAATTAATCTAATGCTCAGGTCACAGATGTGGGTCTGAGCACAGCTAAATTGTGAGTTACGGGCTGGGTGGGGACTCATCCTGTAGCTGCTATATAAACCAGCAGTTGAATTCTGGCTAAGTCCATATCTTTCAGCCCTCGAACTATGCTATAGTAAGGAACGAAAGACCACATGCTAGTAAAACCACATGTATTAGATCTGCTTTACTGCTGGTTGGTGACAGAGAATTGGTCTTATTAAAAAAAGTGAAAGGCCAACAGTCTTTTAAAGAAAAGAGAAAGGGCAGACATTTGAGCATTGATATTGCTGAGTGTCAAACACTGGTTCAAAACCAGCCATTTTTCCACCCTCCACTACAATTTTTTTACACTGTATGTTGAATGGCAAGGCTGTAAGTAAAATTCTTACAAGTGAAGCAACCATATCTCCTGAATTAATAGCAAGACAACCATGATATGGCTTGTCATCAGTAACAAAAATATTCCATTCAAACTAAATGGAATTCCTTATCTAAAAAGGATTGATGTGGATACCAACTTACTTTATTGTGGAAATCGCATGGAAGCCAAGCAGATCAAAGCCTGCAAATATTTTCTGATTGCCAAAGCAAACATTACTACCCTGTCTGACAAGGATTAAGAGTGTGATGGGAATGCACCAGCTGGCTTTGCTTAAACAATTCAATCCTTGCAGCAAAATCACCTTTTTTGTTGTGGAAAACAAGAGAAAATACTTTATCTGTTTTAGCTGATTGTGTAAGCCCTACCGGTAAGTGTTTAGACTGCTGCATAAGTTACTGTTTTGTGAAAGCTTTTTAAATAATGATATAACTTTTTGTCTGGTACTGTTAAGTCATTTTCCTTTTAGTAATGGCATTGTAAATAAAATCAGGGTTTATACATTATAGGTTTATCCTGTGTATGCCTAACTTTTAGTTTAACTAAGGGGTGCTATGAAGGTGAGGTTTAAGCTCTTGGTGACTGTCAGCAACAACTGCCTGATTGACATAGCTTAAAGTTATGACCTAAAAATAAATAAAGGGAAATTGCCTCATACAATAGAAAAAAAGTAGCTCAGGCACTGACAAATGAAGTGCTAGCTATCGGTCGGTTCTTACAGACAGATATTGATCCTTACAAAGATTTTTGGATGTAAAGGACTGTGATCACAAACAGAGCATATGAGAAATTGTTCCCCAGCACTGCAATTTAAAGAACTCAAGCATAGTTTGTTAAAGTAGATTTGTTAAAGTAGATGTAAACCAAACCTAAAAAGTCATATCAGCTTTTACAGTTTATGATACTAATATAAAGATCCTTGTTTGAGCACTTGGCATGCTCTGCCTGTCTCCTACACTCCTTTACCTGTAAATCACTACATCACATGCCTTCACAAAAGAATAAATAAGCTTCCGTGCTGATGCACATTGCCAAGGAATATTACACTGCTTAAAAAAACTGCAGCCAGCAATAATTATAGTATTATTATTCCTGCTGCCAGACTTATTCACTCTACCAACCACTTTGTTTCTTTAGTTTCTGCCACCCCTCTTTGCCATACCTTCACTGGCTTCTACCTCACCAAACAAATAAAATTCAAAATACATGCAAAGCCCTCCACAAGCTACTGTACATTACCAACCTTGTCTCACATTATTATCCCATCCAACCCTCTGATCCTCCTAAGACCTCCTGCTTTTAAAGTGGTTGTAAACCCTTACAATTCACTTTTTTGCTACAGGTAAGTCTATAATAAGACTTACCTGTAGCTACCCCCAGTGGCGTCTTCAGCTTTCATATTTAGGGGGGGCACATGGGGGGACAGGGAAAAAAAGTATGGGACCCAACTTTAAAATGCAATTATATATATATATATATATATATATATATATATATATGTCTCCAGGGGCCCTTTACTACGATCCCACAACGGGCCCTTTCACATGTTCTGCAATGAGCTCCCTTCCTACTATACCGGGGCCCCCCAGGGTGGCAGAAAACAAGAGATATATGTCACCAGCACACCAAGAAAATATAAGGGTCCAAAGCAGTGGGAGAACTATCAGGGTTGCAAAGGTTGTCTTGCCACCGGGCCCTGGTGTTTTGCCACTGTGGGGTTCCCCAGCTGTCATGTCCCTGTTATTGACAGCACTGGTCTGGCATCTGTCTCCTTGGCAGCGGCTGCAGTCTATTAGGACCTAGTGCTGGTAACATTATGGGAGCATGCAGGGGAAGGCTAGCACTATTGTCTATAGAGAGCCGAGCCCCCAGCTGGTCACCTAGCAGCAGTAATGCTGTATTAACCTTCTCTGTTGGCATGCTGATCGGGATGTGATCCAGGTGATGCTCCCAGTCAGATCTAATAAACACAGTATCTATTAGCATCAAGAGTACAACCACATATATATATATAATCAACCGTATGTTCAGCAGCCATGTGGGCTCTATGCCTGTAAAGTGTGGGCTTTGATCAATAAAATCACTGATATTTAACACTAGGATTTGACTAGGAGAATCACCTGGATTGCATCATGATCAGCATGTCAGAGAAGGCTCCACTGCTGCTAAGCAACCTGCAGAGAGCTCAACTGTCTACAACCAATAGAGATGGGCTCGGGTGTGTTTGAAATCCCACATGCTTGATCCTGCCAGGAAGCCGACACTCCACAGTGCTAATCACAGCCAGTGAGACATTTCCTGATTAGGGATGAGCCGAACACCCCCGGGTTCGGTTCGCACCAGAACCCGCGAACGGACCGAAAGTTCGCACGAACGTTAGAACCCTATTAAATACAATGGATACGAACGTTCGAAATCTAAAGTGCTAATTATACCGACTATTATGCATGTTATTGTCCTAAAAAGGGTTTGAGAACCCGGGTTCTGCACCAGGGGACATGTATCAATGCAAAAAGAAGTTTTAAAAACGTCCGTTTTTCGGGAGCAGTCATTTTAATGATGCATAAAGTAAAAAAAAAAGGCCAATATTCCTTTAAATATCGTACCTGGGGGGTGTCTAAAGTATGCCTGTGAAGTGCCACGTGTTTCCCGTGTTTAGAACTGTCCCTGCACAAAATTACATTTCTAAAGGAAAAAAAGCCATTTAAAATTGCTTGCGGCTTTAATGTAATGTCTGGTCCCGGTAATATGGATGAAAATCTTTAAGAAAAATGGCATAGCTACCCCATCATCCCCCCCCCTACCCCAGCCCATTACCAGCCCCTTTGGGTCTTGTATGGATATTAAGGGGAACCCCGCACACAAAAGAAAAAGGCCCTATATACTCTGAACAGCAGTATACAGGCGGTGCATACAAGACAGGGACTGTAGGTTTGTTCTTATGTAGAATCTGTTTGTAATTTTCAACAGGTACATTGTTTAAGTGTAGCTCCAGCCAAAAAATCTATTTTTAAGCTTTTTGGAAAACATAGGGAAGGGTTATCACCCCTGTAACATTTGTTTTGCTGTCTGTGCAGTGTGCACCTGTTCAGAACAGTTCACCTCACTTTCCGTCCTAATGACAAATGTTTTTTGAAAATTTGGGGTTTTTATTGAAACAAGAATTGGTGATAAAGCATCAGTGGAGAGGAGACACTTTTTTTCCCATATTAGCTCTTACAGGAGAGAATTTGCCTTCCTAGGGGTAGATTTCCTCTCACTTCCTGTTGTATCCTTCCGTTTGCAAGGAGGAGTCGTTTGTAAGTTGGATGTTTGAAAGTAGGGGTCTGCCGTATATACTCTGCAGAAATTTGCCCCTTAGGTGTTGGTGTTGCCACAACACTGTAAGCCCTCACAGTTACTCTTGGTGGGCGCATGAATGGGCCCTGCTGTGAATTATTAGATCAAGAATTGTAATTGCATGCCCCTGTTGAAATGGAGCTGAAAAATTGGGCCTTTGGTGGTGGTGGTGGTGGTGTTGACACAACACTGTAAGGCCTCACAGTTACTCTTGGTGGGCGCAGGAATGGGCCCTGCTGTGAATTATTAGATCAAGAATTTTAATTACAAAAATTACAAATTACAAAAATTGGGCCTTAGGCACTGGTGCTGGTGCCACAACACTGCAACCCCTCACAGATACTGTACTTGGAGCACAGCAATGAGCCCTGTTGCAAACTATTGCATCAACATTTTTAATTACACGCCCCTGTTAAACAGGGGCTGAAAAATTGGGCCTTAGGCACTGGTGTCACAACACCGCAACCCCTCACAGATACTGTACTTGGAGCACAGCAATGAGCCCTGTTGCAAAGTATTGCATCAAAAATTTTAATTACACGCCCCTGTTAAACAGGGGCAGAAAAATTGGGCCTTAGGCACTGGTGCTGGTGCCACAACACTGCAACCTCTCCCAGATACTCTAGTTGGAGTGCAGGAATGAACCCTGCTGCAAAGCATTGCATAAAAAATTGTAATTACATGCCCCTGTTAAAAAGGGGCTGAAAAATTGGGCCTTAGCCACTGGTGGCGGCACCCAGAAACAAAAATGTTCTTCCAAGCTATCATCATCAATCGGATCATTGAGGAGGAGGAGGATAGTCAGTCAACATAACAGGACAGTCACTCAGCATCAGCATCAGTCTTGAAGGGATGTGACATTTGAAAATAAATTAGTCTGTTATATCAGCTTCAGGTGTTTGGTAGCTGGTGGTGATCCAAGACTGGTTCATCTTTAGGAAGGTCAGTCGATCAACCGAGTCGGTGGACAGGCGCACCCTGTGATCCATGACAAATCCTCCAGCAGCACTGAATGTGCGTTCTGAAAGATTGCTGGATGCAGGACAGGCCAGTAGCTCAATTGCATACTCTGCAAGCTCTGGCCAGTGATCCATCCTCAAGACCCAGTAAGCCAGAGGATTTTCGGTGGGAAGGTGTCCAAGTCTGACCTTGCCCCTAGGTATTCCTGCACCATGTATATCAGATGCTGGCGATGGTTGCTGGAACCGATCATACCTTGGGGCTGCGGACTAAAGAACTGTCTGAACGCATCGGTCAGACGGCCACCTTCCCCACCGCTCCTTCTTTGACTGACCGAAGCCTCAGCAACTTGTTGTCCAGGACCAGGAGTTTGTAACCTCCCAGTCTCTGGGAACACGTTGCACAGACCTTTCTGCAAGGCCTCCCGGAGTTGTCTCATCCTCTGCTCCCTCTGCGACGGTAAGATAAGGTCCGCAACCTTACCCTTGTACCGTGGATCAAGGAGAGTGGCCAGCCAGAAAATGGTCCCTCTCCTTGATCCGAAGAATACGAGGATCCTTCCGCAGACTTTGCAGGATCAGGGAGGCCATGCAGCGTAGGTTAGCTGAGGCATTCGGTCCGGAGTCCTCTGGGTCACTAAGGACGACATAATCCGCAGCCACCTCCTCCCAGCCACGTACAAGTCCACGGGTTTCTTGGGACTGTAAATCATCCCTAAAAGACTGCTGCTGATGATGCTGAGTGCCAGGCTCCACCTCCATGCTGACACAATCCTCCTCCTCCTCCTCTTCCTGTGCGATGGGTGGGACAGAAGGAACACTGTCTGGGTAAAGGGGGCCTTGAGAGGCAAGGAAGTCCTCCTCTTCCTGCCTCTGTTCTGCCTCAAGTGCCCTGTCCATTATTCCACGCAGCGTATGTTCCAACAGGTGGACAAGAGGTACAGTGTCACTGATGCATGCACTGTCACTGCTCACCATCCTCGTGGCCTCCTCAAATGGTGCCAGGACAGTGCATGCATCATGCATGATGACATGATGACATGATGGCATGATGCATGATGAGGACAGATCATGCCCCACTGGCGTGGTGAAAAAAACCTGAGCTCCCCTGACCCTGTCCTGGTGCCGTAGTCGCACAGGTACTCATTGATGGCCCTCTGCTGCGTGTGCAGCCGCTGCAGCATGGCCAACGTTGAGTACCACCTGGTGGGCATGTCACATATAAGGCGGTTCTTGGGCAGGTTCAACTCCTTTTGCAGCTCAGCCAGGCAAGCACTGGCATTATAAGATCTGCAGAAATGCACACAGACCATTGTCGCAAACCACCATTCCTGGCTTAAGCTTGCGTGGCGTCAACCACCTCTCGGCCTGCCCCTGCAGAGCAGACAGAACCTCTGCCCCAGTGTGGCTCCTGTCCCCCAAACACACCAGCGCAAGCACGGCATGGCATCTTTTTGCCTGCGTACTTGCATAGCCCCTTGAACGCCTACAGAGCACCGCTGGTTCCGAGGACAAAGCACAGGAAGAGGCCATGGAGGAAGAAGAAGAGGAAGGGTGGAGGAGAGAGGTGTGTCACAACCAGTAGTAGCATTTTGGAGGCGTGGCGGCGGAACAACCTCCAACACTACTGCACCTTGTCCTGCATCCTTCCCAGCTGCCAAAAGAGTGACCCAATGGGCCGTAAAAGAAAGGTAATGTCCCTGTCCATGCCTGCTGGACCATGAGTCAGCGGTAATATGCACCTTACCGCTGATCGCCCTGTCCAGCGAGGCCAAGACATTGCCTTCCACATGCCGGTAGAGAGCTGGAATCGCCTTCCGTGAGAAATAGTGGCGTTTGGGAACCTGCCACTGAGGAACCGCACATTGCACAAACTCACGGAAGGGGGCCGAGTCTACCAACTGAAAAGGCAGCAGTTGAAGCACTAGCAATTTAGCCAAGCTAGCATTCAACCGCTGGGCATGTGGATGGCTGGGAGTGAACTTCTTTCGACGGTCAAGCAGCTGGGGCAGGGAAATTTGCCTGCTAGAATTGGACGTCGGTGTACTGCTAGCAGAGTGCCCGCAAGTACTTGGCTGTGACACACCTAATTCTACACCTTCATTCCTCTCAGTGCATGTTTCAGAGAGGACTGAAGGTATAGTGGGGTTGGAGATCCCAGCTGATGCGGTGCAAGGAGAGGTCCGCTTTGTTCTTTGGTGTGGGTCTTTAAGGTAGACTTGCCAACGAGCTGCATGGCAGGTCAACATATGTCTGGTCAAGCATGTGGTGCCCAAGCGGCTGATGTTTTAGCCACGCGATATACGCTTGAGACATATGTTGCAAACAGCAGCTGTGCGATCTGATGCACTCAACTCAAAAAAGGCCCACACCAAAGAATTTTTTGAATAACGGGCAGAGGCAGCGCCCTGCACAGGCGGAGCTCTGCGGTGTGATTCCGTCGGTGTGCTGTCCTTACGCTGGCCCCCCGAGGGCATCCTGCCTCGTTGGAGATGTGCCTCCTCCTCATCCTCCTCCTCCTCTCTCCTATTAGGCACCCACGTGGAGTCAGTGACCTCATCATCCCCTCCCTCCTCATCACTGGAGCCAATCCGGCAGTATGCTGCAGCTGCTGGAACATGACTGCCAGATTGGTGTCCTTCTTGAGCATCCCCTCTCTCTGCTCTCACGCTACTGCCTTCCTCTAGCTGGGTATCATCATCAGACCCTTCGAAACGCTGGGCATCCTCCTGGAGCATGTACCCAACACTGTGCTCAAACAGTTCGGGGGACTCCTCAGGAGGACATGGTGGGTCTAGGGAAGGAGTGACTGATGATGACATTGATACCAGGGAAGAGGACGCTTTGGCAGCTGCTTTGCCAGTACCCTCAGCCTGGGTGAGAGAGGATGAGGAGGGCTTGGTCATCCACTCTACCAAGTCTTCTGCATGATGCGGCTCAACACGTCCAGCTGCCGAAAAGAAGGACAAGCGTGTCCCATGGCCACGTGCTGATGGCGATGCACCGCGTCCACGACCAGCACTGTTGTCTCTAGACACAGAGCCTGCTTGCCCTCTTTTATTGGCTCCTGACTGTCTGCCTCTCCTTGTTTGCCTTCCAGACATTCTAATGGCCTGCAGGGAGATGGGAAAACCAGCAATAAGGCCTAGCTTCAGGAGTATATTTTGCAGGAATCACACTACGCCCGCTGTAAGTGCTGAAAATGCCTGTTGGTGTAACACACCAGGAAAACACAGCAATACGGGCTAGCGTCAGGAGTATATTTTGCAGGAATCACACTGCGCCTGCTGTAAGTGCTGCAAATGCCTGTTGGTGTAACACACTAGGAAAACACAGCAATAAGGCCTAGCTTCAGGAGTATATTTTTGCAGGAATCACACTACGCCTGCTGTAAGTGCTGCAAATGCCTGTTGCTGTAACACACCAGGAAAACACAGCAATACGGGCTAGCTTCAGGAGTATATTTTGCAGGAATCACACTACGCCTGCTGTAAGTGCTGCAAATGCCTGTTCATGTAACACACTAGGAAAACACAGCAATAAGGCCTAGCTTCAGGAGTATATTTTGCAGGAATCACACTACGCCTGCTGTAAGTGCTGCAAATGCCTGTTGGTGTAACACACCAGGAAAACACAGCAATACGGGCTAGCTTCAGGAGTATATTTTGCAGAAATCACACTACGCCTGCTGTAAGTGCTGCAAATGCCTGTTGGTGTAACACACTAGAAAAACACAGCAATAAGGCCTAGCTTCAGGAGTATATTTTGCAGGAATCACACTACGCCTGTTGTAAGTGCTGCAAATGCCTGTTGGTGTAACACACCAGGAAAACACAGCAATACGGGCTAGCTTCGGGAGTATATTTTGCAGGAATCACACTACGCCTGCTGTAAGTGCTGCAAATGCCTGTTGGTGTAACACACTAGGAAAACAGAGCAATAGGGCCTAGCTTCAGGAGTATATTTTGCAGGAATCACACTACGCCTGCTGTAAGTGCTGCAAATGCCTGTTGGTGTAACACACCAGGAAAACACAGCAATACGGGCTAGCTTCAGGAGTATATTTTGCAAGAATCACACTATGCCTGCTGTAAGTGCTGCAAATGCCTGTTGGTGTAACACACTAGGAAAACACAGCAATAAGGCCTAGCTTCAGGAGTATATTTTGCAGGAATCACACTATGCCTGCTGTAAGTGCTGCAAATGCCTGTTGGTGTAACACACCAGGAAAACACAGCAATACAGGCTAGCTTCAGGTGTATAATGTGCAGGAGGCACACTCCGCCCGCTGTAAGTGCTGCAAATGCCTGTTAGTGTAACACACCAGGAAAACACAGCAATAAGGGCTAGCTTCAGGTGTATACTGTTCAGGAGGCTTAGCAACTAGTGATGAGCCGAACACCCCCGGGTTCGGTTCGCACCAGAACCCGCGAACGGACCGAAAGTTCGTACGAACATTAGAACCCTATTAAATACAATGGATGCGAACGTTCGAATTCTAAAGTGCTAATTATAACAACTATTATGCATGTTATTGTCCTAAAAAGGGTTTGGGAACCCGGGTTCTGCACCAGGGGACATGTATCAATGCAAAAAGAAGTTTTAAAAACGGTTGTTTTTCGGGAGCAGTCATTTTAATGATGCATAAAGTGAAAAAAAAAAAGTCAAATATTCCTTTAAATATCGTACCTGGGGGGTGTCTAAAGTATGCCTGTGAAGTGCCACGTGTTTCCCGTGTTTAGAACTGTCCCTGCACAAAATGACACTTCTAAAGGAAAAAAAAGCCATTTAAAACTGCTTGCGGCTTTAATGTAATGTCTGGTCCCGGTAATATGGATGAAAATCTTTAAGAAAAATGGCATAGCTACCCCATGACCCCCCCCCCCCGCCCCACCCCAGCCCATTACCAGCCCCTTTGGGTCTTGTATGGATATTAAGGGGAACCCCGCACATAAAATAAAAAAGGCCCTATATACTCTGAACAGCCGTATACAGGCGGTGCATACAAGACAGGGACTGTAGGTTTGTTCTTATGTAGAATCTGTTTGTAATTTTGAACAGGTACATTGTTGAAGTGTATCTCCAGCCCAAAAATCTTTTTTTTAACTTTTTGGAAAACATAGGTAAGGGTTATCACCCCTGTAACATTTGTTTTGCTGTCTGTGCCCCTGTTCAGAACATTTCACCTCACTTTCCGTCCCAATGTCAACTGTTTTTGAAATGTGATGTTTTTCTTGAAACAAGGATTGCTGATAAAGCATCAGTACAGAGGAGACACCTTTCTCCCATATTTATTCTTACAGGAGAGAATTTTCCTTCCTAGGGGTAGATTTCCTCTCACTTCCTGTTGTCTTCTTGCGTTTGCAAGTAGGAGTCGTTTGTAAGTTGGATGTTTGAAAGTAGGGACCTGCCGTATATACTCTGCAGAAATAGGCCCCTTAGTTGTTGGTGTTGGCACAACACTGTAAGCACTCACAGTTACTCTTGGTTGGTGCTGGAACGCCCTGCTGTCAACTATTATATCAGGAATTTTAATTACATATAATTGTTGAACAGTGGTAGTAAAAATTGGGCCTTTGATGGTGGTGCTGGTGCCACAACACTGTAAGCCCTGACAGTTACTCTTGGTGGGTGCAGCAATGGGCCCTGCTGTGAATTATTAGATCAAGAATTGTAATTGCATGCCCCTGTTGAACAGGGGCTGAAAAATTGGGCCTTTCGTGGTGGTGGTGGTGGTGGTGGTGTTGCCACAACACTGTAAGCCCTCAGAGTTACTCTTGGTGGGTGCAGGAATGGCCCTGCTGTGAATTATTAGATCAAGAATTGTAATTACATGCCCCTTTTGAACAGGGGCTGAAAAATTGGGCCTTTCGTGGTGGTGGTGGTGGTGGTGTTGCCACAACACTGTAAGCCTTCAGAGTTACTCTTGGTGGGTGCAGGAATGGGCCCTGCTGTGAATTATTAGATCAAGAATTGTAATTACATGCCCCTTTTGAACAGGGGCTGAAAAATTGGGCCTTTCGTGGTGGTGGTGGTGGTGGTGGCGTTGCCACAACACTGTAAGCCCTCAGAGTTACTCTTGGTGGGTGCAGCAATGGGCCCTGCTGTGAATTATTAGATCAAGAATTGTAATTGCATGCCCCTGTTGAACAGGGGCTGAAAAATTGGGCCTTAGGCACTGGTGGCACAACACTACAACCCCTCACAGATACGTTACTTGGAGCACAGCAATGAGCCCTGTTGCAAAGTATTGCTTCAAAAATTGTAATGACACGCCCCTGTTAAACAGGGGCTGAAAAATTGGGCCTTAGGCACTGGTGCCACAACACTCCAACCCCTCACAGATACTGTACTTGGAGCACAGCAATGAGCCCTATGGCAAATTATTGCTAAAAAAATTGTAATTACACGCCCCTGTAAAACAGGGGCTGAAAAATTGGGCCTTAGCCACTGGTGGCGGCACCCATAAACAAAAATGATCTTCCAAGCTATCATCATCAATCGTATCATTGAGGACTCGGAGGAGGAGGATAGCCAGTCAACATAACAGCACAGGCACTCAGCATCAGCATCAGTCTTGAAGGGATGTGACATGTTAAAATCAATTAGTCTGTTATATCAGCATCAGGTGTGTGGTAGCTGGTGGTGATCCAAGACTGGTTCATCTTGATGAAAGTCAGTCGATCAACCGAGTCGGTGGACAGGCGCACCCTGTGATCCGTGACAAATCCTCCAGCAGCACTGAATGTGCGTTCCGAAAGAACGCTGGATGCAGGACAGGCCAGTAGCTCAATTGCATACTGTGCAAGCTCTGGCCAGTGATCCATCCTCAAGACCCAGTAAGCCAGAGGATTTTCGGTGGGGAAGGTGTCCAAGTCTGACCTTGCCCCTAGATATTCCTGCACCATGTTTATCAGACGCTGGCGATGGTTGCTGGAACCGATCATACTTTGGGGCTGCGGACTAAAGAATTGTCTGAACGCATCGGTCAGACGGCCACCTTCCCCACCGCTCCTTCTTTGACTGGCCGAAGCCTCAGCAACTCGTTGTCCAGGACCAGGAGTTTGTAACCTCCCAGTCTCTGGGAACGCGTTGCACAGACCTTTCTGCAAGGCCTCCCGGAGTTGTCTCATCCTCTGCTCCCTCTGCGAAGGTAACATAAGGTCCGCAACCTTACCCTTGTACCGTGGATCAAGGAGAGTGGCCAGCCAGTAATGGTCCCTCTCCTTGATCCGAAGAATACGAGGATCCTTCCGCAGACTTTGCAGGATCAGGGAGGCCATGCAGCGTAGGTTTGCTGAGGCATTCGCTCCGGAGTCCTCTGGGTCACTAAGGACGACATGATCCGCAGCCACCTCCTCCCAGCCACGTACAAGTCCACTGGTTTCTTGGGACTGTAAATCATCCCTAAAAGACTGCTGCTGATGATGCTGAGTGCCAGCCTCCACCTCCATGCTGACACAATCCTCCTCCTCCTCCTCCTCCTCCTCCTCTTCCTCTTCCTGTGCGATGGGTGGGACAGAAGGAACACTGTCTGGGTAAAGGGGGCCTTGAGAGGCAAGGAAGTCCTCCTCTTCCTGCCTCTGTTCTGCCTCAAGTGCCCTGTCCATTATTCCATGCAGCGTGTGCTCCAACAGGTGGACAAGAGGTACAGTGTCACTGATGCATGCACTGTCACTGCTCACCATCCTCGTGGCCTCCTCAAATGGTGCCAGGACAGTGCATGCATCCCTGATCATGCCCCACTGGCGTGGAGAAAAAAAACCAAGCTCCCCTGACCCTGTCCTGGTGCCGTAGTCGCACAGGTACTCATTGATGGCCCTCTGCTGCGTGTGCAGCCGCTGCAGCATGGCCAACATTGAGTTCCACCTGGTGGGCATGTCACATATAAGGCGGTTCTTGGGCAGGTTCAACTCCTTTTGCAGCTCAGCCAGGCGAGCACTGGCATTATAAGAGCTGCGGAAATGCACACAGACTTTCCTGGCCTGCCTCAGGACATCCTGTAAGCCCGGGTACCTGCCCAAGAACCGCTGCACCACCAGGTTAAGGACGTGAGCCACACAGGGCACATGGGTCAGTTGTCCCTGTTGGAGGGCGGAGAGGAGGTTGGTGCCATTGTCGCAAACCACCATTCCTGGCTTAAGCTGGCGTGGCGTCAACCACCTCTCGGCCTGGCCCTGCAGAGCAGACAGGACCTCTGCCCCAGTGTGGCTTCTGTCCCCCAAACACACCAGCGCAAGCACGGCATGGCATCTTTTTGCCTGCGTACTTGCGTAGCCCCGTGAACGGCTACGGAGCACCGCTGGTTCATAGGACAAACCACAGGAAGAGGCCATGGAGGAAGAAGAAGAGGAGGGGGTGGAGGAGAGAGGTGTGTCACAACCAGTAGTAGCATTTTGGAGGCGTGGCGGTGGAACAACCTCCAACACTACTGCACCTTGTCCTGCATCCTTCCCAGCTGCCAAAAGAGTGACCCAATGGGCCGTGAAAGAAAGGTAACGTCCCTGTCCATGCCTGCTGGACCATGAGTCAGCGGTAATATGCACCTTACCGCTGACCGCCCTGTCCAGTGAGGCCAAGACATTGCCTTCCACATGCCGGTAGAGAGCCGGAATAGCCTTCCGTGAGAAAAAGTGGCGTTTGGGAACCTGCCACTGAGGAACCGCACATTGCACAAACTCACGGAAGGGGGCCGAGTCTACCAACTGAAAAGGCAGCAGTTGAAGCGCTAGCAATTTAGCCAAGCTAGCATTCAACCGCTGGGCATGTGGATGGCTGGGAGTGAACTTCTTTCGACGGTCCAGCAGCTGGGGCAGGGAAATTTGCCTGCTAGAATCGGACGTCGGTGTACTGCTAGCAGAGTGGCCGCAAGTACTTGGCTGTGACACACCTAATTCTACACCTTCATTCCTCTCAGTGCATGTTTCAGAGAGGACTGAAGTTATAGTGGGGTTGGAGATCCCAGCTGATGCGGTGCAAGGAGAGGTCCGCTTTGTTCTTTGGTGTGGGTCTTTGAGGTAGGCTTGCCAACGAGCTGCATGGCAGGTCAACATATGTCTGGTCAGGCATGTGGTACCCAAGCGGCTGATGTTTTGGCCACGCGATATACGCTTGAGACATATGTTGCAAACAGCAGCTGTGCGATCTGATGCACTAGCCTCAAAAAAGGCCCACACCAAGGAACTTTTTGAATGACGGGCAGAGGCAGCGCCCTGCACAGGCGGAGCTCTGCGGTGTGATTCCGTCGGTGTACTGCCCTTACGCTGGCCACCAAAGGGCATCCTGCCTCGTTGGAGATGTGCCTCCTCCTCATCCTCCTCCTCCTCCTCTCTCCTATTAGGCACCCACGTGGAGTCAGTGACCTCATCATCCCCTCCCTCCTCATCACTGGAGCCAATCTGGCAGTATGCTGCAGCTGCTGGAACATGACTGCCAGATTGGTGTCCTTCTTGAGCATCCCCTCTGTCTGCTCTCACGCTACTGCCTTCCTGTAGCTGGGTTTCATCATCAGACCCTTCGAAACGCTGGGCATCCTCCTGGAGCATGTACCCAACACTGTGCTCAAACAGTTCGGGGGACTCCTCAGGAGGAGGACATGGTGGGTCTAGGGAAGGAGTGACTGATGATGAGTCTGACATTGATACCAGGGAAGAGGACGCTTTGGCAGCTGCTTTGCCAGTACCCTGAGCCTGGGTGAGAGAGGATGAGGAGGAGGAGGAGGGCTTGGTCATCCACTCTACCAAGTCTTCGGCATGATGTGGCTCAACATGTCCAGCTGCCGAAAACAAGGACAAGCGTGTCCCATGGCCATGTGCTGATGACAATGCACCGCGTCCACGACCAGCACTGTTGCCCCCAGACACAGAGCCTGCTTGCCCTCTTTTATTGCCTCCTGACTGTCTGCCTCTCCTTGTTTGCCTTCCAGACATTCTAATAGATGGCCTGCAGGGAGATGGGAAAAAAGCAATAAGGGCTACCTTCAGGTGTCCTTCTCTGTCCCTTTACTTAAGGATTTCTAAATATGGTTGAGGATTATTGCTTTTGCACAGAATAGCACAACGACAATTTCCCTGACTGTCCAAAAAACAAGGATTTCAAAGATGGTTGATGAGGAATGCTTTGGCACACTATAGCACAAGGAGAATTCCCCTCACTTTCCTTCTTTGTCCCTAGAAACAAGGACTGGCACAGTGAAAGAAACTGACACTCTCCCTACCTACAGTTTTCTGTCCCTAGAAAAAATGTTTTTTTAAAGCACACTATAGCACAAGGAGAAATCCCCTCACTTTCCTTCTTTGTCCCTAGAAACAAGGACTGGCACAGTGAAAGAAACTGACACTCTCCCTACCTACAGTTTTCTGTCCCTAGAAAAAATGTTTTTTTAAAGCACACTATAGCACAAGGAGAAATCCCCTCACTTTCCTTCTTTGTCCCTAGAAACAAGGACTGGCACAGTGAAAGAAACTGACACTCTCCCTACCTACAGTGTTCTGTCCCTAGAAAAAATGTTTTTTTAAAGCACACTATAGCACAAGGAGAAATCCCCTCACTTTCCTTCTTTGTCCCTAGAAACAAGGACTGGCACAGTGAAAGAAACTGACACTCTCCCTACCTACAGTGTTCTGTCCCTAGAAAAAATGTTTTTTTAAAGCACACTATAGCACAAGGAGAAATCCCCTCACTTTCCTTCTTTGTCCCTAGAAACAAGGACTGGCACAGTGAAAGAAACTGGCACTCTCCCTACCTACAGTTTTCTGTCCCTAGAAAAAATGTTTTTTTAAAGCACACTATAACACAAGGAGAAATCCCCTCACTTTCCTTCTTTGTCCCTAGAAACAAGGACTGGCACAGTGAAAGAAACTGACACTCTACCTACCTACAGTTTTCTGTCCCTAGAAAAAATGTTTTTTTAAAGCACACTATAGCACAAGGAGAAATCCCCTCACTTTCCTTCTTTGTCCCTAGAAACAAGGACTGGCACAGTGAAAGAAACTGACACTCTCCCTACCTACAGTTTTCTGTCCCTAGAAAAAATGTTTTTTTAAAGCACACTATAGCACAAGGAGAAATCCCCTCACTTTCCTTCTTTGTCCCTAGAAACAAGGACTGGCACAGTGAAAGAAACTGACACTCTCCCTACCTACAGTTTTCTGTCCCTAGAAAAAATGTTTTTTTAAAGCACACTATAGCACAAGGAGAAATCCCCTCACTTTCCTTCTTTGTCCCTAGAAACAAGGACTGGCACAGTGAAAGAAACTGACACTCTCCCTACCTACAGTTTTCTGTCCCTAGAAAAAATGTTTTTTTAAAGCACACTATAGCACAAGGAGAAATCCCCTCACTTTCCTTCTTTGTCCCTAGAAACAAGGACTGGCACAGTGAAAGAAACTGACACTCTCCCTACCTACAGTTTTCTGTCCCTAGAAAAAATGTTTTTTTAAAGCACACTATAGCACAAGGAGAAATCCCCTCACTTTCCTTCTTTGTCCCTAGAAACAAGGACTGGCACAGTGAAAGAAACTGACACTCTCCCTACCTACAGTTTTCTGTCCCTAGAAAAAATGTTTTTTTAAAGCACACTATAGCACAAGGAGAAATCCCCTCACTTTCCTTCTTTGTCCCTAGAAACAAGGACTGGCACAGTGAAAGAAACTGACACTCTCCCTACCTACAGTGTTCTGTCCCTAGAAAAAATGTTTTTTTAAAGCACACTATAGCACAAGGAGAAATCCCCTCACTTTCCTTCTTTGTCCCTAGAAACAAGGACTGGCACAGTGAAAGAAACTGACACTCTCCCTACCTACAGTTTTCTGTCCCTAGAAAAAATGTTTTTTTAAAGCACACTATAGCACAAGGAGAAATCCCCTCACTTTCCTTCTTTGTCCCTAGAAACAAGGACTGGCACAGTGAAAGAAACTGACACTCTCCCTACCTACAGTTTTCTGTCCCTAGAAAAAATGTTTTTTTAAAGCACACTATAGCACAAGGAGAAATCCCCTCACTTTCCTTCTTTGTCCCTAGAAACAAGGACTGGCACAGTGAAAGAAACTGACACTCTCCCTACCTACAGTTTTCTGTCCCTAGAAAAAATGTTTTTTTAAAGCACACTATAGCACAAGGAGAAATCCCCTCACTTTCCTTCTTTGTCCCTAGAAACAAGGACTGGCACAGTGAAAGAAACTGACACTCTCCCTACCTACAGTTTTCTGTCCCTAGAAAAAATGTTTTTTTAAAGCACACTATAGCACAAGGAGAAATCCCCTCACTTTCCTTCTTTGTCCCTAGAAACAAGGACTGGCACAGTGAAAGAAACTGACACTCTCCCTACCTACAGTTTTCTGTCCCTAGAAAAAATGTTTTTTTAAAGCACACTATAGCACAAGGAGAAATCCCCTCACTTTCCTTCTTTGTCCCTAGAAACAAGGACTGGCACAGTGAAAGAAACTGACACTCTCCCTACCTACAGTGTTCTGTCCCTAGAAAAAATGTTTTTTTAAAGCACACTATAGCACAAGGAGAAATCCCCTCACTTTCCTTCTTTGTCCCTAGAAACAAGGACTGGCACAGTGAAAGAAACTGACACTCTCCCTACCTACAGTTTTCTGTCCCTAGAAAAAATGTTTTTTTAAAGCACACTATAGCACAAGGAGAAATCCCCTCACTTTCCTTCTTTGTCCCTAGAAACAAGGACTGGCACAGTGAAAGAAACTGACACTCTCCCTACCTACAGTGTTCTGTCCCTAGAAAAAATGTTTTTTTAAAGCACACTATAGCACAAGGAGAAATCCCCTCACTTTCCTTCTTTGTCCCTAGAAACAAGGACTGGCACAGTGAAAGAAACTGACACTCTCCCTACCTACAGTTTTCTGTCCCTAGAAAAAATGTTTTTTTAAAGCACACTATAGCACAAGGAGAAATCCCCTCACTTTCCTTCTTTGTCCCTAGAAACAAGGACTGGCACAGTGAAAGAAACTGACACTCTCCCTACCTACAGTTTTCTGTCCCTAGAAAAAATGTTTTTTTAAAGCACACTATAGCACAAGGAGAAATCCCCTCACTTTCCTTCTTTGTCCCTAGAAACAAGGACTGGCACAGTGAAAGAAACTGACACTCTCCCTACCTACAGTTTTCTGTCCCTAGAAAAAATGTTTTTTTAAAGCACACTATAGCACAAGGAGAAATCCCCTCACTTTCCTTCTTTGTCCCTAGAAACAAGGACTGGCACAGTGAAAGAAACTGACACTCTCCCTACCTACAGTTTTCTGTCCCTAGAAAAAATGTTTTTTTAAAGCACACTATAGCACAAGGAGAAATCCCCTCACTTTCCTTCTTTGTCCCTAGAAACAAGGACTGGCACAGTGAAAGAAACTGACACTCTCCCTACCTACAGTTTTCTGTCCCTAGAAAAAATGTTTTTTTAAAGCACACTATAGCACAAGGAGAAATCCCTTCACTTTCCTTCTTTGTCCCTAGAAACAAGGACTGGCACAGTGAAAGAAACTGACACTCTCCCTACCTACAGTTTTCTGTCCCTAGAAAAAATGTTTTTTTAAAGCACACTATAGCACAAGGAGAAATCCCCTCACTTTCCTTCTTTGTCCCTAGAAACAAGGACTGGCACAGTGAAAGAAACTGACACTCTCCCTACCTACAGTGTTCTGTCCCTAGAAAAAATGTTTTTTTAAAGCACACTATAGCACAAGGAGAAATCCCCTCACTTTCCTTCTTTGTCCCTAGAAACAAGGACTGGCACAGTGAAAGAAACTGACACTCTCCCTACCTACAGTTTTCTGTCCCTAGAAAAAATGTTTTTTTAAAGCACACTATAGCACAAGGAGAAATCCCCTCACTTTCCTTCTTTGTCCCTAGAAACAAGGACTGGCACAGTGAAAGAAACTGACACTCTCCCTACCTACAGTGTTCTGTCCCTAGAAAAAATGTTTTTTTAAAGCACACTATAGCACAAGGAGAAATCCCCTCACTTTCCTTCTTTGTCCCTAGAAACAAGGACTGGCACAGTGAAAGAAACTGACACTCTCCCTACCTACAGTTTTCTGTCCCTAGAAAAAATGTTTTTTTAAAGCACACTATAGCACAAGGAGAAATCCCCTCACTTTCCTTCTTTGTCCCTAGAAACAAGGACTGGCACAGTGAAAGAAACTGACACTCTCCCTACCTACAGTTTTCTGTCCCTAGAAAAAATGTTTTTTTAAAGCACACTATAGCACAAGGAGAAATCCCCTCACTTTCCTTCTTTGTCCCTAGAAACAAGGACTGGCACAGTGAAAGAAACTGACACTCTCCCTACCTACAGTTTTCTGTCCCTAGAAAAAATGTTTTTTTAAAGCACACTATAGCACAAGGAGAAATCCCCTCACTTTCCTTCTTTGTCCCTAGAAACAAGGACTGGCACAGTGAAAGAAACTGACACTCTCCCTACCTACAGTTTTCTGTCCCTAGAAAAAATGTTTTTTTAAAGCACACTATAGCACAAGGAGAAATCCCCTCACTTTCCTTCTTTGTCCCTAGAAACAAGGACTGGCACAGTAAAACACACTGACACTCTCCCTACCTATCCTTCTCTTTCCCTAAACTAAAGGAATCCAGGTTAAGCAAGAAAGAAATAAATGTCACTGTCCCTGCCTATGCTTGTCTTTCCCTGCTCCGGAACACACTACACTAGGCCGCCGTGCTGGCGGCCTTTTATAGTGTGGGGCGTGTACTAAACACCCTCAGCAATAATTGGCCACAGGCATCCTGCCTGTGGCCAATCATTGCTCTCCTCGCTGCCGGCGCTGTGATTGGCCAAGCATGCGGGGTCACAGTGCATGCTTGGCCAATCACAGCGCCTGGATGACACTGCGATGGCGTAGTGCATTGTGGGCCGTTCGCGTCACTCGAATTTGGCGCGAACGGCCCAAATCGTTCGATCTTCGTCGAACGATCGAACAGCCGATGTTCGAGTCGAACGTATGTTCGACTCGAACACGAAGCTCATCCCTATTAGCAACAATGACACTATCCCCTGCCTATCCTTCTCTCTCCCTGCACACAAGGTTTATCAAAGAATATGACACTGACACTCTCCCTGCCCATCCTTCTCTCTCCCTGCACACAAGGTTTAGCAAAGAATATGACACTGACACTATCCCCTGCCTATCCTTCTCTCTCCCTGCACACAAGGTTTAGCAAAGAATATGACACTGACACTCTCCCTGCCTATCCTTCTCTCTCCCTGCACACAAGAATAGCACAAAGAATATCACACTGTCCCTGCCTATCCTTCTCTTTCCCTGCGCTGGAACACACTACACAAGGCCGCCACGCTGGCGGCCTTTTATAGTGTGGGGCATGTGCTAAACCCCCTGAGCTATAATTGGCCACAGGCAACCTGCCTGTGGCCAATTATGGCTCTCCTAGCTGCCGGCGCTGTGATTGGCCAAGCATGCGGGGTCACAGTGCATGCTTGGCCAATCACAGCACCGGGATTGCACTGTGATGGCGCAGTGTATTGTGGGCTGTTCGCGTCACTCGAATTTGGCGCGAACGGCCCAAATCGTTCGATGTTCGCCGAACAATCGTACAGCCGATGTTCGAGTCAAACGTATGTTCGACTCGAACACCGAGCTTATCCCTATTCCTGATCTGTGCAGCTGCGGACGGGGAAATGTCTCACTGCCTTTGATTAGCGCTGTGCAGTGTGGGCTTCCTGGCAGGCTCTGGCATGTGGAATTTTGAACATGCCCAGCCCATCTCTAACAACAAATTGTGCTGGCCCTCCTGTACATCAGCCCCATAAAGTAACCAGCACCGGGTTCCAATGTGCTGCCGCCGCTGCCATGGAGACAGAGACCAGCGCTGTAAATAGCCGGGACAGGACAGCAACTCTGGTTGTTGAGTAATATGTTTATTCCTGCGCTACCATGTGGAATAATATAGTAAGAAAGGCACCGAAAAGGGTCAAACCAACCCGGTAATGTGAGATTGAGCAGGGGGGGGGGGGGGTGCTGCGCTGTTACTAGTGATAGAATCAAATAGTAAAATTAGATAACTAATATCACCAGAATGGGAGTGCAACAGATATATACACATATATGCAGTTGTCCTTTTACCGCAAGGTAAGAGGCCATTCTCACTGGTGTGTCCTTTGCACGAAGAGGAGACTGTTACACCTCTCCAGCACTTTTGCACATGGAATCTGTTTGCACACTGAAGAAAGAATATCAGATTGCTATGCTCACAATTTGATTGTGATTTTGCACATAGTTTTTGGACTTTGCACTATTTATTACAGATTGGACATTTTTATATTTTGCTTTGCACAGTTGCACCTAGTGTTTGTTTTGCACTTTGCACAGGATTACATATTGGACTTTGCACATTTATTTTGCTATTTTGCACAGCCCCTATGGATATTTGTGTATATTCCAGTTTCTGAGTTTCATATGCACGCTGCACTTTGTTATTATTGTTTTTTGGATTTATGTTTATGCATTTAGCATTCATGCGTTTAGCAATCTGTTGCACTCCCATTCTGGTGATATCAGTTATCTAATTTTACTATTTGATTCTATCACTAGTAACAGCGCAACTCTGGTTGTTCCAGCACTGGTCCACGCTGGGAACATTCCCCCATCCACCTATATTGTGTAGATGGGGGAATTGGATAATTTCTTTTTTTTTTCATTCAACCTAATAGTTGAATGAAAAAAAGTGATCAATGTATCGGCTGCCTAAGAGCTAAGACCAGCCATAGACAGTTTAAATCTCAGCTGGTTCAGCAGGAACTGGCTGAGATTTGAACCATTAATGAGCAGATTCTCTTATGATTATCACTAGTGGTTGCTATAGCCACTAGTGATAATCACTGTTTGTCGGGAGAATACAATTGCTGGGCAGGAGGGCTATTCCCCTGTCAGCACTGTCTGTGCTGATGGGGGAATTATGCAAGTTTCTTTCCTGCAATCTGTGGATGCAGGAAAGAAATTTGCACCGTATATTACCTGCCTAACTGAAAGTGAAAGTAAATTGTGAATGTCTTGAAAGAACAAGAGAGGGGGAGGGAGACAGATGGGGGAGAGAAGGGATGGAGATAATGCAGTTCAGTGATTACAGTGTACTGCAGTCTGCAGTGTACACACTTACTCACGGTCCAGGCTAGAATCTCAGGCATCATTCACACACAGCCAAGAATGCTGCTGATTTCCATATTTCCCGCCCACACATCCCCTCTCTTCAGATACAGCATGCCGGGATAGTGTGGGCGGGACTGGAAGGAGGAGGAGGAGCTGTATTCCTCCCTGCTCGTATGTGAGGAGAGTGAGGGGGGTGGCTGGACTCGCTGGGCTGTGAAAGAGTGTCATACACTGACACTCGGCTCAGCTTGCAGTCACCACTCTCAGAATTTACAGGCTAGTTCTCCTGTCCTAAGGACGGGAGAATTCAGCATGTTATTTCAGTAACTGAGATGAAGGCTTTGGCCCCCCTACCCCCCCCCCCACCCACAGTGCTCGTGGAGTCCTTTCTGCAACTCGCTCTTCTCCGTGCCAATGAGGATGCAGGGGAAGGAGCAGATCGGGCGGCTGTGATTGTGTGAGCACTCGCATTATGCAGTGTCAGCGATCAGAGGGAGGGGGAGGAATCTCCTGCAGGAGCTGACTGGGGACGCTCTCCCTATCAGGAGAGACTGTTACTCCAGCGGCGGCCCGAGCAAAATGCAAAAAATGCAAAAAAAATAAAATGTTTATTTTGGGGGGGGGGGCACATGGTGGGGCACAGCAAAATGTTGGGGGGGCCAGGGCCCCCTCTGCCCCCCCCCCTAGGGACGCCATTGGCTACCCCGGATATCTCCTAAACCTACACGGTTTAGGAGATATCCCCTCTATTTGCATGTGCCGTTAAGAAATGGCACGTAAGTGCCGTTGCTTCAGTGAGTGTGCCGTTATACGTGGGAGTGATGTCATCGCAGCTCCGGCAAATCACATCGTCAGAGCCTGCGATACCCGGAAGTAACTCTGGGAGCGATGTCGCCGGCCGGTGCTGTGTACAGGCACCGCAGCGGGGGCTTCGATCTCAGGTGAGTATTACATAATGAGCTAGTATACTAGCTCATTATGTCTTTGTCTTGCAGGTCTATTTTTTTTTCTATGTGAGTTTACAACCACTTTAAGTACCCTTCTACCACACACACCTTTTTATACTTGTCTCCAGAACTTCTCCAGAGCCTCTCCCATCCTCTGGAACTCCCTATCTCAATATGTTCTACTATCTCCTACATCTTATGCTGCTGTTCCAATGCAAATCATTATACAGTATTAGCTTTGGTTTCTGTTCCTACTTGCTTGTGTCTCTTCCTTTTAATATTACAGATGGAAACGATGAAGCTAAAATGCAGTTATTAGAGCATGCTGTAAAATTATTCCAGACATATCTGGTGTCAGGGAAGGCTTGCCCATAGTACAAATGGTGCTCCGAGGTGCATGCTTGTGCATGGGCGCAGGCCAGCAGCTAACCGTGCAGGCATGTGCATACGTGTAGATGCCCATGCAAGCACATGTTCGCATATGCATGCCCAGGCACTCGTGCACCTGTCACTAATACTGACACCAAATGGACTATTTAAACAGAACAGAGCTGCTGCAGTAGCTCATTGCTCTCTGATCTACATATTGTACATGTTACCATTTAATGTGGTTCACCTCTTGTTGCTGACCTGGCCTCTGTTTATGCTTCAATGCTACCTACCCTGACCCTGATCTAAATTGTCTTTGGAATCTGTCTTCATCTCCTGCCTTACCTGATCTGCTCCAACATTGCTGACCTCTGACTGTTTCCTGATTACTCTTCTGCCTGCCACTTAAGCCTTTCTATCTGTCATCACTACCAGTGGCTCTTAAGCCAAAGCTGTAAGAGAGGCCTTCCTTTTCACATCAGGCTCCACCACCAGGACTAGTAATTAGAATTGAGAACCTGTGGCTGGTCTTCCCTTCTCTGTGTAGGACTTGTTACAAGTATCTTAACTCTAACCCAATCAGTTTGCCAATTGCAATGCTTAGGCTTTGTGTACAAATAGTAGAAGTTAACAAGCACTTCTTTTACTATCATTATCAGTCACAGAGATTTTCCAATTTGCTGAAAATACTCTTTGTGTGCTGGTGTGCTGGTCAGCCATAAAGATGAGTGTTGACATAGGTAACCTGCGTTATTAACTTTAAGGAAGTACTTTTTTTAAACTGAACAGGCTATAATCACAAAGAATCTTTATGATCCAGGTTCTTAAACACATGAGCACATTTGCCTTTGTCCAGCATTGCCTTCCTTTGCAGCTTTGTAAACATTTTTATAACACTTATCATCTGTCACTGTGATTGAGGTCTGAATAGAGGAGTATTTCTACACAGGTCCACCAGTCAAACATATATTATTTTTAATGGTCAAGAGCAGATAATCCCTTGTCCCCCAGCCCAGTCCTCCACCAGTTCCATGTTGGGTTTTCTCCAAGTAAAAAGAAAATGGCTACACAAAAGATAAGGTTTTTGTTAAAGTGGCTGTCGAGTCAGAAAGTTTTTTTATCTTAATGTATTCTATGCAAAAAGATAAAAAAACCTGTGTGCAGCAGCCCCCCTCAGCCCCCCTAATACTTACCTGAGCCCATCTCGATCCAGCGATTTTGCAGGAGTGTCTCGTCCGGGAATCTCCCTCCTCTCTGGCTGGCCATTGGCTCTGCTGCTTTCAATCAAAGTCAGTGAGCCAATGAGGAGAGAGGGGGGGGCAGGGCCAAACTGCAGCTCTGTGTCTGAATGGACACACAGGGCAGCAGCTTGGCTCAGGTGCCCCCATAGCAAGCTGGAATGAGGGGCCAGAAGTGCCAGCGAGGGACCCGAGAAGGGGAGCATCTGGGCTGCTGTGTGCAAAACCACTGCTCAGAGCAGGTAGGTATGACATGTTTGTTATTTTTAAGGAAAAAAACTGAAACTTTAGTATCACTTTAAGTTTCCTCTAATGTTTAATTTTGGCCTATCACAAAAATCGTATTTCTTTTTCTTAATACCATTTTATGTTCTGTCCATGAACTATAATTAAAACAACATTGTATTATTGATTACTGTTCCCTTTAGGATGTAAAATAATAACAGGCGTACGCACCTACAACCTCCAAATCCAAAGTATGACATTTTAAACAAGTAATGGAAGGGTTTGGGTAGAGGATGGGTTTTCAGTTTATGCACCCTATGCACCCAGCAAGCTAATTTGGCTGTTCGCTGCCATAGCAACCAACTACCAGTAATACACTTGCTGGTCTCTGAACTTAAGTCAGGTAGTTTAGAATGGCCAATAATAGGTGCTTTGCTATGTGTCAGGCCTTACTATAAATTAAAAATGTGCTTAGCTGGAATAGGAAAAGCAAACCGATTCAGGGTTGGTTCACAGTCTATCAGAAATATCAGATACTACAAAATTCTCACCCTCCATGGACAATTTGTTCATGGGGTGGTGAGAAGTACTGTTCTTGTTTTCTCCTGAGAACCCCTTTAGATGTTTCATTTGCTGGTATGGTCGCTACCTAGACAACCTGTTGTTGGTCTGGAGTGGAGGGGTAGAAGAGTTGAATAACTTTTTGGTTTATATAAACAGTAATTCTTTCAATTTACATTTTACATGTGAACATCATTCTGTGTCCATTCATTTTACAGGGGAATTCTGAAACAGGTGATATTTCTTCTCTTACTTATTGTAAACCCTGCACAGAAAATACTACTCTCTATTCCACACACTGCCATCTACTCCACACCATTCATGAATTCACTAGGGCACATAGAAACTTCTCTACTGATTCCCTGTTTTATGGGGAATGTGATTTCATCAAAGGGTCTATCCAACATTGTCAATTACAAGGAGCAGGAATATAGCCATTAACAGACAGGCTCTCTTGGAGAGTACCAGTAATAGAGTAAATAAACAACGTTGTTTAGATAGAGACTTTACTAAGCAACCTGTCACCTTTGTTACCACTTTTTCCTCTGAGTATAAGTAGGTGGTGGACATTATTAAGAGAAATGTATCTATTTTGTATTCCGATAATGGACGGGTTGTCAGTTTGTAATCTAACGGACTACTACCCTGGGGAATTAAAGTGGAAGCCCGTGCTAAAACTAAAAAACTAAAATCCCTGCATCTTCAGACACCCGCGATCTAACACTAACCTATCTAGCTCTGTAAAGAAAAAATGAGTATACATACCGTTTCTGAAGCTGATTCGACCCGATCCCACGCTGAGCTGTCAGCCGCAGGTGCAGAGGCCATGTCTGACAACGGAAGCCCCATAGTGACGTCAATTGCTATTAATTTCACAGCCGTTGTTGGCCGTGTCCTCTGCAGAGCTTCCGCCACTGAAGATTGGGTCTGTCATGTACCTGGTTCGTGAGCCTGACATGTAGAGGAGAGCTTCTTGTACCACTCCGGCTTGTGGGCCACTGAGGTTGAGATAGTAGCCACAGAAGCACGGTGACGTAGGAGTGCCTAGGATCAGTCCAGTATTCAGTATGGCTGGTTGTCCATGGCTGAATATGCAGCAGGCAGACCGGTAAAGGCTAGGCAGACCAGAACCGTGGCAGGCTGAAATCGCAGCAGGAGCAGGAACCAGATGCGATTCGCAGAGCAGAGCCGTAG
This sequence comes from Rana muscosa, assembly GCA_029206835.1. Classification (NCBI taxonomy): domain Eukaryota; kingdom Metazoa; phylum Chordata; class Amphibia; order Anura; family Ranidae; genus Rana; species Rana muscosa. Next base: position 1,063,809,463 of record CM055116.1, read on the forward strand.
CAGGCTGGAGGAGCAGATGCAGGGTCAGGCAGGCCGGGTCGGTAAAGTTCAGGCAGATCAGCAGGCAAGGGAAGTCCAAAACAAGCCGGGGTCGGGGTATCAAGCAGACAGCATTGGTAAGAAGAAGTCGGATCAAGATCAGAGGTCAGCACAGATAACAAGTCAGAGCACACAGAAGCTGCAGACCAAACAGCAAAGAGTCTTTGGTGCACTCACTTTAAATAGCCCCTTTGGTGCCAACGTTGGTGTCAGAGAAATGGTTCTTCCAGCCGCATCAGCCATGTTCCTGCACATGTGGAACGATGCTCCGGTTCATTCACGTTTGCGGCCCGATGGAATGGCGTGCGCGCATGCGCACTAGCACACGTCCAGCGTGACCCTCTGACTGGCCTATAAAAGGAGCTCTGGCGCTCAGTCTAGTTGCTGGTTCGTCTTCAGCTTCCTGTTACCTGTGACCTTGTTTCCTGTGTTTGATTACCTAATGTGACCCGGATTGCCTGCTGATCTTCTCCTGGACCTGACCTCGGCTTGTACTACGGACTCCACCTTGTTTCCTGTGCTTGACCCTCAGCCTGTGACCCGGACTTTGCCTCTTGTCTCCTTGCCTAGACCCCTTGCTTGTGACCTGGACTTGCCTTGTGTCTCCCTGACACAGTACCTCAGCCAGTGACTTGCACTTCCTTACCTGCCTGTGTTTGACCCTGGTTCTGGACTTTCTGATCAAGCTCTCCCAGCAAGTCGCTCACCTGCCAGTTGACTCAGCTGCTTGACCTCACAAAAGACCCGGATACAAGTGTGCTTCCACCTGCTGGGTAGCCTGTGCCTCTTTGTGCCATTCACCCCCTGTCTCACCTCCAAGGGGCGAAGTGCGCTTAGTCGCAAGGGTGAACCGCTCTCGGCATCTCGCCTCAGTAAGTACTTGTCTGACTGTGATAGTACGAACCAGCCATGTCAGTGGCTGACAGAGCGCGTTCCCCTCTCGATATCCTGTGCCAGCAAGTCTCCACGCTCACAGACGCAGTTCAAAAATTGCAGAAAGGCTACACCCAAATAGACAATCGTCTCTAGCAACTTCCCGGGCCATCTGCATCAGCAGCTGCACCTTCTAGCTTCTTTAAGTCCCACTGTGATCATGGCCTCCCCTGATCCCAGGGTCCCTACACCAGAGCGATTTTCTGGAGATCGCAAAAATATAGGGCCTTCAAAAATGCCTGCTCTCTATACCTCGCTCTCCAACCCAGGAACTTTTCCTCTGAGGTAGTTAAAGTAGGGTTCATCATCTCTCTCCTGGCCGATGAACCACAAGCCTGGGCCCACAGCCTGATGGAACAGAGAAGCCCTGTATTAAATTCAGTTGACACCTTCTTTGAAAGTATGGCTCAGCTTTATGATGATCCACAATGCATGGCCACAGCCGAAGCCATCCTGCACATCTTGTCTCAGGGTCGGAGGCCTGTTGAGGACTACATAGCTGAGTTCCGGAAGTGGTCGGCTGACACCGGCTGGAACGAGCCTGCTCTTAAGTACCAATTCCGCCAGGGGTTGTCTGAGGCTCTTAAAGACGAGCTGGCCAGGATTGAGACCCCTGCTACCCTAGTGGACTTGATCCAAGCAGCCACCAAACTGGACCGACGTATGCGGGAACAGCATGCAGAACTAGTGTTGAGCGAACCCGAACTGTAAAGTTCGGGTCCGTACCGAACTTTAGCTTTTTCCCGAACCCTGCGCAAAAGTCCGGGTTCGGGTTCGGGTTCGGCAATCTAATTACGCAGTTAGAAATGCTTCAGGGGCCAGCCAATCACCTTTTGATTAGCTGGTGTGCCCTTAGAAGCCATCATAGCCATGCCTACTAATGGCATGGCTGTGATTGGTCAGTGCAACATGTGACCCAGCTTCTATATAAGCTAGAGGCACACAGCACACACGTCACTCTGCTTCAGAATAGATAGGGAGAGGATCTTGTCTGCTGCTGCTGCTTTTAGGGAGAGATAGAAAAATACATGAGTGATGCCGCGTACACACGATCATTTTTCCCGTCGGGAAAAATGACATTTTTTTTTTTCGCCGAGAAAAACGATCGTCTGTGGGCTTTATGCCGTTTTTCTCGTTGAGAAAAACGGCAGGAAAAACGACGAGAAAAATTAGAACATGTTCTAAATTTTCTCATCGTTTTTTCCATCATTTTTTTCCGCGGCAGTTTTCCCATAGGGAGACACTGCCGCGGAGCCCACATACGGTCGTTTTTCTCGTCAAAGAAAAAAATGACGGGAAAAACGGTCATGTGTGGGGGAACATGCCGTTCCCTCGTTTTTCTTTTTTTTTCATGCCGTGATTCACGGCTGTGTTTTCACCGCCGTGAATCATGATCGTGTGTACGCGGCATTAGTCCTGATTCTGGAATCTGAGGGAAAAGATAGAGAGACAGTGTAGTGTAGAGCCAGGTTCCTATTTTTTGCTTTTAGGGAGAGAGATATATTATATAGGAATAGGAGTCCAGATTCAGAGATATAACTCAGCGATCTGCATAGGTTTACCTGTTTGTGTTGCAGTGCAGTCTTTTTACACTGCTATGAGCCCAGTGTCAGAGAAAATCTACCTTTTATCTGCAAGCTCAGTGCACCAGCACTGCATATATTACGTTGAGAGATACACCGTTTCCATACTGTGGGTGTATTCTGCTCTTGGAAAAAGATCCATTTAGGACAAAAAAAAAAGGCACTTTATTGTGCTCTTTTCCAAAAGACCCATTAAGGGCAAAAAAAATAAAATAAAAAATTTGCACTTTAATGTACGCTTGCAAAAAGACCCATTTAGGGCCACAAAAAATATTTTGCAGTGTGTTACACATATGTGGAGGCGTGTGAAATAAACCATTTCTATATATTTGTCTTCTACTGTGCTATACTAAAAAAAAAACATTTTTTTTTAATAGCATTTTCTGCAGTTCTGTAGCTGTGCGATTCAGCGGTTACGTACTGTGGGTGTGTTGTGGTCTTCCAAAAAACGCCATTTAGGGCCACAAAAAATATTTTGCAGTGTGTTATACATATGTGGAGGTGTGTGAAATAAACAATTTATATATAGTTTTCTTCTACTGTGCTATACTAAAAAAACTAAAAAAAAATTAATAGCATTTTCTGCAGTTCTGTAGCTGTGCGATTCAGCGGTTACGTACTGTGGGTGTGTTGTGGTCTTCCAAAAAACGCCATTTAGGGCCACAAAAAATATTTTACAGTGTGTTATACGTATGTGGAGGTGTGTGAAATAAACAATTTATATATAGTTTTCTTCTACTGTGCTATACTAAAAAAACTAAATTTTTTTTTAATAGCATTTTCTGCAGTTCTGTAGCTGTGCGATTCAGCGGTTACGTACTGTGGGTGTGTTGTGGTCTTCCAAAAAACGCCATTTAGGGCCACAAAAAATATTTTGCAGTGTGTTATACATATGTGGAGGTGTGTGAAATAAACAATTTCTAAATAGTTTTCTTCTACTGTGCTATACTAAAAAAACAACATTTTTTTAATAGCATTTTCTGCAGTTCTGTAGCTGTGCGATTCAGTGGTTACGTACTGTGGGTGTGTTGTGGTCTTCCAAAAAACGCCATTTAGGGCCACAAAAAATATTTTGCAGTGTGTTATACATATGTGAAGGTGTGCGAAATAAACAATTTATATATAGTTTTCTTCTACTGTGCTATACTAAAAAAAAAACTTTTCTTTTGAATAGCATTTTCTGCAGTTCTGTAGCTGTGCGATTCAGCGGTTACGTACTGTGGGTGTATTGTGGTCTTCCAAAAAACGCCATTTAGGGCCACAAAAAATATTTTGCAGTGTGTTATACATATGTGGAGGTGTGTGAAATAAACAATTTCTAAATAGTTTTCTACTACTGTGCTATACTAAAAAAAAAACATTTTTTTGGAATAGCATTTTCTGCAGTTCTGTAGCTGTGCGATTCAGCGGTTACGTACTGTGGGTGTATTGTGGTCTTCCAAAAAACGCCATTTAGGGCCACAAAAATATTTTGCAGTGTGTTATACAAATGTGGAGGTGTGTGAAATAAACAATTTCTAAATAGTTTTCTTCTACTGTGCTATACTAAAAAAACAAAAAAATTTTTGAATAGCATTTTCTGCAGTTCTGTAGCTGTGCGATTTAGCGGTTACGTACTGTGGGTGTGTTCTGCTCTTCCAAAAACACCCATTTAGGGCAAGATCCTAAATTTGGAAAATATGAGGAGAAGGTCAAAGGGATGTGGTGGCCCCGGTCGTGGTGCTGCTGGTGGAGCTCCTGTTGCAGGGAGAGGACGTGGTGGATCTGTGCCAGATACACGCACAAGTTAAACACCTTCCTCAGGTGCGGTATTTTGACGCGCCTAATGAGGCTGTACGAATGTTTAGGCCAGGACAAGTACAGGCGATAGTAGATTGGGTTGCTGACAGTGCCTCGGGTTCCTTCACATTGTCTCCCACCCACTCTTCTGATGAAAGATCAGAGTTGGCACCTGAAACCCATGTCCATCAGTCTTTCACCTCACCCCCTTGCAAATCAGCCAAGCAGTCTGAGCCCCAAATCATGCAGCAGTCTCTTCTGCTTTTCGATTACTCTGTTAGCAGGGTTTCCCAGGGCCATCCACCTAGCCCTGCCCCAGAAGTGGAAGAGATTGAGTGCACTGATGCCCAACCACTTATGTTTCATGATGAGTACATGGGAGGACCATCGCAGCACGTCTCAGAGGATGACGAAACACAGGTGCCAACTGCTGCTGCTTTCGCAATTGTGCAGACAGACAAGGAGGGCAGGGGTGAAGACTGGGTGGAAGATGATGTGGAGGACGATGAGGTCCTCGACCCCACATGGAATCAACGTTATGCAGGTGACCAGTGTAGTTTGGAGGAAGAGGCGGTAGTCGCACAGAGCCACCAGCAGAGCAGAAGTGGGAGCAGGGTGCAAAAGCGGAGCGTCCGTTCCCTAGACAGTATGTCTGCTACTGCCCAATGCAGCAAGGGACCGAGCACACCAAAGCCAGGTCCAAGGAGTTCCCTAGCGTGGCAGTTCTTCACACAATGTGCTGATAACAAGACACGAGTGGTTTGCACGCTGTGCAATCAGAGCCTGAAGCGAGGCATAAACGTTCTCAACCTGAGCACAACCTGCATGACCAGGCATCTAAGTGCAAAGCACGAGCTGCAGTGGAGTAGACACCTCAAAAACCAAGAAAGGTCTCTGGCTTCTCCTGCTTCCTCTTCTGCTGCAGTCTCGGCCTCTTCATCCACCTCTGTAGTGACAGTGGCACCTGCCACCCCGCAAACAGAGGATCTGCCAGCAACACTACCACCTGGGTCACCAACCATCTCCACAATGTCCCATGGAAGTGTTCAGCTCTCTATCTCCCAAACATTGGAGCGGAAGAGGAAGTACCCCCCTAGCCACCCGCGATCCCTGGCCCTGAATGCCAGCATTTCAAAACTCCTGGCCTTTGAAATGCTGTCATTCCGTCTGGTGGAGACGCAGAGTTTTAAAAGCCTGATGGCATTGGCTGTCCCACAGTACGTCGTGCCCAGCCGCCACTACTTTTCCAGGCGAGCCATCCCTTCCCTGCACTACCAAGTGGGGGACAAAATCAGGTGTGCACTGCGCAATGCCATCTGTGGCAAGGTCCACCTAACTACGGATGTGTGGACCAGTAAGCACGGTCAGGGACGTTATTTCTTTCTCGTACATCACGGGACACAGAGCGACATAGTCATTACTAATGGGTTATATAGATACCGTCAGGTGCTGGCACTGGCAACTTCCAAAACCGGAAGTACCCTCCCCTATATAAGCCCCTCCCATCCGGGAGCACCTCAGTTTTTTGCCAGTGTCTAAGGTGTTGGCCAAGAAGAAACATGTGTTTTTCACTGAGCTTGCGTACAGGTTCTTTTGGGCCTCAGTAAGCTATTCCGGATCCGACCAAAAAAGCTTCATAGCTAAACGGTCGGTACCCGGGCCTTGCAGAGAAGAGCAAGGTTTTGCCTGTAATGCTTCTCTTAGGAGAGCTGGACCCTGGGATCCAGAGCTCTGGTCATACCCACGACCAAGATGTTTTCTGTGCAGGGTGCTATACAGGTCCAGGGGAGTGGAATCCTTGGGAACCCGGTCCCTGAAGGTTTGATTACAATGCCTGCCGTGATAGGTGAAGTTTGGGCTTTTGTGGACCAAACAAAGTCCTGCGGCGGGGAACAGGTAAGTGGGGGCCCCCAGGAACTTGGTTCTATTGGGGGACCCCCAAGCCTAATTTGTCTTTCTGTCTGTTACCTAATGGTATTCCCGCAAAATTCTGTGCATGCCTGTAACTACTAAAAAAATGTAATAATTTTTAATGGTGGTCAAGAAAAAATTTTTTTTTTTTATATATATTTAATATATTAGACTGCGGTACCTGTGTTTGTCCACTAGAGGCCGCTGTGGAATGTTTTCTTGTCATGTGGACTAGCTTCTTCTCAGCAGAGCAAAGTCCAGGCAGATGGTGAGTTCTCTTATAGGAAACTGCTTCCTCTGCCATGTTGCAGTGCTCGTCCATCCCCCGGCCTGCGGCAAAGAGGGGCCCTGGCTCCTGTCCCTTGTTACCATATTTGAAATTAGCGCCAAAGGCGCACGTGCCCGCGCGTGTGCACGCGCCTCTATATATAGAGGTGAGCCGGGAAAGGGGGCGGAGCCTGGGGGATGACGCTCTGTGCGCGCCGCAGCGCTTCTGCGCATGTGCGGGCGTCCCAGCAGTTTAAAAAAAAAAACCACAATATTGTAGTGAGCTGGCTATGAAGTACAGAGACAGAGCTGGCAACATTTAAAGGCATACAGCAAGCGGTTGATACAGGCATCCCCTAGAAAGGCACATTAGTAGACACCAACTGTGATATAGCAGCAATTGTGCTAGACTATTCTCAGTAAAAGTGGTGTATTACGGCTGGAATACCTCAGCTTTAGGCTTAGGAATATGCCGTCCAGAAGCTCCGGAACTGAATCTTCCAGGAAGCGAAGGGGGTCTCATCGGGCTCGGAGGATCTTGGGCATACTCCTGCTGCACCAGTCTCCCCTGAAGTTCAGAGGTAAGTGACCGTAGAGACCCCGCAGGGTACTTGGTACTGTGGCTGTCCTCAGTTCACCTGCTCCTGTGTATGTAACAGAGGAGGTTTTTTCCTCAGCTCTGGGAGGATTAGAGAGAGATTGTCAACATTTATCGCTGCCTCCCTGTCAGGGAAAGCACGCCCGATCTCCGTCTCCTCCTTCAGAGTGCCTGTTAGCAGAGCAACAGTCCCATACAGGGATCGACCTGCCTGAAGGGGATCAGGATGAGGTTGATTCTGTTATAGAGGAATCAACAGTGGGGGAACCTTTTCTCAGCATCTTAAGCTGAAAGATTATGGGTTCAGTCTCTGACTAACATGGTCCGATCAGCATTTAAAAATGCACCTTGCGGAACCATCAACCACTACTGTATCCTCGTTGGGGTCGCTAGAAGCCCCCAGACTGTTTGTTCTTTTCCACTTCACCCTTTACTGAAAGGGCTCATTTACCAGGATTGGGAACGTCCTGAGAAAATATTTATTCCCCCAAGAGATTTCCGGTGGTCTATCCCATGGAGGATAAGTTCATCAAAAAAAAAAAAAAAAAATGGAAGGTCCCTACAGTGGACGCAGCCATCTCTTGTATGTATAAATCACTGACATGTCCAGTGGATAATGTCCAAATGTTCAAGAACCCAATAGATAAAAGATTGGAGTCCTTATGAAAATCTGCTTGGTGATACAACCAGCAGTAGCAGCTATTGGGGTCTGCTAAGCAGTGAAGGATCAGTTGAAACAGGTCTTGAGGGACTTGACAGATCAGCAGGCTTTGCCCTAGCTGATCTACCTAGAGCCTTAGGCTTTGCGGTTGACGCCATAGAGGATTCAGTCCATCAGGCCTCCCGCCTTACGCTGTCTATAGTACATATGCGTAGGCTCCTATGGCTCAAAAACTGGTCTGCTGAAGCTCCCTGTAAAGAATGGCTGGTTAGCGTCCCATTTCATGGTGAACGCTTATTCAGGGAAAACCTGGACAAATATATCCAGAAAATTTCCAGCGGTAAAAATACGCTCTTACCGGTTAAAAGCAGAGTTAGAGGTCCCTCTTTAAGAGGCCTGCTTCTCCAGTCCCTGGGGCATCGGCTGTGTAACAGTTCCGACGGCCTCCTCGGTCAAATCCCGGGGGTAAAAAACAGGGACAGTAGCAGGGTAATGAGAAACCCTGGGTCAGGGGAGGTACAAAACCTCCCCCAAAGTTAAATTCATTGAAGCCCCCACTCAGTCGGGTGGGGGGAGGACTCCAGTTGTTCGCAAGAGACCTGGCGGGACACGATCAAGACAGATAGGTGCTCTCCGCAGTAGGTTTGGGATACAGTTTGGAGTTAAAAGACTCTCCTCCTTCCCATTTTTGAGGTCAAACGTGCCAAGGGATCCCCGGAAGAGAGAGTCCCTCCTGTTGGCACTAGAACAACTATTGCTCCAAGGAGTAATTATGGAGGTTCCCCTGGAAGAATGAGGGTTCGAGTTTTACTCAAACCTCTTTACAGTCCCGAAGCAAACGCGGTCGGGAGGCCCATATTAATTCTAAAAGGGCTATACAAATTCCTGTATATCAGGACTTTCCGATGGAGTCGATCCGATCGGTGGCCACTGCCCTACAAGGGGAGGATTGGTTAGCCACGATCGACATCAAAGATGCTTATTTGCACATTCCCATCTTTCCAGTCCACCAAAAATTTCTACGCTTTGCAGTAGAAGGGCGCCATTTTCAGTTCAGAGCCTTACCCTTCGGTTTGGCCACAGCACCACGAGTGTTTACAAAAATTCTGGCCCTTTATTGGCCAATCTAAGAACACAAGGTGTAATGATAATGGCATATCTGGATGACTTGTTGCTGATAGACCACTCAGTGAAAAAACTAGACGTGGTCGTTCACAAGACGATCAAGTATCTGGAATCTCACGGTTGGATTATCAACCGAGACAAGTCAGCCCTAAAAACCAGTCAAAAGTCTGGAATACTTGGGGCTAAGGTTGGATTCAGGCCAGAGAAAAATATTCTTGCCTCGAGGAAAGGTGTTGTCTTTGAAAGATTTGATCCACTTAGTGGGTACAAAAAAGACAGCCGTCCATACGCCTGTATATGAGGCTGCTGGGAAAAATGGTGGCATCATTCGAAGCAGTACCCTACGGTCAATTCCATTCAAGGAATTTGCAAGGGGCCATACTGTCAGCCTGGAACAAAAAAGTTCAGGCCCTAGACTTACAATGTCCTTGTCCCCTTCCGTTCGCAAGAGCCTCCGTTGGTGGTGGGTTCCCCAGAATCTGGAAAAAAGGAAATCCTTCAGTCCGATTTCTTGGAAGGTGGTCACTACAGATGCCAGCCTTATAGGCTGGGGAGCAGTACTGGAGCAATAGTCTCTCCAGGGCAGATGGTCGGATGCAGAAAAGGCCCTGCCCATCAATCTCTTAGAGATACGAGCAGCCCGGTATGCCCTAGTAGCATGGACATCCAAACTCCAAGGGTCCCCTGTCAGAATTCAATCAGACAAATGCCACAGCAGTGGCATATATCAATCATCAGGGGGGCACCAGGAGTCGTGCAGCCCAGAGGGAAGTAAATTACATCCTGAAATGGGCAGGAAAAATATGTCCCAGCCATATCTGCGGTATTCATTCCAGGAGTGGAGAATTGGAAGGCGGACTTTCTAAGTCGCCAGCAATTAGGCCCAGAGGAAGGGTCCCTTCACCCCGAGGTTTTCTGGACAATATGTCAGCGGTGGGGAACATCGGATGTAGATCTTCTAGCATCCAGATTCAACGCAAAGGGGGATAGGTTTGTCTCTCGGACAAGGGATCCCCTAGCTTGCGGCTCGGATGCCCTAGTGTTCCCTGGGGATCAGTTCAAGCTGATATATGCATTCACACCGCCACAATGGTTACCTCGATTACTCCGCAGAATCAGGGTAGAAAAGAAACCAGTGATTCCGGTGGCTCCAGCGTGGCCCCGAAGAGCGTGGTACGCGGAGATTGTAAAATTTCAGTGGGGAGTCCTTGGACTCTCCCACGTCGTCCGGCTTTCGCAAGGACCGATATACCACCCTTCCTTACCAGCCCTAGGTTTGACGGCCTGGCTATTGAAGCCCACATTCTAAAAAAGAGAGGGCTCTCTAATGCTGTGGTATCTACCATGATCAATGCCAGGAAGCCGGTATCCAGGCAGATCTACTATAGAATCTGGAAGGCGTACATCGCGTGGTGTGAGGCCAAGAAATGGCATCCACATAAGTACGTAATAGGTAGGATTCTGGACTTCCTACAGTGGGCTGTAGATAGGAAGCTTGCCTTGAGTACTATCAAGGGTCAGATTTCGGCCTTGTCAATATTTTTTCAAAGGCCCTTGGCTTTGCATTCACTAGTCAAAGCCTTTATACAAGGAGTGATGCGTATTAGGCCTCCGGTTAATATTCCCATATGTCCATGGGATCTAAACTTGGTTCTGTCGGTTCTACAGAAACAACCATTTGAACCATTACAGCATATTTCCTTGGTGCTTCTCACCAGGAAATTGATTTTTCTAGTAGCCATTTGTTCGGCTAAAAGAGTATCGGAATTAGCAGCTATGTCCTGTAAGGAGCCATATCTGGTTATCCATAAGGACAGAGTAGTGTTACGTCCTCATCCAGCCTTTCTTCCTAAGGTGGTATCGAGGTTTCATTTGAACCAAGATGTGGTTCTTCCTTCTTTTTTCCCCAAACCTACTTCGGTAGAGGAAAAGTTATTGCATTCTTTGGATGTAGTAAGAGCAGTTAAAGCTTATCTAAAAGCCACTGCTCAGATTCGCAGAACGGATACTTTGTTTATTCTGCCGGAAGGCCCCAGAAAGGGTCAGGCAGCGTCAAAGTCTACTTTAGCCAAGTGGATTCGACAGGTCATTATGCAAGCTTATGGCTTGAGAAGGAGACCGCCTCCGTTCAAAGTTAGAGCGCACTCCACGAGAGCAGTTGGAACTTCATGGGCAGTGCATCACCAGGCCTCCCTGGCTCAAATCTGTAAGGCCGCAACATGGTCTTCGGTACACACGTTTACTAGGTCCTACCAGGTGGACGTTAGAAGTCAGGAGGATGTCGCCTTTGGGCGCAGTGTGTTGCAGGCCGCAAAAGATCCTCATGTCTGATAGCGCTCAGCTTATATATGGTGTATCCCCCCCCTCATTTGGCATTGCTTTAGGACATCCCATTAGTAATGACTATGTCGCTCTGTGTCCCGTGATGTACGAGAAAGAAAATAGGATTTTTATAACAGCTTACCTGTAAAATCCTTTTCTTGGAGTACATCACGGGACACAGAGCTCCCGCCCCTCTTTAGGGACACTTATTGCTTTGCTACAAAACTGAGGTGCTCCCGGATGAGAGGGGCTTATATAGGGGAGGGTACTTCCGGTTTTGGAAGTTGCCAGTGCCAGCACCTGACGGTATCTATATAACCCATTAGTAATGACTATGTCGCTCTGTGTCCCGTGATGTACTCCAAGAAAAGGATTTTACAGGTAAGCTGTTATAAAAATCCTATTATCTCCCTAACAGCACACTGGGTAAATGCAGTGGCGGCTGGGCCTGAGGCAGATAGCAGTTTGGCGCATGTCCTTCCACCACCGAGGATTGCAGGGCGCTTCAGTTTGCCTCCTGTTGCTAACTCCTCCTACTCCGCTTCCTCATCCTCTACCGCCTCCTCATCCGGTCAGCGTAACACCTTCACCACCAACTTCAGCACAGCCAGGGGTAAACGACAGCAGGCAGTTTTAAAACTTTCCTGTTTGGGGGAAAAACCCCACACGCGCAGGAGTTGTGGAGGGACATGGAACAACAGACCAATGAGTGGTTGCTGTCAGTGAGCCTCAAGCCCGGCCTGGTGGTGTGCGATAATGGGCGAAATCTCGTAGCAGCTCTGGGCCTAGCCGGTTTGACGCACATCCCTTGCCTGGCGCATGTGCTGAACTTGGTGGTCCAGAGGTTCCTTAAAAATTACCCCAATATGCCAGAGCTGCTGCAGAAAGTGCGGGCTGTGTGTGCGCACTTTCTGCGTTCTCACCCTGCTGCTGCTCGCCTGTCAGCGCTGCAGCGTAACTTCGGCCTTCCCGCTCACCGCCTCATATGTGACGTGCCCACAAGGTGGAACTCCACCTTGCACATGCTGGCCAGACTGTGCGAGCAGCAGCAGGCGATAGTGGAGTTTCAGCTGCAGCAATCACGCGTGAGTCACTCTGCGGAACAGCACCACTTCACCACCAATAACTGGGCCTCCATGCGAGACCTGTGTGCCTTGTTGCGCTGTTTCGAGTACTCCACCAACATGTCCAGTGCCAATGACGCCGTTCTCAGCGTTACTATCCCAGTTCTATGCCTCCTTGAAAAAACACTTTGGGCGATGATGGAAGAGGATGTGGCACAGGAGGATGAGGAGGAGGAGGAGGAAGCGGGATCATTTCAAAGGCTTTCAGGGCAGTCTTTCACAAGTGGCTACGAGGGTGGGTTCCTGCACCAACAAACGCCAGGTACACAATTGTCCGGCAGAAAGGGCACAGTTCTGGAGGATGACGAGGTGGAGGAGGAGATGGAGGAGGAGGAGCCATTTTCACAGCAGGGTGGCACCCAGACCAGCTCGTGGTCATCACTGGTGCGTGGCTGGGGGGATACAGAGGACACAGACGATACACCTCCCACAGAGAACAGCTTTTCTTTGCCTCTGGGCAGCCTGGCACACATGAGCGATTACATGCTGCAGTGTTTCCGCAATGACCGCCGAGTTGCCCACATTTTAACTGGTGCTGATTACTGGGTGGCCACCCTGCTGGATCCCCATTACAAGGACAACGTACTGTCTTTAATTCCCTCACTGGAATTAAGCGCACGCTGGTAGACGCGCTGCTGGTGGCATTCCCACCTGACAGCGGGCGTACGGTGGAAGCACAAGGTGAAGGCAGAGGAGGAGGAAGAGGTCGCCAACGCAGCCGGGGCACCGGCAGCACCTCAGAAGTCAGGGTTAGCATGGCTGAAATGTGGAAAAGCTTTGTCAGCACGCCACAACAACCAGCACCACCAGCTGAGATGGAACGTCTTAGCAGGAGGCAGCATTTCACCAACATGGTTGAGCAGTATGTGTCCACAGGCCTACACGTACTGGATGACGGGTCTGCCCCCTTTAACTTCTGGGTCTCCAAATTGGGCACATGGCCTGAGCTTGCCCTTTATGCCTTGGAGGTGCTGGCCTGCCCTGCAGCCAGTGTATTATCTGAACGTGTATTTAGCACGGCAGGGGGCGTTATCACAGACAAGCGCAGCCGCCTGTCCAGAGCCAATGTGGACAAGCTCACGTTCATTAAAATGAACCAGGCATGGATCCCACAGGACTTGTCCATACCTTCTGCAGAATAGACATGTATACTGGTGTTGTGACAAAAACTGTCCGGCCATCGGATTGTGTCCGGCCCGTACTGCGAAGGCGCAGCGCTTGCGCAGTACAGAGGACAAGGAGATTCACAAAATCTCCGAAGATGAACGGCGCCTGCGACGTGAGTGCAGGTTCAAGCCCCAACATCCAAGTGGACATACGGTAGCACATAGTAACAGGGCCCCTCACGGGCTCGCTTTGATCGCCACGCTTCGGGCACAGCCTCACTTGGCTCGGCTTGAACCACGGATGGTGTGGCCTTCACCTGAACTCACCACGCAGGCGCCGTTCATCTTGGGAGATTTTCGAAATCCTCTTGTCCTACATACTGAGCAAGCGCAGTACAGGGTGGACACTATTCGACGGGGGACAGAATTCGACACATCACTGGCCTTACCCAGCCATTGTTGTATTTTTGAACCAGTGTTGGCTACCTCGTCCTCCTCCACCGCCGCTTCCACCTACACAGCCACATCCACCGCCACCTCAACCTCCTACTCCATATGGACCTCGTCCTCCTAGGTCAAGATTATAATTTTTATTTTATTTTTTTGTAGCGCACAGATCCTTTCCCCCTTACCTGCCTTTATGTTGTTGGCTCCTCGCAGGAGGGAGAAAGGCACACCGCACTACCAGCCCGTACCCTCCTATATAAAGAGGTTGAGCGGTGTACTTGACGGGCCGTGTCCACAGCCGGAGTCAAAACTCCTCCAGAGGATGATTCTCACCTCTACTGTAGGTAGAGGCAAGTCCTTTAATTCCCAGTAAAGTCAATGTCCACACCAGCTGAAATTACAACTCTTATTCTCTCATGGCAAAATAAACTCTACTCGGATAGAAAATGTTAGAGCAAAGAAACAGGACAGCTTAAGGTGTGGAGGAGGTCCAGGCACAAACGTAGCACATTCACTTCACTGCTTAGGTTTCTCAAACAGTTTTAGGTGCACGGTCTCTGCCACAGACCTTAAGGTTGGTCTCTGCCACAGACCGGGTGTACAAGGCCCCTGCCACAGACCTGGAGAACTTTGGTCTCTGCCACAGACCAGGGTGTATAAGGCCCCTGCCACGGGCCTGGTGAATAAGGCCTCTGATATAGTCAAGATGACCTTGAGCTTCTCCTTCTACGAACCTAGCCCATATCAAGGGGAAGACATCTCTCCAGGGAGTCAACAGACCCTTCCTTCGCCGTGACTCCCGCATCGGTCCATCAGAATGATCCTCCCTTCCCTGGAACATGGTCCCCTACACGAGGCGGCACCCTAAGACTCCTCGACCCTTAGCGGACTCCAGACGAAGGCTCTGGTCTCCAGGCTTTACTCCCGCACCTAGGCCTCCATACCCAGGGCAGCAGGAACTCCAGGATAGTACCTCACCCCGGGCTAAAGGTACCCGAGATGGAACAGGAACACATGCACCCAGGCCGAAGGCACCTGGGCGTGGACCCCACTGGACATCAGCCCCCAGGCCAAAGGTCTGCCCCTTTTATATGCTCTCCCGGCATGCACAGCAGGTTCCCCGCCCCGCTGTACTACTGCCAAGAGGGGACACAAAAGGCACAGCACTGTATCGGCGGTTCAACCCTAGCCTACCATGGCAGCGCCACCTGTAGGCCGCAGGGAACTGCACACCAATACTGTCCCCCGAGGACAAAATGGTCCATGAATCCTACAGAATTAGGGTGTTTGAGCCTATTTACCACTCAAACACTTCCCTTAAAATTAGCACCCCGCTACATTTTTATTTCAAAGTATTTTATTTTCCCACTAGCTTATCCATTAAATTTAATAATTTATTCCAGAAAGGGCGTATTCTGGGGCATTCCCACCATATGTGTTGCATCGTGCCGTTGAGTTTCTGAGGTTCTTAATGACTTCCCGTACCTCTTCTGCTGAAAAGGGGGCCTCCAGCATATTTTTTTATTTTTTTAATGTTATTTTAAGTTATTTCCCTATCCACATTTGTTTGCAGAGCACTTGCCATGCTCTTAACAACATTTTGCTGCCATTTGCAGCCCTCTAACCCTTTCCATTACTTTTTTAGAGCCTTTTTAGTCCTTAGAAGTCCGGGTCCCCATTGACTTCAATGGGGTTCGGGTTCGGGTTCGGGTTAAAGTTCGGTCCCGAACCTGAACTTTTTTCCGAAGTTCGGCCGAACCCGTCGAAACCGAACATCCAGGTGTCCGCTCAACTCTATGCAGAACGCTTCCAGTGCTCCCGACCCAGTTGGATGCTTCCTAAGCCGACTCCCATACATCTGCCTTTTCCAGCTCCTCCAGCTCCCTCTGTCCTGGAGGCAGAGCCCATGCAACTGGGACTGGTCCGTGGCCCTCTCACCCCAGAGGAGAGACTTCGCAGGCGTCAAGCCAATCTGTGCCTATACTGTAGTGGCACGGGTCACTTTCTACGCACCTGCCCAGTAAGACCCAGTAAGTTCTGCCCACGATTTGTCATGAACTATCAGATTTCTGGAATTTCTCAGACTTATGTTACCCTCTTTATCTTCCTGCAGCTAGCAGAAAAGGAAACCCGTCTTCCAGCTATAGTTGACTCCGGAGCATGCAGCTGCTTCCTGGACTCCTCACTGGCTAAAGATCTGCATATCCCTCTTCTGACTAAAAAGCGAAGCCTCCAGGTGCACCTGGACGATGGGTCTATTCCCCGTTCTGGACTTATCACCCAAGAAACCAGACCAATTCTCACCACCACGGACTCTGGTCACCAGGAGTTCCTACGTTTGGACGTCATCCCCTCTCCTATGTTCTCCATCATCCTGGGGCTTCCTTGGCTACAGGCACATGAACCCCAAATAAACTGGAACAAGAAAGAGGTTTCCTTCTCCTCCCAATACTGCTCCCAGCACTGCCTTTCCCCAACTTCAGCTTCTTGCCTGTCTTTGACACCTGCACCTGACAATCTCAAACATGTACCTCCAGTTTACCTCGAGTTTAAAGATGTGTTTGACAAACAAGGAGCTGACCATCTACCACTTCACAGGCCTTATGATTGTCCCATTGACCTCCTACCCGGTTCCAAGATCCCTTTTGGCCGGATTTTCCCGCTGTCTGAAAATGAACTAAAGGCCCTCAAATATTACATAGATGAAAACCTGGAAAAAGGCTTTATTCGTCCTTCATTCTCACCGATCGGAGGTGGTATTTCCTTTGTGGAAACAAAAGATGACTCCCTGAGACCCTACATCGACTATAGGGAACTGAATAAAGTGACTATTAAAAACCGGTACCCGCTTCCACTAATCCCAGAGTTATTCCAACGTTTCCGAACCGCCCAAATCTTTTCCAAACTAGATCTTCGTGGTGCCTACAACCTCATCCGGATTCGGGCCAGTGATGAATGGAAGACCGCTTTCAGGTCCAGGTTTGGGCATTACTAGTACCTGGTAATGCCATTCGGCTCTGCAACGCTCCGGCCACCTTTCAACACCTGGTGAATGACATCTTCCGAGAATATCTTGATGACTTCCTAGTTGTTTACTTTGATGATATCCTCATCTTCTCCGCCACGATAGAGCTACACCAAGTACATGTCAAACAGGTCCTGGCAACCCTCAGGAGACATAAATTATACCTTAAGGCAGAAAAGTGTGAGTTTGAGAAGACAATTGTGCAATTCTTAGGATTCATTATCTCCACTAATGGGGTCGCAATGGACCCTCAGAAGGTCAAAGCAATCCAGGAGTGGCCAGCTCCTGCGGATAGAAAGTGATTCATTGGTTTCGCAAATTTCTTTCGAAGGTTTATCGCTGGCTTCTCATCTATTGTGGCACCCATCACTCAATTGACGCGTCAGCATAATCGCTTCCAGTGGTCCCCAGAAGTCCAGGAAGCTTTCATAACACTAAAGTCTCTTTTCTCTTCTGCACCAATACTACAGCATCCAGATCCGGCCATGCCCTTAGTACTGGAAGTAGACGACTCCGAAACAGCCACTGGGGCCATCCTCTCCCAACGACAGGGCCCCAAGGTCCTTCTACACCCCGTAGCTTTCGCATCTGGGAAGCTAGTCCACCCGAAAGAACTATGATGTAGGTGACAGGGAGTTGTTGGCCATCAAGTTCGCCATGGAGGAGTGGAGATATCTTCTGGAAGGTACTTCTCATCCTGCCATGATCTTCACTGATCATAAGAATCTAGAGTACCTCAGAACAGCCAAACGTTTAAAACCCAGAAAGGTCCAGTGGGCTCTCTTTTTCTCTAGATTTAACTTTCACATCTCTTACAGACCAGGCTCAAAAAACGGAAAAGCAGACGCACTCTCCCGAATGTTCCTCGAAACCCCTCAATCAGCCGAACCGAGTACCATCCTGTCTCCACAAAATTTTCTTCTAATCACCCAAACTGATCTAATATCCTTTATCAAAGCAGCATCCCATCACTGTTCTGACCCTGAAGTGTCCTCCTTGGAGAAACGTGATGACCTACTCTGGTCCCAGGGGAAAATCTTTGTTCCACTGGAGGTAAGACCCCTGACGTTGAGGACCTTCCATGATCACAAACTGGCAGGTCACTTTGGGACGCAGAAGACTATGGAATTGATCTCCTGTTCTGTTTGGTGGCCAGGTTGGAGACAGGACTGTAAGAACTATGTCGCTTCCTACATCCCATGCCAGCGCAGTAAAGGGCCAAACACTAATGCCACGATCGTTTTTAATGTCATTTTTTAAACCGACGTTTTTCTCCTCGTTTTTTTTCATGTTTCCTCTCAAGCCTGCCTTGCGTACACACCATCATTAAAAAAAAACGATCAAGCAAAGCGCAGTGACGTTCAACACGTACGACGGCACTATAAAGGGGAAGTTCCGTTCGAATGGCGCCACCCTTCACGTTAGTAAAGTTTGTTGGGCGAAGATTCGCGCTTTTCAGTCCGTTACTGTGTAATGAATGTGCTATCTCCATTACGAACGCTAGTTTTACCAGAACGAGCGCTCCCGTCTCATACTTGATTCTGAGCATGCGCGTTTTTTTTCACGTCGTTAAAGCATACACACTATCGTTTTTCACATCGTTAAAAAAAACGACATGAAAAACGACGTGAAAAAAGAGAGCATGTCCGGAATTTTTAATGGCCGTTTTTCACGTCGTTAAAAATGCTCTGGAGCATACACACAATCATTTTTCAGGGCCATTTTTTAAAATGGCAGTTTTAACGGCATGAAAAACGATCGTGTGTACGGGGCATTAAGTCCTGGGGTCTACTAAAGACCTTTTCCATTCCAGAACGGCCATGGGCAGAAGTCTCCATGGACTTCATAGTGAACCTGCCTCCCTCGGGGGGTTCACCACCATCCTGGTCATTGTTGATCGACTCTCGAAAATGACACATTTCGTACCCATGGTGGGTACAACTTCTGCTTCTGACACGGCCAATATTTTCTTCAAAGAAGTAATAAGGCTTCATGGTGTACCTGAGAGCATCGTCTCGGATAGAGGCGTTCAATTTACCTCTAAATCTTGGAAAGAACTCTGCAAGTCTCTGGAAATAAAAATCTGCCTCTCCTCTGCATACCATCCCCAGAGCAACGAGCAGACCGAGAGGACAAACCAAACCTTGGAGCAGTACCTCCGCTGCTTTTGTTCTGGCTCCCAAGTTGACTGGTCCACTCTCCTGCCTTACGCTGAATTCGCGTACAACAATTCTATCCACACAGCCACAAATCGAACACCTTTCTGGGCAAACTTCAGCTTCCACCCTTCCTTCCTCCCCAACTCCCTTCCTGAGATGTCTGTACCTGCTGTACAGGACCGGGTAACCTCTATCCAGTTGAACTTCCAGAAGATCCAGGAAGCCATGCAAAAAGCACAGGAGGACTACAAGAGGTACTATGACAAGGGTAGAAAGGAGAATCCGGCCTTTAAGGTGGGCGAAGAGGTGTGGCGATCAACCATCAACCTTAGATTACCATTTCCCTCGTGGAAACTGGGCCCAAAGTTCATAGGACCTTTCAAAATCAAGAGAATGATCAATCCTGTGGCCTTTGAACTAGTTCTGCCCAGATCCTACAGAATACATCCTGTATTCCATGCATCATTACTCAAACCTGTTGTTCCCAGCTCCTTCCCGGACAGAGAAGAACCACCTCCTCCACCAGTCCTGGTGGACGGAGAGAACGAGTTCGAGGTAGAGAAGATATTAAGTTGCAGGAAGAGGGGTAGGCAACTCCAGTATTTGGTTGCATGGAAGGGGTATCCTCCTGAGGACAATTCCTGGGAGCCCTCTCGGAACTTGCATGCTCCACATTTGATCCAGGCCTTCCACCAAGAACATCCAGAATTAATGTCCAGTTTGGCCATCCAGAGTCCGCACCTTGGGGGGCCACTGTCAGGGAAATGGTTCTTTCAGCCGCATCAGCCTTGACCCTCCGCACGCGTGCGGCAGAACGGAGCTCCGGCGCATGCGCATTCACAGCCCGATGGAAATGGCGCGCACACATGCGCACTAGCACACGCCCAGCGTGACCCTTTGGCTGGCCTATAAAAGGCGCTCAGTCTAGTTGCTGGTTTGTCTTCAGCTTCCTGTTACCTGTGACCTTGTTTCCTGTGTTTGATTACCTGCTGTGACCCGGATTGCCTCTGACTCTGCTGATCTTCTCCTGGACCTGACCTCGGCTTGTACTACGGACTTCATCTTGTCTCCTGTGTTTGACCCTCAGCCTGTGACCCGGACTTTGCCTCTTGTCTCCATGCCTAGACCTCTTGCTTGTGATCTGGACTTGCCTTGTGTCTCCCTGACACAGTGCTTCAGCCAGTGACTTGCACTGCCTTACCTGCCTGTGTTTGACCCTCAGCCTGGTTCTGGACTTCCTGATCAAGCTCTCCCAGCAAGTCGCTCACCTGCCAGTTGACTCAGCTGCTTGACCTCACGAAAGACCCGGATACAAGTCTGCTTCCACCTGCTGGGTAGCCTGTGCCTCTTTGTGCCATTCACTCCCTGTCTCACCTCCAGGGGGCGAAATGCGCTTAGTCACAAGGGTGAACCACTCTCGGCATCTCGGCCTCAGTAAGTACTTGTCTGACAGTGATAGTTGGTGACAGGCGCACGCGTGTGCGCGCCGACGCACCGTGAACATGCATGCCTGCCGTGCAATTCCTGCTGCATGGCTATGCCTTTCCTGACAGGGTCGGATCGGCTTCAGAAAAGGTATGTATACTAATTTTTTCTTTACAGGGCTAGATAGGTTAGTGTTAGGTGTCTATTGATGCAGGGATTTTGGTTTTATCATTAACTTCCACTTTAACTTTCTCCAGGTTACGTGCAGGTTAGGCATGCATTGGAGGAACAGTTTAGAGGAAAGACCTTAGAATGGAGTATAATGCCTGTACTTAAAAAAATAATCAACACAGACTCAGGGAAAGGTTTAATTTCTAAAATATACCCACATATTAATAATGGGAGACTGAGTGAGTTAGAACCCCCTCAGTATAAAAGGAAATGGGAAAGAGATGTAGGAGATATCTCTGAGTCACAGTGGAATAGAATCCTTGAATTGGCCCCAACGGTCTCCTTGTCGCCCTCACAGAGGAAGTCACATCTATTCCTACTGTACAGAACCTATTAATCCCCCACAGACTTTTCCAATTTGGTCGTCGGCCAGATCCTAGCTGCCCCAGATGAGAGGAAATGGAGGGGGACTTACTTCATATGTTTTGGAGATGTCGAAGCTTTTCCGGTACTGGACAGAGGTGGGGAAAATCATTGACAGGGTTTTTGGAACAACTATCGAGATGGAACCGAAATAATGCCTTTTGGGATTAATGGGGGAGTCGGGTAAACTAGGAAGTACCCAAGTAGCAGTCATGAGATGCTTATTTCAGGCAAGGATTCTAATTACCCGAAGATGGCAGTCAGCATTACCACCGTCTAGTGAGGAATGGCGAACATGAACGGGGTAATCCTTAAAGAGAAGTCGATATACATCAAGCAAGGTGTGCCAATGAAATATGATATGATCTGGAAACCCTGGTGGGAAGCAAGAGGGATTCGTTTCTAAACCCTAATAAGCACAGAAAAACATAAAAAAAAATGTGTAACGGCCCAAGAGAAACCAGATTGTGAGAGAGTGGATGCCGTGGGAATGAGTGGGAAGTATGAAGGTGTGAAAGAGAAGTGGGCGGTGGAGAATTTTATTATTCAATATAAATACATACAGATAACCCTATGAGAGACCCAACCTAGGTACTACCCCAAAACCGCTGAGAACATATAGGGTTTATTAAATGTGAGAACAGGCCAGAAGGGTTGGGACACCATGGGCAAATCTGTTTTTCTCTTAAATTTTTGTAAAACTGTGAAAAAAATTCAATAAAGAAATAAAAAAAACGTTGTCCAAGCATGTTCATTTCTGCCAACAGGGTTTCATCCACTTGGCTACCATATCCTGGATCTTATCTGTGTGGACAAAATCCTTGTAAATATTGTCATTTGTCTCTAGCTCTAGAACTTTTAGTTGAACTGTTACTGGAGAGCACATTGAAATGAAACAATATAGCAATTGTAACACAAGTTTTGTAGCTTACATAATAGAGTGTTCCATTTGTTCATTACAATATGTTGGCTGTACTACTTGTGCACTTAGGGTAAGAATAAATGAACATTACTGTGATTCAACTTATCTCTAATGCCTCTCTGCATTTTAGAGCAGCATAACGACAATGTCGCTGGTTTCCAATTTTATGGGATAGAGTGAAATCCTGCTGCTTTGGTGGAAGGTAGGGAATTGCCATCAGAAGTTACTTGCCAAGGAGATTTGGTGAATATTCAAGCTGCAGACCAGGGTCCCACAGGGCTCAAACCACAGGTGGGACCTTCGTTGATCCCCAATCTCGCCTTACTCTATGTATGGTGATCTTATATCGATTCTTCTTCTTTTTTTTACCCTATTTACTGACATTTTCCCTTATTTTTTGTTTTGCTGTGACATTTAATTTGAAATTTTTTATTCATTTGTTTCTTTCTGTATGTATCTTTCTGTATTGTGTCATTGAGATGGGGGGGGGGTGTTCATGGGGTAATCCCCATGACAGGGTTAATCCCTTTGTCTGATTCTTCCTCTCTCTGCAGGTATAGTGCTCTTAATAAGCTTATTCATGTGAGCATTTTGTTACTACTAAGGCCCAGGATAAGGCTGAAACGCATCAACCCTTTTTGTGTAATGGATTCCCCTTGTGTCTTTTGGCTCATCAATAAAATCTTCTGGATTTTATGCTATGCTGCATAATGTTGCCAGACTTTCTCTTCTCTCCTTATCTTGTTGAAAGGTTTTGTCAGGGACGTACTGGGCTTGAACCTGGGACCTCTTCTGTGTCTGGCATTGACTCTTCCAGCGGAGCTATCTGAGATGCTGGACAGTTCCCTGCCTGATCTGCTGGATAACCTATCTGATCCATTAGACTACTCTGCTTGGTGTCTGATTACTGTTGAACTCTGAACCCCTTGCTCCTCCCATGTACTTCCTATAAAAGACATTCCAGAGATGTTGCCCCTTGCGGTTTGATCTGCTTCTGTTCCCTGAGTTCCTGATTCTGTGCTTGTATCCTGTTCCTGTGTTTGACCCGGCTTCCTGACCACGCTTCTGTCTCCAGTCCTGACCTCGGCTTGTTTGACCCTGCTCAGTTATCTGCCAGTCTGCCTGTTGCCAAGATTCGGCCTGGACTTTGACTACTCTCTGCCTGCCACTTGTGATGTTTACCTTGATGTGTATGACCCGGCTTGTCTGACTCTGCAAACCTGCACCAGCTTACCTGCATCCTCTGCTCTGCAAGCTGCACTCGCTGACCTGCATCATTTGCAATGCAAACCTGCACCTGCTGACCTGCATCCCTGCTCTGCTGACCTGCATCCCTGCTCTGCAAACCTGCACCTGCTGACCTGCATCCCTGCTCTGCAAACCTGCATCCCTGCTCTGCAAACCTGCACCTGCTGACCTGCATCCCTGCCCTGAAAACCGGCACCTGCTGACCTGCATCCTCTGCTCTGCAAGCTGCACCTGCTGACCTGCATCCGCTGCTTCCGGAACCAGCCGTTCCAGTCTCCACTCGGCTCCACCACTCCAAGCAGTGAGGATCAGACAGGCACCCTTACCTCACCGTGCTCTTACCACCACTGTCCCCACTCCAGTGGTCTCCGAGCCGGGGTTGTACGGGAGGTCCCTCTCCGCACGTCAGGCTCACACCCAAGGTACGTTACAGTATCAAACCGCCATGCCTGAGCCTGCAGGAGATACCTTGCCTATGGACAATGTCTATCGACACCTTACAGCTCTCACTCAGATCGTGAAGTCTCTGCAGGGCAGCCATGTCCGAATGGATAAGCAGACACAAACTCAAGCCACCTCTGCAGATTCACCTCCAACCCCAACTTCCTCTATTGGAATGTTACCATCTCCTGAGCCCAGGGTCCCTGTTCCTGAGAAGTTTTTCGGGGATCGGAGTAAATTCCGTGCGTTTCGCAACGCATGTGAACTTTACTTTTCATTGCTACCTCTGACGTTTTCATCTGAAGCCACCAAGGTGGGCTTCGTTATCGCTTTGCTGCAGGGGGAACCTCAAGCTTGGGCCCATCACTTACTTGAAGTCCGCCATGTAGTTCTAGACTCTCTGCCCTCTTTTCTTGATGCCATGGCCCGACTTTATGACGATCCACAGCGGACTTCTACTGCCGAGGCTGCTCTCCATGCGCTCCAGCAAGGCCGCCGAGCGGTCGAGGACTATGTGACTGATTTCAGACGCTGGAGCGCGGATACCCAGTGGAATGAGGCGGCTCTGCGGCATCAGTTCCGTCTTGGTCTCTCTGAAAGCCTGAAGGATGAGTTAGCACGGGCCGGTGTTCCTGATGTTCTAGAGACTTTAATTAATTTGTCTATCCAGATAGACCGACGACTCCAGGAGCGCAGAGCAGAAAGGTCTACCCAACAGCTCCGCCCAGCTTGGATGCTACCCCGGATACGAGCCCCTGTGTACCCTGCCAGTGCCAGTACGGTTCCAACTGAACCCTCATCCCTCAACCAGACCATCAAGCCAGGGCAGCTTGGACTAATGAAACATTCCCTATCGGCCAAGGAACGACTTCGTCGGCTGCAGAATTATCTATGCCTGTATTGCGGTGAACCCGGTCATTATGTCTCTTCTTGTCCTGCTAAGCTGCGCAAGGTCCTGGCTACCTCTTCTCCCAACTACTCACCTCCATCTACCAATGCTACTCACCTGGCTCTTCCTATCTCTTTCCAACTACCAGGGAGGACAATACCAGTAACTGCAATAATCGACTCAGGGGCATGTAGTTGTTTTGTCGATCTAGACTTTGCAGCAAAACAACACATCCCACTCCAACCTAAGACTCAGGGACTTTCCATTTTCCTGGCAGATGGGTCTCGCATCAAGTCCGGAGTAGTGACCCAGGAGACCCCTCCTTTGCCTGTGATCACCTCCATGGACCATAAGGAACTATTGACTTTGGATGCTATTGCATCTCCCATGTTTCCAGTTATCCTGGGTCTACCCTGGCTTCAGGCACACAATCCACAGATTGATTGGGGAACCGGAAGTATTAAGTTCCAGTCACCATACTGTCAACGCCACTGCATGCTTCCACGTCCCAGCACCTTGGGGCCTCTGTTATGCCTGGATTCAGATCCAGAGATACGAGCTTCTGTACCCAAACAATATCATGAGTTCCTGGACGTCTTCAGCAAACAAGGGGCCGAAGTCCTCCCGCCTCATCGTCCTTACGATTGTCCAATCGAGCTTCTTCCCGGTGCTGAGATTCCTTTCGGACAGATCTTCCCCCTATCTGAACGGGAGCTTGAGGTACTGAAAGAATACGTTGATGAGAACCTTAAGAGGGGTTTCATCCGTCCTTCCACTTCTCCAGCAGGGGCAGGAATCTTCTTTGTGGAGAAAAAAGACCATTCTCTTCGGCCCTGTGTAGATTACCGGGAATTAAATAAAATCACGGTCAAGAACCGGTACCCTCTGCCTCTGGTACCTGAACTTTTTCAAAGACTCAGGACTTCCTCTGTGTTTACCAAACTAGACCTGCGGGGGGCGTACAACCTGGTACGCATCCGAGCAGGGGATGAATGGAAGACTGCCTTTCGTACCAGGTTCGGCCATTACGAATACCTAGTAATGCCCTTCGGCCTATGTAACGCCCCTGCCACCTTTCAGCATCTAGTCAATGATGTTTTCAGAGACTGTCTGGACATTTATGTAGTTGTCTATCTTGATGATATTTTGATTTTTTCCTCCTCTCTTGAGCAGCACCGGAAACACGTCAAGAGTGTACTCTGTCGTCTCCGCCAGCATGGACTGTACGCAAAACCAGAAAAGTGTGAATTCGAGCGACAGAGTATCCAGTTCCTTGGCCTAGTGATCTCTACAGAGGGATTCAAGATGGACCCACAGAAGGTTTCAGCCATTCTGGATTGGCCTGCACCTTCAGATAAAAAGGGGGTGCAGCGCTTCGTTGGCTTTGCCAATTTTTATCGGAGGTTTATCAAGGGATTCTCTGCTATTATTTCCCCGATTACACAGCTAACGAAGCAAAATGCTCGATTCCAGTGGACATCTGAAGCACAGGCTGCTTTCACAAACCTAAAAATACTTTTTACGTCTGCTCCTATTCTAAGTCATCCCGATCCTGCCCTACCGTATCTACTTGAGGTAGATGCCTCAGAGACAGCGGTTGGAGCTGTTATCTCCCAGCGCCAAGGTCTCAAGGACTTGATACACCCGGTAGCCTTCTTCTCCCGTAAGCTTACCCCATCCGAGAGGAATTATGATGTTGGAGACCGGGAGCTCCTGGCCATTAAATCTGCCCTTGAGGAGTGGAGGTACTTGTTGGAGGGAGCAGCGCATCCTATACTCATTTACACAGACCACAAGAACCTAGAGTATCTGAGAGCTGCCAAACGTCTGAGACCACGCCAGGCACGTTGGGCACTATTTTTCTCTAGGTTCTCGTTCCACATAACTTACCGGCCAGGCTCCAAGAACACCAAACCAGACGCTCTTTCCCGCATGTTTGATGATCCAAAAGAGGTGTCAGCTCCAGATACCATTCTATCTGAAGGCAACTTCTTACTTTTACAAACTAGCCTGATGTCTGTCTTGAAGCAAGCTTCTACAGATGTGTCTGGTCCCTCTGGAATCACTTTGGTACCCAAGGACGGGTTACTTTGGAAGAATGACAAAATCTTTGTGCCAGAAGAAGTTCGAGTCACAGTGTTAAACTTGTGTCATGATCATCCCCTGGCAGGCCATTTCGGAATGCATAAAACCCTTGAACTGATTCAACGCACGTTTTGGTGGCCGGATCTTGAAAAAGACTGCAGGGAATATGTAGGTTCATGTGCCACCTGTATCCGTAGCAAGACCACTAGAAGCAAGGCCTGGGGTCTGCTCAGACCCTTACCAGTCCCTGACCGTCCCTGGAAAATGATTGCCATGGACTTCATAGTGGAACTCCCCCCGTCTGAAGGTTGCACAGCCATCTTTGTAGTGGTTGACCGTCTATCCAAGATGGCCCACTTCGTGCCTCTCAAAGGCACGCCCTCTGCCATGGAAACTGCCCAGGTCTTCATTAGGGAAGTAGTAAGAATACATGGGGTCCCTGCGGACATCGTTTCGGATAGAGGGGTGCAGTTCACCTCTCGCTTTTGGAAGGCTTTGTGCAAGGTCCTGAAGATTGAGTTGTCCATGTCCTCGGCCTATCACCCCCAAACTACCGGGCAAACCGAAAGAACGAATCAGACGCTCGAACAGTACCTCAGATGCTTCACCACCTTCGTTCAAGACGACTGGGTAGCTTTACTACCCTTGGCAGAGTTTGCCTTTAACAACGCCAGTCATTCGGCTACAGGTCAATCGCCATTTTTTGCCAACTACGGGTTTCACCCGACCTTCTTACCTGATCTCATCCCTGATTCAACAGTCCCAGCGGTCCAGAGTATTGTTGATTTCCTGACCCGTAACAGCAGGATATTGCAGGAAGCCATGACTAAGGCACAAGCAGCCAATAAAAAGATCTTTGACAGGAAAAAGGGAGGGGAATTATGCCTGCAACAGGGTGACCAAGTATGGTTATCGACCACCAACCTTAAGATGGCTTGCCCCGCAAGGAAACTGGCACCCAAGTTCATCGGCCCTTTCCCAGTAAAACGGAAATTAAACGAGGTCTCCTATGAACTTGCCTTACCGGAGTCGTTGAAGATTCACCCAGTCTTTCACGTTTCCTTGCTGAAACCCGCAGTGCCCGACCCGTTCCCAGACAGGGGATCGGGACCACCCAAGCCTGTAATCATTGACGGTGATGAGGAGTTCGAGGTGGAGGCTGTCTTGGACTGCCGAAGAAGAGGGAACCAGCTTCAATTCCTGATCAAGTGGAAGGGGTACGGTCTGGAGGAGAACTCCTGGGAACCCCAACAGAACATCCACGCCTGAGAGTTAATCCAGGCCTTTTTTCGCAGTCACCCCCAGAAAAGAGCTCTATTGGGCACCCGGAGGTTGCCCTTAAGGGGGGGCACTGTCAGGGACGTGCTGGGCTTGAACCTGGGACCTCTTCTGTGTCTGGCATTGACTCTTCCAGCGGAGCTATCTGAGATGCTGGACAGTTCCCTGCCTGATCTGCTGGATAACCTATCTGATCCATTAGACTACTCTGCTTGGTGTCTGATTACTGTTGAACTCTGAACCCCTTGCTCCTCCCATGTACTTCCTATAAAAGACATTCCAGAGATGTTGCCCCTTGCGGTTTGATCTGCTTCTGTTCCCTGAGTTCCTGATTCTGTGCTTGTATCCTGTTCCTGTGTTTGACCCGGCTTCCTGACCACGCTTCTGTCTCCAGTCCTGACCTCGGCTCGTTTGACCCTGCTCAGTTATCTGCCAGTCTGCCTGTTGCCAAGATTCGGCCTGGACTTTGACTACTCTCTGCCTGCCACTTGTGATGTTTACCTTGATGTGTATGACCCGGCTTGTCTGACTCTGCAAACCTGCACCAGCTTACCTGCATCCTCTGCTCTGCAAGCTGAACACGCTGACCTGCATCCTTTGCAATGCAAACCTGCACCTGCTGACCTGCATCCCTGCTCTGCAAACCTGCACCTGCTGACCTGCATCCCTGCTCTGCTGACCTGCATCCCTGCTCTGCAAACCTGCACCTGCTGACCTGCAAACCTGCATCCCTGCTCTGCAAACCTGCACCTGCTGACCTGCATCCCTGCCCTGCAAACCGGCACCTGCTGACCTGCATCCTCTGCTCTGCAAGCTGCACCTGCTGACCTGCATCCGCTGCTTCCGGAACCAGCCGTTCCAGTCTCCACTCGGCTCCACCACTCCAAGCAGTGAGGATCAGACAGGCACCCTTACCTCACCGTGCTCTTACCACCACTGTCCCCACTCCAGTGGTCTCCGAGCCGGGGTTGTACGGGAGGTCCCTCTCCGCACGTCAGGCTCACACCCAAGGTACGTTACAGGTTTGTGCAGCGTCTGTCATGGCACAGGTGACTTTACTTAATCCTATCATATGCATTTTGATTAAAGGTTGTAGCATCACATTTCCATTATTCTCAGGACCAGTTCACACCCGAATGTGGTACTGCAAAGGTGCGTTCTGTGTGTTTTCCATCATTATGTTCAAATGCGCTGCACTTGCAATCTGCCTGAGTCTGCCAATGTATTATTAATGGCACCCCAAATGAAGCTTGTTTTTGGGTACCAAATCGAATGGTACTGCAGTACCATGCAATTTACTTCAGTGTGTTTTTAAAAGTAGTGCACACACAATTTTTTGCATGGTCAACTTCGTTTTGCAGCACTGTCAATATGCCTTACGTGGGAATTCCAATGCGATTCAGGTGTGAACTGGCCCTCAGTCCTGCTGATAAAGTGCAAAGGGACAGATTATGATTAGTAAGCACTTGTCTCTTCATGTAGGAGTAAACCCTTACTGAATGTCCTTTAGGAAGAAAAATGTTGTGTATCTTGGGGAATTTGGGGTTGGGGGGTGGGGAGGATTTTTACATCCTTATGCTGCTGATAGCTGTCTGAAACCTCTTTAAAGCCTCTATGTATGCACTATCTACATAGCAGGCTGAATGTTTGTTTTAAAAGGGCATTATTCCTAATTGTTGATGGGTGAATTTTTTTTTAAAAGGGCTTTAAATATGATGTGCATCATTGTAATCTTCCTGAGCAATCTCTTACTAGCCTTCTTTTTTTTTTAGGATGTCATCAATTGGTCAGTGCAGTCAGGTCAGCCATGCTGACCAATGACAGTTACGCGCTGTAAACATTATGATGCTGCACATTCTCCAGGGGTGTGTAGTGCTTTTCAAGTGTCTGGCCATTACACAGGTTGATGTGGGTGACGGGTGATGACATTTACAGCAGCTAAGTGCAGCATGGATCTGGATAGTGATGCTGATGCTACATACAGTTTATACAGTGCTGACAGTGGGCGCATTTATTAGTAAGGGAAATAGTTCATGTGGGCCAGCTTGCCCCAAACAAACTATTTATTTTTTAAAACAAACACTTTTTATTGGAGGATCATATAAAAAATTCATTACATAGATAACATGTAACAAGAATGTAGACATTAAGGACAGAATATGTGATACATGTGTCCATTGCATTTTAAATGGTGCACATTGACTATCTGGCAAATGATTTTCATTCAAGACCATGCGCAGATTTTATATAAAACCATGTGACAGTGAATATTATTGGTACATCCTATATAACTAAAACAACTAAACAAGAAAAAAAAAAAGAACAACTATGCATAATCAAATCCAAAGGGTTTTATAACCTTTATCAACAAGTAGAGTATGTAATAATGTAGTCAATCACCCAAGAAATTACCATAAGATGCCCAGTTCTCCCACTTCCGATCAAAAATATGCATAGTGTCAAATATTATGTGATGAATGCGCTCCATTAGCTTTATAGCTTCCACTCTACTTAGCACCTGAGACCAAGGAACTGTAAACGAGCGCCAATTTAGTGCTATAGCCCACAAAATGGTGCTGAAAAGTGTATGTGCTCGTTTTTGGGTAGGGGCTGGAACCTCTGGTAGTGGAGCAATGAGGAGGCACATCGGCAGAGTCAAGGTAATAGGAATTCCCGTCAGCTGGGCTACCAAAGAGGCCGCCCACTGCCAGACAAGCTTAAGGATTAGGCAACTCCAAAATATGTGGAGAAACGTACCTTTATCAGGGCAACCTCTAAAGCAACCCTCTGAGACATTTGGAAAGAATTTGTGCAATTTGTTTGGGGTGAGGTACCACCACGTGTGCAGTTTCACAACCGTTTCCTTAACTGTCATGGACCGATTCCATTTATGCATATTTAACAGCATTTCTGTCCACTCATCTGTAGAAAACTACTGCCCTATCTTCGTTTCCCATCTCATCATAGCTGAGGATTTCTCAGGTAAAAATATCCCATTCAGATAGCTATAGATTCTGGAGATGACCCCTCTATCTCTAGAAGAGTTATAACAAGTTGAATTGTAGGGTGAGAAATGTGGTCTAGCATTAAGGGAATACAGGGATCTAAGGAAATGTCTGATCTGTAGATATTTATAGAATTCAGACCTAGGAATTTCATATTGTTGTTGTAGGTATGAAAAAGAACAGAAATGTGATCCATGCGTTAAGGAGTTAAGTGTAGTTAAGGCATTTAACTCTCACCATAGGACCAAACAAACTATTTAAAGTGTAGAGTATATCTAGAGTTAGGCTTTAACCTAGTTCACTAATATACTCAGCATGATGAAAGTACATTGATAACTCACCTACCAAATAGTTTCCTTACTTTTAATAGTGTGGATGTAATTGGTGAAGAGATGACAGCAATCCAGCATTAGGCTGACAAGTACTAAATTACATAGATTTTGTGCAGCGATATTGTCATAGAGATTTTGCTCCTTTTGTTCTGGACCCCCCCTTCCTTTCAACCACTATTCCCCACCCAGGTTTTTCCATCACCTACTAAAAACACAAGAGGTTGAGGGCCTACTGAAATCTGGCCGCTGTCACAGCCTACAGAAAAATAATATATGTTGTCTTCCTAAAAGTAAGAAATATTTCAGTATTAGATAGAGCTCTTGTTGAATTTTACAAATCTCCAACTAACACTTTATCTTCTTAATTTACCTTTTTATTCTAAACTCCTTAGTCTACATCTAGTGGCACTGCATATATAAGTGTGCTTGTGTATATTTTAATATTTGAAAAACAGCCAATAACCCAAGCACAATACTTTAGTCAGCTATTAGATAATAGCATTGAAGGTATATGAACAAGGCTAATGAGTTAATTGGATGTTATAATGCCTTTATAAATCACAAGCAGTTGCCTGCAGTTTTTATGTTCACCGTACCTCATTAAAATTGTACTACACTCCTTTAGATCTTAGATGATTATGAATGCTATAGCTTAGAATAGCTTTTAATTTAGAAAAGACTGACCTGACCTTGTAACATGTATATATCTATTTTGAGCATGCAGTAGTTTCGATTTTAATAAGGGTGTTCCTGCTTTTTTTATACTAACAAGATGCTCCTTAAAAGTATGTTATTAATTTGGGACAACCTAATTTTTTCCATTTAAATTGCGCCTTCGTGTGAAAAGAATATAGTAAATTCAAAGTTCAGTTTCTCTTAAAGGGACATTCTACTCAGAATTTATGTTTGGGTTTTTTAACAGATGCTACAGGGTTAAATTAGAAATAAAGGCAACATTTTTTTAAATTCATTTTGGATAGAGTAAGAAACTGTTATTGTTCTGTCTCTAGGACAGAGAGCCAAACCTTACTTCTCCATAAACACCAGATACCATATTTCTTTGATCTTAGATTTATTGGAACAAGCCAGGTGAAATTTTTAAGCTCGCTGAGGGGTGATGGCGAGAGATTGGAGTAAACATGCCTTACTGTCTTGCTGTAGAGTCTTAAAATGGCAGCTGAGTCACTTCCTCTAGAGCAGTGGTTCTCAACCTGGGGGTCAGGACCCCCTCAGGGGTCGAATGATGATTTGCCAGGGGTCACCAAATCCTGGGCTATTTCTGAAGCCCGCACCGCTCTCCCAGCCTTTTTGCGGCTGCCCAGCAGGGCTGTCCCTGGAGCCTGTGGCTGCCCAGCTGGGCTGTTCCTAGAGCCCATGGCTGCCCACTCAGCCTCTTCGCAGCTGCCCATTCAGTTCACGGCAAAGCTGGGGGGCAGAGACTAGAGGTCAGCTTACTGGTGAGGAATGTGAAGTGGAAGGGGCTGGAGGAGACCCCATCTCCTGATTTCGGCATAGGTGTCACTGCTACGAGACACCACAAAGTTGGAGACACAGTGAGTAACACTACCTGTGATTATAGTTGCCATTAAAAGTCCCCACTACAGATCTCAGATCAGCAGATGACCTTTATCAAGAGCATCTAAGTTGGCTAATCAGAACTCCAACCAATATTGGCACTCATCCCATTTACCCCCCCCCCCCCCCACCAAGGAGAAAGAGAAGGAATAAAAATAGAGAATACATGGAAGGGAGAGGAAAAGAGGGGGAGGAAGAAAAGAGAGAGGAAGAGAAAGAATAAGAGAAAGAACAAGAAAGACGGCTAAGGAGAGGGTTGGGGGGGGACAAGAAATAAGGATAGAGAGGGATAAAAGGGATAGAAAGGAGGAGAAGGAGAACGAGTGGTACATCCTAAAACGTATTATAAGGTTATTTTTTTAATACTGTATAAGTGGAAGGGGCTCAGGGAGTGCTAAATGTCCGTAGGTTAGGGGCGCAAATTACTTGTCTTGCCTTGGGTGCTAACAACCCACGCTACAAAAATAATTTTACTGTTAGGGGTCCCCACAACTTGGGAAATTTTATCAAGGGGTCACGGCACTAGAAAGCTTGAGAACCACTGCTCTAGCGAATTCTCCCAGAATGCACTGGTTCCTAACTATTTTATTAACACACTCTAAGAAAATACAGTATGTAACTTCTACAAACAGCAAAGCTATTCCAGAAAGGGGATAGTAGGTAGCGCCTGCGTTTTGCATATAGCTAACTTGGTGTAAATCAAGAAAACTCAACATGTTATTTTAAGCACAAAAAACATAAGTAAACTGAATAGAAGCTCGGTGGGCAGAACAGTTATAACCCCATGTCAGGAAAGGTTCCATCCGCTGGTAATATTTATTATTTGGCTTGCAGTACTGTGGTCCACCAGCAGTTGTCTCCTGGCAGTTTGGAACTGTCAGGAGAACTTCTCCCTGCTGGTGTTATATCATCTTTGGGACGCAGTACTGGTCTCCACCAGCAGATGGATCCTGGAAGTGTGGAGCGGACTGCTCTTCCTGCGGACAGGTGTCACCTAGCCTAATCACTGGCAGATACTTAAATACCCGGCAAGCCCTTGCATGTTTGCCTTGGTATCTCTCTCCCTGACCTTGACCCTGCGATACTGACTTCTGAGCCTGTATCGGACCCGATCTGATCCGACCTGATCCCTATCCCGAACCCATCCTGCTTCCCCATTACCTTGGATACCTGTCCCCCTGTTACCTGATTACTTTGGATCCCTGCTCTGCAGCCTATCCATCCGTCCTCTCCCTGTTCCTGTTGATCTCCCGTCCTTACCTATCTTCTGATCTCCTTGTGTATGACCTCAGCCTGGCTTGTTTACGATTACGGTATCACCCATCATTGTACATATATGTCTATTGTTATCTGTGGGTCTTGGTTTTAGGGTTGGTTATTGCACTGTGTTTATTTGAGATGGTTGTATTCATATTTACTTACTTAAATAAATGATTATAATATTTTCACTCACATGCGTTTTTGGTTTCCTCTGTGCAGTCCACACACTCTGGTCTGCTAACTTCCCTGACACCCCATCTTTTATGCCATCATCAAAATGGGTACATTTCTGCTATACTTCACAAAAAATTAGAAATGATCTAAAACAATAACTATCTCTCCCTCAGCGCTCATGGGAATACTAGAATTAGTAAGAGCTGCTACTATAATACAAAAATGCTAAGGCGGTGACTAGTTTGCGAGGTTCAGATGGGAATGGATGACAAAATTCTCAACTGTCTTTAAAAAATGAATTTTTGTTTAAATACAACCTTTCTCTAGTTCTGAGACAGGTGTTTTCATGAAACAAAATTAAAATTTCCATGCATTTTTAGATAGGAAGAAATTATCAAAATATGGCAAAATCTAAGAAAAATAATGTCTTTAATTATTTGATTTGGAAGTGCAATCTCTGACTCTGCCAGTCCTATCCCTATTTATTGACTCACTGACCTAGAACAAGCATGTAGCCAGTGAAGCCCTGGGACACCTAATATGTACCTGTTCCAGAACAGTGACTCTCTAGGCAGTGAAACAAGGATGATTACCTAGCTTGCACCGTAAAAACAATGCTGGGTCTCAAGTTTCTGCTGTGACAGTTTCCCTTTAAGGAAAATGGATACTGTTTATTCTTTCCTATTATTTTTTAGCTTATTTTCCATGTGACAGGAGAGGTGAAATAGGTGTACTGAGAGATGAAATCCAAGCATAAAATCACCTCAATCTATTGCACTCTCTCTGGGTATACCGTGACATGGTACTCTAGAGCCTTTTACTTTTTCTCATGTCACACATTTCATTCATGCTTTAAAATTCTGGCTTGTAATCTTTCTACTCATGGTTAACAAAAAGTATTATATACCGTATTTATCGGCGTATAACACGCACTTTTTTCCCCTTAAAATCAGGGAAAAATCGTGGGTGCGTGTTATACGCCGATACTCCGTCGAATTCCCCTGCTGAAAACGAGCGAGAGGAGCGAGCGGAGCCGAAGCCGAAGTACACTCGGCTTTACTCGGCTCCTCTCGCAGTCCCGCCCATCTCTGACTGCGCCGCTGACATAGAGAAAGCCGAGTGTACTTCGGCTAGTCTCGGCTCCTCTCGCAGTCCTGCCCCTGACTGTGAGAAGAGCCGAGTCTAGCCGAAGTACACTCGGCTTTCTCCGTCAGCGGCGCAGTCAGTGGAGATGGGCGGGACTGCGAGAGGAGCCGAGTCTAGCCGAAGTACACTTGGCCCCGCTCGCTCCTCTCCACAGAAATCGGCGCCAAATTTAAAAAAACGCAGAGACTGACACGATCGCAAAGGCACTGGGCAAGGCTGCAGATGGACAGATGGACACTGGGCAAGGCTGCAGATGGACAGATGGACACTGGGCAAGGCTGCAGATGGACAGATGGACACTGGGCAAGGCTGCAGATGGACAGATGGACACTGGGCAAGGCTGCAGATGGACAGATGGACACTGGGCAAGGCTGCAGATGGACAGATGGACACTGGGCAAGGCTGCAGATGGACAGATGTACACTGGGCAAGGCTGCATGCTGCATTTAAATGTAAGTTTTTTTTCCTTGAATTTCCCTCCTAAAAGTTTTTTTCCTTAAAATTCTCTCCTAAACTTGGGGTGCGTGTTATACGTAAAAAATGTATATGCAAAATAAATATAGATCCATAAACTGACAATTCCACTAATTTATATTAAATATATCAGCTGAAATCCCAAGGACTTTATTTAAAAAAAAAAATATGTAAGGTGCAATAAGTAACAAACAATAACGTGATCACCATCTTTCATTGTCTGACCTGTTCTAAACCATATAAATATGATTTAAATTATATGATTAAATATGTTTGGTTTCTATGAGTTAATGCATTTGTTCTCTGTATTACTTTATTTTATAATATATATATTATTTTTATTTTTTAAAGCGTATGTTTACATATAAACATCAGTTTTTTTGCTAGAAAATTAGAACCCTCAAAATCATATGTAGCCATGCCACTGTATAGGGTTGCTGATTACTGTGGTTCACCTGACACCCTGCCCAGTCAGACATCCATCTCTCAATCACTTAAAAAAAAATACAGAACAGTCCATTAGTTTTTTTTTTTTTTGTTTTTTATTGAGGGGTTTGAACTTGGATGGGTAAAGGATAATTATGGGATGCCCAGGATGATTCAGCACATGCTTGGGACTTCTATATACTGTGCACTCCAGTATATACACTCCAGTCTTCTCCAGTCCAGTCCTGTCTTCTCTCCAGCACAACTCTTTCTTAAGACCTCTTTCCCTTTCTCATCCAGCACTTCACTTGCTGCACAACATTACTCCTCCAGCACTTCACTTGTTGCAGACTGTTACTCCTCCAGCCCTTCACTTGCTGAAGACTGTTTCTCCTCCAAACTAGCTAGCACCGCATTGTTAGGCCTGACACAAACTCAGCCAGGCCTCAGTGGATTGCTTTTTGCGGGCAGGGACCTCGGGCCCCTGTGGTGTAGAAAAAGGTCCAGTGCTAACTGTCCTCTATTCAGCTACCAATCCCAGATAGCTCTCTTCAGGCCCTGTCAGTCAGCCTGCCTGAAATTACCTCTCTCCACTACCCTTCCACAGTCCACTCTTCTTGTTCTGCACCCATCTCAAACCGCAATCTGCCAGTTCTCTCAAGTGTGCCCCCCCAGTCCTCCAAACTGTGCCTCACTCATTATCACTTCACTTGCTGCGACCAGTTGTCCTCCCTGGAGTCTCTTAGCAGTGTTTTCTCCAGCTGTCCTCTACTTGCTCTCTCATGTGCCTCTCTTCCAGGATCTCTTCTCTCCTCCTGGATGCACCTGAGGGCCCAGCCCAAGGTCACCCCCCCCCCAGACTGGGGAGATCCCTGTGGGCCCTAAGCCTCCACACTCTCTCACACCAGCTCTTCCACCCGACAACTCCTCCCCAGCTGGGCTAACCTTGGGTATTTTAAGAGGTCTGCCCCCTGCCAATTCAGATTAAGGATTGGTCAGGGCTCCCTAAGATACTCCAGACAGCTCCACCTCTCCTCTCCTGCTCTCTTTCCATATCTTTCTCGCAGACTCTAGAAAGAAGAGGGAGGTCCCAGTGATGCTGCCTGTGAGTCACCAGCTGCTACCCTGAGCTACTCCCAGCCCAGAATGAAAACAAACAGGCCTAGCCACCAGCTAGGCTTGCCTAAATTTTCCTACTCTCCTCTGGAAAATCCTCACTCTAGCATCTACCTAACTAGAGAGTGCTACATAATAGGATTTTTATACTCACCGTAAAATCCTTTTCTCTGAGTCCATGGACCGACACAGCCTCTCTATTGACAAAGTGGGTATTATCCGTTAATTAGGAGTGACTAGGCAGAAAACTTGTAAAAATGTTGCATCACACACTCTACAGTACCGCCCAGGGGGCGGACCCTCCGGGTATATCACCTCAGTCTGCATCTCGCAGATCAGTTCGTCAAAAAGCAGTACAAACTTAAAAGGAGGGGTGGGTGCTGTCGGTCCATGGACTCAGAGAAAAGGATTTTACGGTGAGTACAAAAATCCTATTTACTCTTTCGTCCATGGACCGACACAGCCTCTCTATTGACAAAGTGGGACGTCCCAAAGCAGTGTCAGAGAAAAAACGTGGGGTGGTAACAGCATAAAAATAAACTTCACCCCAAACACGAAACAGCACTCCTCCAATGGAGGAGTTTCAACTCTAAACAGCCGCTTGCAAAACCTTGCGGCCGAAAGAGGCATCCGAAGATGCACCTACATCAACTTTGTAGAATTTTGTGAAAGTGTGAGCGGACGACCAAGTCGGCGCTTTACATAATTGGGAAACAGACACTTGATGTCGGAAAGCCCAAGAGGGACCTCTTGCCCTGGTTGAATGCGCCGTGACCGGAAAGGGGGGCACTTGACCCTTTAAGGCGTAAGCCTGGATTACTATCTGTCGGATACACCTAAAAATGGTGGCCGGCGAGACTGCTTGGCCCTTCTTGGGACCAGCCACCGAAACAAACAGTGAGTCTGACTTCCGGAACAGGGAAGTAGCAGATAGGTATGAAGAAAGGAAGGCTGCGGCCGCAGCACCACCTTATCCTTGTGGAAAATCAAATAGGGAGCCTTGCAGGACAAGGCTGCCAGCTCATAAACTCGTCTAACTGACGTAACAGCCACCAGAAAGACCACTTTCTGAGAAAGTGTCAACAGGGGAATATCTCTAATATTCTCAAACGGTGCCTTCTGAAGCACCGAGAGGACCAGGTTCAAGTCCCATGGGTAGCGGGGGACGGACCGGAGGGGCCACATGTCAAACCCCCTGCACAAATGTACTCACAAGAGAGTGAGTCGCCAGGGGTCGCTGAAAAAAGACATCCAGGGCAGATATCTGTCCCTTAATCATACTTAAGGCAAGCCTTTGGTCCACCCCATGCTGTAAAAACAGCAGGATTCTGAAAACCAAATAAGTATGCGGATGCCCTTTCATTTCCTCACACCTGGAGATGTAGGCCTTCCAAGTGCGGTGATAAACCTTCCTAGAGGACGGTTTCCGAGCACTTCTCATAGTAGAGATTACTGAATCTGATAGGCCCCGGTCTCTCAGTACCTGGTTCTCAACAGCCATGCCGTTAAAGCCAGTGACTGTAAAGCAGGATGGAGTATGGGACCTTGCGATAGCAGGTCCTTCCATAGTGGTAGGCGCCAGGGGACGTCTGCTACCAGACGTACTAGATCGGCGTACCAAGGACGCTGAGGCCAATCTGGAGCGATTAGGATCATTGGAATTCCCTCTGCCTCCACTCTGCGGAGCAGAAGAGGAAGAAGCCTTAAGGGAGGGAAGGCATAGATTAGCCGATACTGACCCCACGATGCCACCAACGTGTCCGTTGCATCTGCCCATGGGTCTCTTGACCGGGCCACAAACCTCAATACCTTCCGATTGAGTCGGGAAGCCAGAAGATCTACGTCTGGTGTGCCCCATCTTTGGCAGAGGAGTTGGAACACCTCCGGGTGTAAGGACCATTCTCCCTGGTCCAGCATCTTGTGGCTCAGGTAGTCCGCCTGCCAGTTTTCCACACCCGGAATGTACCCGGCTGACAGTGCTGGTACGCTCCTCTCTGCCCACTTCAGGATGCAAGCGACCTCTGATGCTGCAGCTGAGCTTCTTGTTCCTCCTTGAATTGACATATGCCACTGCTGTGGCATTGTCTGACTGGATCCTGACTGGACGCCCTTGCAGCCTCTGAGACCATTTGAAGAGGCACAGCCTGATCGCCCGGATTTAAAGGACATTGATCGGCAGGAGGGCTTCCTCTGGGGTCCAGCGACCTTGCACCGACCGAACACCCCAGACTCCCCCCCAACCTGTAAGGCTGGCGTCCGTCGTGATCACTATCCAGTAAACCGGAAGAAATGACTTCCTGGCCATTAGAGCCGGTGCTGTCAGCCACCATACCAGGGATCTCCTGACTAGGTGGCTCACTCGGATTTGATAATCCAGAGATGAAGGGCATCTGTTCCATCTGGACAGAACTTCCTTCTGTAACACTCGAGTGTGGTATTGAGAATATGGGACCGCCTCGAAGGAGGCTACCATGAGGCCCAACACTCGCATGCCAAAACGGAGTGACGACCAATTCCTGGAAGTCAGCTGCCGTACTGCAGCCCCGAAGGGTCTGCAAATTCTCCACAGGGAGGAATACCTTTGCCTCTGAGGAATCCAGAATCAACCCCAGGTACACTAGGCGTTGAGTGGGCACCATACTGACCTTTGCGTGTTTAGTATCCAACCACAGTCTCGAAGAGTCTGACAGGTAATGGACACGCTTACCTCTAAATTCTGAGCTTGAAGGCGCCTTCAGTAGAAGGTCGTCCAAGTAGCCCATGATACCCCACTGTCTTAGAAGTGCCAGAATCGGAGCGAGCACCTTGGTGAACGTCCTGGGTGCTGCGGCAAGGCCAAACGGGAGGGCCACAAACTGG
This sequence comes from Rana muscosa, assembly GCA_029206835.1. Lineage (NCBI taxonomy): Eukaryota > Metazoa > Chordata > Amphibia > Anura > Ranidae > Rana > Rana muscosa. The sequence continues at coordinate 1,063,849,791 of CM055116.1, forward strand.
TAGTGGTTCTTCCCGACAGCAAATCACAGAGACTTCTGGTGTCTGGAGTATTTGGGGACATGCAGGTATGCGTCCTTGATGTCCAAGGAGGCCAGAAAGCCCCCCAGATGGAGAGCCGTGACTACAGATCGAACCGACTCCTTCCGAAATCTTTGTACCTTCACAAAGCAATTGAGGGCTCTGAGATCCAAGATTGGATGAACCCCATCCTCCTTTGGCACAATGAACAGATTTGAGTAAAAACCCTGACCCCGTTCCTGTTCTGGAACTGGAATAACTACCTTGCATTCCAGTAGACCCTAGACCGCCCCATACAGGGCCTCCCGACGGGTTGGTAGTAGCTGGAGATTGGAGGTGATGAATCTGTCCGGTGGACAAGAGAGAAATTCTATCTTGTAGCCTGAGGAGATTACTTTGCAAACCCACCTGTCGGAGACTAGAGCTGTCCACTGAGTCGCGAATTTGCGAAGACGTCCCCCCACCCGAGAGCTGGGTGGGGGCGGACCTTCATGCGGACGCAGATTAGTCCGCAGGCTTGTTGGGTCTGCGGGACCAAGGACGCTTTTGTCCTTGGGCAGGCGCCTTATCGGTCTGGGGTCTTTTCCCTGTCACCCTAGGGGGACGAAAAAAACGCTTGTGTGCAGTAAAGGAGGGCCCTTGCCCTTGGCGTGGCCCCTACCCTTGCTAGTTTGAGGAAGCAAAGTGCTTTTACCTCCTGTGGCATCCTTGATGATGTCATCCATAGAGGCCCCAAAAAGTCTGTCGCCCTTAAAAGGCAGATCCAACAGTGCTTTCTTGGAGGTCTGGTCCGCAGACCAGCCCTTTAGCCAGATCAGGCGGCGTATTGCTACTGCATAAACCGAAGCTTTAGACAGCAGGGGAATAGTATCCATGTCTGACTCGCAGACAAACCTAAGGCCCTGGACCAACTGGTCGGCCAATGTTATCTCAGGAGGAGCATCTCGCTCCTTAACCCCTGGAGTAGCAATCTTGCCCATTCAGTAAGTGTCTGAGACACTAGGGCCCCCGCCAATGCCGGGCGTACTGCCGAGCCTACCACTGAGTATAGGTAGCAAGCGAGTGCTTCAGCCTTCTTATCCACAGAGTCCTTGAAAACAGGAGCCCCTTCTACTGGAATTGTGGTGGCTCTATTAAGTCTGGACACCGGAGGGTCCACTATAGGGGGAGAGGTCCATTTCTTCAGAAAACTCTCCTCAAAGGGGTACCATACCGCAAACCTCTTTGGGGCTGTAAAGACCCTCAGTGGGTTCTCCCATTCCTTGTATAAGAGTTTATCAAATTAAGACACACAAGGGAACACCTTAGCAGTGCGGGCAGGTTTATGAAACCCAAGTGGACCAGAGTCTCTGCTGCTTCTGCAGTATTTTCCAACTTTAGCGTATCCCGCACTGCAGTAATAAGGTCAGATACCAAAGACGTCTCGCGTACTGACCTGGACTTGGAGTCACCCTCACTGTCCGATCGGTCATGGTCTGCAGTCTCTAATGCATCCGAATCTGGGCCATGAGCCGTAGCTGGACCTGGTTCTGCATCAGAATTATCCCCGGAAGATTGCAGGGGACGGGGGCGTTTACTACCCCCTGTATTCCCGTGTGCTGCTTCCACCCTGGCAGCAAACGCCTCTAGGATTGCCGACATAGCGTTCATAGACATCTCAGGGGCACCAGCTGCTAAATCTGGTGTTTCAGGGGAGAAGACATCTGGCTCAGATGCCATGCTGACCACACACTGACACCCACAGGGCTCCAGGCAAGATATCAATAGGCCACCCTCCTGCGCTGCAGAGATGCTGGGTTACCCAGAGGACTCACCACCCTGGACCGGTACTGCTATGCTGCCGTGTGCTGCGCCTGTGATGCTGTCCCACTGCTGCTGTGTCAGTCTGCTTCTTTTCTCAGCGCTTCCTGTGTGAATTTTCGCGCCAGTGTAATGCACCCTAGAGGCCGGAGCTCTCGCAAAATGGCCGCCAAAAACGTCTGTATGGAAGAAAATGTGGGCTCTAAGAAAATGGCCGCCGAGCCGAAGATAGGGGTCAAGCAGCCATAGCCCACAAAAAGATGGCCGCCGAACGGCAATATATACATACAGGGTGGACAAACATGGCCGCCGATCAGTTGATAGGGGCCAGTGGGTGTGGACTACAAAAAACCACAGGAAGATGGCTGCCGGGCAGTCACTAGAGGCCGAACCCGGCATGGACCACCCCAAAATGGCCGCCGACAGCATGGAGGAGGAAGCACACACACAGGTAAGCAGAAATTACATTTCTTTTAAATGTTAGTTACAGCCAGCCCCGCTCCAGTGGAACCCCTTAGGTGACCCCCAGCACCCAGCAACCTTTAGCTAGAAGCCCAGGGAGGATGAAAGGGCAGGGAGGGAGGGAAGAAAGGGGCCACAACCACTTACTTGATCTCTCAAGGAATGTCCAGCTAAATCACCCAGCTGAGGCAGGGGAGTCTTACTTACCTATCCTGCATGTATTATGCTGTAAGACATTCCAAACAGATCATCGCCCACGCACGGAAGGTGACTGTTGGCCAGGCATGCTGTGATTGGACCCAAAAGGGACGATCATATGTTTGCCCTGGAGCGTGACGCTCACCGGACAGGCTGCTGCGACTCAGCCGTAAGGTCAGCCGAAGCTGAGCGGTCCGATGCAAGCCGTGGAGCGTAAGCTCACCGGCCAGGCTGCTGCAACTCGACCGTAAGGTCAGCCGAAGCTGAGCGGTCCGATGCAGGCCCTGGAGCGTAGGCTCACCGGCCACCCGTGGAGCGACGGGCATGTCGTGGAAAACCCAGTGCGTAGCTAGGGTCGGCACACGCTCGATGGCCGAAACTGGGGAGACTACAAGGATCGAGGATCCAGCCTGTCACCCAGTCGTCAGTTGATCGAAGATCGCAGGAAACAAAAAATATAGCAAAAAAATATATTTTTTCCCCGGACCAATGGGCCCGAAGGGAGCCATGTCCTACTCCTTGCTAGACAGAAAAAAACTGATCCGCGAGATGTAGACTGAGGTGATATACCCGGAGGGTCCGCCCCCTGGGCGGTACTGTAGAGGGTGTGATGCAACACTTTTTACAAGTTTTCTGCCTAGTCACTCCTAATTAACGAATAATACCCACTTTGTCAATAGAGAGGCTGTGTTGGTCCATGGACGAAAGAGTAATATATGTTTTAAGCAGAGGTCCTAGAGAATAAAATGGTGGGTTTTGCCATTTTGTATGTCAAAATATTTGTGCAGTGGTTTTTCAAACGCATTTTTTTGGGTAAAAATACAGTTTAATGAGTTTTAATGCACACTATATAATACCCAATTGTTTGGTAATATATAAAAGATGAGTAAATAGATGCCTAACGTATCACACTTTAAAATAGTGCATGCTCCTGCAATGGCGCCAAACTACGGTACTTAAAAATCTCCATAGGTGACGCTTTAAAAGCCTTTACAGGCTGGTTTAATCAGATGCTTTTTACATGTCAAAATTACTTCTTTACAAACTGGGGAAACCGGAAGTGACAAAATACCCATGGCTTCCGGTTTCTTATACCATTGAGATGATTGGGGAAGATTCGGTCCCTGATCACCTCTATGATAAGCAGGTGGAACTGCTAACTTCAGTCCCCGTAGCTGCATATATCATCCTAGTATACCACTTTAAACTGGCTATGTAAATGTATGTTAGCCGGTCTTAAAGTAGTTAAATCAGGTAAGTACAGTATATAATAAATAATACTTCACAATTATCACTGCAGCCAGTGTGAGGTAACCTCCAAGCAGCAGCTTACCAGAGCTCAGATAACACAAGTACCTATGAAATTGAATAGAATCGCAGGATAATAGCAGAAGATTACATACGCTGTATTATTCAGTAAATGACAGAGGACCATACAACAGAAATGAGACCGTCTGCATCATTCATTTTGTAGAATAGGTAGCAATAAGTTTGCAGATTGTTCTAAATAGAAAGATAGCATGCTTGGCTGTGTCTGTGTGTCATTCAGCTCTGTATTATTTCAACTATCATTAGTTTAGGTATTGTAGATGCATCTGGAGTTTTAAATATTGTACATTTCAAAAGTATCTGTAACAGGTCCTCATTACAAACTGATATAGGAGGTGAGAGCATAGCTCCCAACTGTCCCTAATTTGGAAGGACTGTCCTTGATTTGGAACAATGTCCCTCTGTCGCTCTTTCCTCCTCATTTGTCCCTCATTTTGGTCTGATCTTTATAGTTGTGTATAAAATGTACTACTAATCCATCAAAAAGTATTTTACAGTGCTAAGCCTTTCATTCCATTTCTAAATTGCTACATTTGTAAATTCAAAAGGCCAAAATAAAGGAATAGCAGTGGTAATAAAAATGTGTGGGTTTAACCAATCATATTTTTATTACAATTCTCCTTTAAGGGTGGCATAGTAGGGGGTATGTCTCATGCCTACATACTGTTGCTAATAGGTGTCCCTCATTCCCATCTCAGAAAATTGGGAGCAGTTTCACCTAGAGGCAGCCCTTTCCTCCTTAAAGTGATGCTAAAGTCTTGTTTTTTTTTGTTGTATAAAAATAACAAGCTTGTCATACTTACCTGCTCTGTGCAGTGGCTTTGTACAGAGCAGCCCAGATCCTCCTCTTCTTGGTTGCCCTACCCGCGCTCTTGCCCCTGCCCTCCTGTTAAATGCCTCCACAGGAAGCAGCTTGCCATGGGGGCAACTGAGCCGAGCCGCGGCTCTGTGTGTCCATTCATTGGGAGCAAATGGCGGTTTGCTGTTGTCTCAGCCAATAGGGAGGGAGAGTCCTGGACAGATGAGACTCTCGTGCAACATCTCTGGATCAAGATGGGGCTCAGGTAAGTATTAAGGGGGCTGAGGGGGGGCTGCTGCACACAGAAGGCTTTTTATCTTCATGGATAGAGTGCATGAAGATAAAAAACCTTCTGCCTTTACAACCACTTTTAAGGTTCAGCAACACATTGGGGGACTTCCTTTGTACTGTTTTGTATATTGCCCTGCCTATGTGCCCCTTTCTCTTTTTGCTAGTGTCAAAGAGATAAGAGTGGCCGCCATTGTTGCTTTTTTTTATTTTATTTGGTAAATAGACACCATGGAAGTCTTCCACTGTCTCGTAATTTTTTCAAGGAAAAAAATGCTGCCTCCAGGTGTGCTAGCCCTTCAGTCATTTGACTGGCTGAGCTCTCTGAACCTGCACCACATTGATGTGGCTGTTATAATATTGTTATTCCGTTTTCCTGCCCACCCATGTTGTTGTGAGGGCCTGAAACACAATCATTAATTATACTGGCCAGGAGTCTCATTGATGTTTCATTAGTGTGTGCGTTACCTGTAGGGTGCTGGCCATGTGGATTCATTCTGGTTTGACCTATCTAGTTTAATAGTTGGGAGGTGTAGGCTTAGTTTTGGGAGGATAAACAAATATTAAATTTTGCCGTCACTTTGAGGAAGAAAAAGAGAAAATTCTGGACTGCCGCACTCCGTTAAGGCGTCTTTATTGTGGAAATAAAATGAAATCCAAGGCAATACAATCAAATCAAACATGGACAAAACAGGGACAAGTGGCTAACGCGTTTCACATTGTTAGAGGCTTACTCATAGCTAAATAAACAATAACCAAAAGTGTGTATAAGAGGAGAGTTGAAAGAACCATCCACCAATCAGGATTCTGAGATTGGGGTGGACATGCCTCCCACACAATTGGATGTTGAAATCCCAAAGACAGAGTGCACCTGTGGGGCGGGAAAAAAACTGGAACTAGAAAAAAAACTAAAAAACATTTATATGCAAATAAGCATTAGTTAATAGTGATCTTAATGCCCTGTACACACGACCGGGATTCCCGACGGAAAAAGGTCCTTTGGAAATCCTGATTGGAAAACCGAGAACCTGCTCTCTACTTTTCCCCCGTACACACGTTCGATTTTCCCGTCGGGAGAACTGAGATGAGAGCTTTTCCTCGGGAATCCCGACCATGTGTATGCTCCATCGTGCTTTTTCCCCACAGGAAAACTGCCAAAAACGAGAGTTTTCCGCCTGGAAAAAGTCCGCCGGGAATCCCGACGGGAAAAAAGAGAGCTGGTTCTCTTTTTTTGCCGGCCGATTCCGGCAGTTTTCCCATCGGAAAAACTGCGATGGAGCATACATACGGCCGGGATTCCTGGCCAAAAGCTCTCATCGCAGTTTTCCCGTCAGGAATCCCGGTCGTGTGTACAGGGCATGAGTATAAAATTACCCTAACATGGCGCACTCTTATGAATGGGATTACATGAAAATACAACAGAAATACAATACAAATATGCAAAATGTGAACATGAATAAAACATAAAAAAGTTCAAAAGATTTTTTGTGACAAGAACATGTGATTATATAGAACATTGACAAAAAGGCCGTGCTGAGCGTATCATAAAGGTCTTTATGTGAGCAAAGAAAAAAGTTCAAAGTCACAATAATAAAACTATAATGTTATGTTAAAATATTAATTTGATAAGAATTGTTGTAATATCAAGAATAACACTATTACCAAAAATCTAAATACCGATTGGATATTATATCATACTGTATTTGCTGGCGTATAAGACTACCTTTTACACTTAAAAAAACTGTCCAAAAAGCAGGGGTCGTCTTATACGCCAGGTCAGCTGCTCAGATGCCTGCTGGATGTGCGGTAATACTGTACCACTTAGCCAATCCCAGTGAGCGATGTATTCAAATGAATACAGACCCTGCTCGGATTGGAGTAACAACCTCTGCCAATCCGAGCAGGCTAGCCGCTAAATACAGTAGCCTGCTCGGATTTGCTTTGAGAGTCAGAGAGGCGCGGGCTGATGTTACAGCCTCTGCCAATCCAAGCAGGCTTTGTATTCATTAATAGAATACATCGCTCACCGTGATTGGCTCCAGCTCCAGCAAGAAGGAAGAAGAATATGGCTCCAGCTCCAGCAAGAATGAAGAAGAATATGGCTCCAGAAGGAAGAAATATGAAGCGTCGGAAGGGGGGTCGTCTTATACGGTGAGTACAGGCAAAAAATCTTAAAAAACTGTAAAATTAGGGGGTCGTCTTATACGCTCGGTTGCCTTATACACCACCGGAAAATACGGTACTAAAAACCAATTGGATGCTGTTTCATATATTCATGAATTTGTAATGTAAATGTATTATTGACTGGGGAAATCAGCATGCAAGAGGAGATGGTATATCGGGTAATAAGTGTAGGAAAAGAACTGGGACCCTAAATACTCTTCAGGAATATGTTCGATCGAGTTCAAATATAAAATTGAACAAAGACCAAACCAACATTGAATAACTGGAAGTAAATGATTGAAAATATATAGAATAAACTGCGAAAGGTTGAATGAACCATGGTGCAAAGAGAAAACAGGAGACATACACGTCTCTATGGAGCGGCATAAAATTGTGAGCAGGTATATAGTGAGACCCAAAGTCTCACTCCACCCGCTGCAAACAAAATTGTGGCCGTGTACCAAAGAGCGTAGTTATCAGAAAAAGTTGTCATAATGAGTTTTTCATGAGCAGGTGTGCGGTGAGAAAACAGAAGTCTCACCTCACCTGCTACAATCAGAAGTATTACTGCATCGTGAAAAGCATGAATGCGAAAACATATATAAAACAAGATAAATATGAATGCCAAAAAACTGCCTGTGTAGAGCAAGAAAAGAGGGGGGGCATATTCTTGATATCCATATGTTGTCGTTAAAGCATGAAACTTAAATCACGGACTACATACAGTAGATGTGACACATGTATGTATGTTGTCAAATTTACTGAAAACAAACTCTCATGCCGCGTACACACGACCGTTTTTAATGTCATTGAAAAAAACTGCATTTTTCTCGACGTGATTCTTCTCAAGACTGCCTTGCCTACACACTATCGTGGAAAAAAATGCTTGAGTAAAGCGCGGTGACGTACAACACGTACGGCGGCACTATAAAGGGGAAGTTCCATTCGGATGTCGCCACCCTTCATGTTAGTAAAGTTTGTTGAGAGACGATTCACGCTTTTCAGCCTCGTGCTTTTCAATCCGTTACAGCGTGACGAATGTGCTATCTCCATTACGAATGCTAGTTTTACCAGAACGAGCGATCCAGTCTCATACTTGATTCTGAGCATGCGCATTTTTTTCACGTCGTTAAAGCCTACACACGGCCATTTTTCATGACGAGAAAAACGACGAGGTGAAAAACAACGAGAAATTAGAGCATGTTCCAATTTTTTCATGGCCATTTTTCACATCGTGAAAAATGCTCTGAAGCCCACACACGATCATTTTTAATGACCATTTTAAAAAATTGCATTTTTCTCATCATTAAAAACGGTTGTGTGTATGCGGCATCAAACAAGAATAGTGATGAAAAGATGAACGTTAGCCATTTCCGAAGGACCTTTTGCCGTCGGGAATCCCGGTCGTGTGTACAGGGCATTAAGATCACTATTAACTAATGGTTATTTGCATATAAATGTTTTTTTGTTTTTTCTAGTTCCAGATTTTTCCCACCTCACAGGTGCACTCTGTCTCTGGGATTTCAAGATCCAATTGTGTGGGAGGCGTGTCCACCCCAATCTCAGAATCCTGATTGGTGGATGGTTCTTTCAACTCTTATACACACTTTTGGTTCTTGTTTATTTAGCTATGAGTAAGCATCTAACAATGTGAAACGCGTTAGCCACTTGTCCCTGTTTTATCCACGTTTGATTTGATTGTATTGCCTTGGATTTCATTTTATTTCCACAATAAAGACGCCTTAAAGGAGTGCTGCAGTCCTGGATTTGCTCTTTTTCTACAGACTTGTGCAGAGCCAGCACCTATGATTTCCTAGTAGGGTTGGGAGTATTTGTGAAGGTCCAGAGGCTTAGAGAGCGGCATTTCTTTTTTCACTTTGAGGAAGAGGTGGAGTCTCTAAACATGTTGGTGATGGCGTCCTTACTGTGAGGCTTACTCTTGGAGGATTTTTTAAAGCTGGTTGAGCTATTCTAACTTTGCAGTGTTACCGAATTTAGCACACCATGGTATAGGCTGCCAGTGATTCCACTCTTCCCTTGATGCCTGCTTCTATAGAAGGAGTGAGGAGGGTCTGTGTACAGTGTCCCTGGTTGCTTACATTGCTTTGTGATTGATCCTTACGTCTTTCTTTCTTAATTCTATTTATTTTTTTAATTAAATGTTTTTGCTCGCACTATCTAGTGTACTTTGCTTGTTCTTTTTTGTTTTTTAGTTACAGTTTTGGAACTTCCCAAGTGTGTTATATGCAGGGCTGCAAGGATGGTGTGGATTACACAATTCTATTTCTGAACTGCTACTCTGTTCATGCCTTTTCCAGACTGTTTGGTGGGGTCGGTGGCTTAAGAATCACCAGCCTGGTGAACACACACCATATTGTTATGTCTGTAGGTGAGCCTGCTGTTTGCATATTATTATATTTTTTTATATACAGTACAGGTCCTTCTCAAAAAATTAGCATATTGTAATAAAGTTCATTATTTTCTGTAATGTACTGATAAACATTAGACTTTCATATATTTTAGATTCATTACACACAACTGAAGTAGTTCAAGCCTTTTCTTGTTTTAATATTGATGATTTTGGCATACAGCTCATGACAACCCAAAATTCCTATCTCAAAAAATTAGCATATCATGAAAAGATTCTCTAAACGAGCTATTAACCTAATCATCTGAATCAACTAATTAACTCTAAACACCTGCAAAAGATTCCTGAGGCTTTTAAAAACTCCCAGCCTGGTTCATTACTCAAAACCGCAATCATGGGTAAGACTGCCGACCTGACTGCTGTCCAGAAGGCCATCATTGACACCCTCAAGCAAGAGGGTAAGACACAGAAAGAAATTTCTGAACGAATAGCCTGTTCCCAGAGTGCTGTATCAAGGCACCTCAGTGGAAAGTCTGTGGGAAGGAAAAAGTGTGGCAGAAAACGCTGCACAACGAGAAGAGGTGACCGGACCCTGAAGAAGATTGTGGAGAAGGACCGATTCCAGACCTTGGAGGACCTGCGGAAGCAGTGGACTGAGTCTGGAGTAGAAACATCCAGAGCCACCGTGAACAGGCGTGTGCAGGAAATGGGCTACAGGTGCCGCATTCCCCAGGTCAAGCCACTTTTGAACCAGAAACAGCGGCAGAAGCGCCTGACCTGGGCTACAGAGAAGCAGCACTGGACTGTTGCTCAGTGGTCCAAAGTACTTTTTTCGGATGAAAGCAAATTTTGCATGTCATTCGGAAATCAAGGTGCCAGAGTCTGGAGGAAGACTGGGGAGAGGGAAATGCCAAAATGCCTGAAGTCCAGTGTCAAGTACCCACAGTCAGTGATGGTCTCGGGTGCCATGTCAGCTGCTGGTGTTGGTCCACTGTGTTTTATCAAGGGCAGGGTCAATGTAGCTAGCTATCAGGAGATTTTGGAGCACTTCAGGCTTCCATCTGCTGAAAAGCTTTATGGAGATGAAGATTTCATTTTTCAGCACGACCTGGCACCTGCTCACAGTGCCAAAACCACTGGTAAATGGTTTACTGACCATGGTATTACTGTGCTCAATTGGCCTGCCAACTCTCCTGACCTGAACCCCATAGAGAATCTGTGGGATATTGGGAAGAGAAAGTTGAGAGACGCAAGACCCAACACTCTGGATGAGCTTAAGGCCGCTATCGAAGCATCCTGGGCCTCCATAACACCTCAGCAGTGCCACAGGCTGATTGCCTCCATGCCACGCCGCATTGAAGCAGTCATTTCTGCAAAAGGATTCCCGACCAAGTATTGAGTGCATACCTGAACATAATTATTTGAAGGTTGACTTTTTTTGTATTAAAAACACTTTTCTTTTATTGGTCGGATGAAATATGCTAATTTTTTGAGATAGGATTTTGGGGTTTTCATGAGCTGTATGCCAAAATCATCAATATTAAAACAAGAAAAGGCTTGAACTACTTCAGTTGTGTGTAATGAATCTAAAATATATGAAAGTCTAATGTTTATCAGTACATTACAGAAAATAATGAACTTTATCACAATATGCTAATTTTTTGAGAAGGACCTGTATATACAGCATATACCATAGTTGGGAACTACCTACAAATAGCATACTGTACATTATTTACTTACATAGATACTAGACGCCATTCCACATTTTGCTCTCTTTAACCAATTCATATTTCACCCTTCTGTTTAATTAATTACATGGATTTGTCTGCATTATGAACACTTTTTTTTAGTAGGGCTTGGAAAGGTTAGAACATCTCTCATGTTTTCAATTGCTGCCTATGTGCCTGCTGGAGCAATTTCCAGCAGTGGGTGTCAGAAATCTAATTCTACAATCATTAGTTTGCTTCATAATGACTACAGTATTAAATAATACTATGAGGTTCCTTCTATGATTTTCTTTTGTGCTACTGTTATGTTCTGGGTTTACCTAACGTCTAATTGTTATCTCCTCACCCCATGTAAATTGATAGACTCCAGTTTCTGGCCATTTGCAAAGGTGCAGAGACATTTAGCTTTGGGATCCTCAAGTTTTTAAAGTGTTACTAAACCCTGGACCCTGCATTCACTATATCTGGTCTCCCAAAATTTGCGAAATAACTTCTCTCATCAGCAGTATATAGTAGCCTTGTGTGGTAAAGCTGGTAAGAGGAGTTTTTATTCTGCTTGCGCCGTCCTTTAAAACTTCAAGACCCCTGGCCCTTTGTCTGGATCACATGCACTCACCCAAGAACAAAAGAACAAAAAAAAAACTCTCTAATGTCACAATGTGCATTCACTTTAAATCCTCTAACTGTTATGCCGCGTACACACGACCGTTTTTCATGACAAGAAAAATGCAATTTTTTAATTTGGTCATTAAAAACGACCGTGTGTAGGCTCCAGAGCATTTTTCGCAACGTGAAAAATGGGCATTAAAAATTTGGAACATGCTCTATTTTTTCTCACGTCGTCGTTTTTCTCGTTGTGAAAAACGGCCGTGTGTAGGCTTTAACGACGTGAAAAAAACTTGCATGCTCAGAAGCAAGTTATAAGACGGGAGCGCTCGTTCTGGTAAAACTAGCGTTCATAGTGGAGATAGCACATTCGTCACGCTGTACCGGACTGAAGAGCACGAAGGCTGAAAAGCGCGAATCTTCTCTCACCAAACTTTACTAACACGAGGATCAGCAAGAGCAGCCCAAAGGGTGGCGCCATCTGAATGGAACTTCCCCTTTATAGTGCCGTCGTACGTTTCGTACGACACCGCGCTTTGTTCAAGCATTTTTTTTTCACGATCGTGTGTAGGCAAGGCAGGCTTGAGAAGAATCACGTCGAGAAAAACGTTGTTTTTTCAATGACATTAAAAACGATCGTGTGTACGCGGCATGAAGTGTTGCAAATTGCCATTGATCCAGTTTGTCGCTGCTAACACCATCATCAATGCAAATGAATAAAAATGAAATGTGACTCTAAAAGAGTTGCGAAGCCTTTGCTTAACGTCCCATTCGTCCTGAAAAATTTCTGCAGTTTTCGTTAGGATCCTAATTTGGTGCTGTCTAGTTTTTTGTTTTTTTTTTAAAGCTAAAAGAAATTGTTCGCCTTGCTTGATAACAGCATGGCTAACTAAATATTATTTTCAAAACATAATCTGTCAAACAGCCAGTATATTCAACCCTGTTGTGACAAACCCCCACAGATTATTTGTCAAGTGATTCTGAAAACCAAATATTTGTTTTTATTTAATTTGTATGCAAATCGGCACAAATGGGAGAGCTGAACAGCATCTGAGCTTGATACAGTTGTCATTTTAAATTCTACTAACACTCATTATTATGCATGCAGATGTTTCCTTTACACCTAACATCTGCCAATATTATCTAAACCCCAGGAAGTGGACAAATCTGTGAAAGTTTCCCTCTTTCAGGCTGTTATCTATTTCATGCACACTAATTTTGCACATCTGAGTCCGGCAGCTCCTTTACAGTTTTGTCTCAAGAGCTTTTGGCTAGAATGGAACACAAAGAGAGCCAATTTATAAAAGGATGACATGTGTCATGTTCAAGGTATGACTGGAGGGACCAAGAGAATGTTCTGCACATTGCTATTGTGAGCACAGGTGGAGAAGTCTGCTCTCTTATGAACGTACGTTATAAAATTGAATGGATGACCTCTGTAAATAAGTACACATTCATTACACTTACTGTGTTTTTTTGCATTATAAAAATGGGTGTTGGGCTTCATTAATTGACATGCATTTGTAACAAAATCAAATCCTGCGGTGGACACAACCTAAAAATGTCTCCTGTGGAAAGATACTGTTTTTGCTTCCCTCTGACACTCTTAATTGTTGTTGCACATATGTACATGCCCTCTTTCCATGGTGCCAAATGGACAGTCTGCTTACATTAAAAGGTACAGTATGTTGAACCTACAAGAGCAGATTGCTATTTTCCTTTTAATTCAGCTTCATCTCTGCTATCAACAGCGCCACTGGCTTTGCTGTGGTCTATTCGGCACTCATGCCGCGTACACACGATCGATTTTCTCGACGGTGGAAACACCGTCGAGAAAATCGACGGGAAAAACGAGGGAACGGCTTGGTTCCCTACACACGTCCGTTTTTCCCAACATTTTTTTTTTGGTCGAGAAAAACGACCGTGTGTGGGCTCCGTGGCGGTGTTTCCCTATGGGAAAACTGCCGCGGAAAAAAACGACGGGAATCACGACGAGAAAAATTAGAGCATGTTTTAATTTTTCTCGTCGTGATTAATGCCGTATTTCCCGTCGGGAAAAATGACAAAAGCCCACACACGATCGTTTTTCTTGTTAAAAAAAAAAATTAAATTTTTCCCGACGGGAAAAATGATCGTGTGTATGCGGCATTAGAGTTCCAATGGCATTTCACAGATCTTAAAGTGTACAGTGGGGAAAATAATGATTTGATCCCCTGCAGATTTTGTAAGTTTGCCCACCTACAAAGAAATTAAGGATCTAAAATTTTTATCATAGATGTATTTTAAATGATAGAGACAGAATATCAACCAAAAATACAGAAAAAAAAACACATGATACAAATGTTATCAATTGAGTTGCAGTTCAGTGAGTAAAATAAGTATTTGATCCCCAAGCAAAACATGACTTAGTACTTGGTGGAGAACCCCTTGTTGGAAAGCACAGAGGTAAGACATTTCTTGTAGTGGGTGACCAGGTTTACACACATCTCATGAGGGATTTTGGTCCACTCTTCTTTACAGATCTTCTCTAAATCCTTAAGCCCTGTACACACAATCGGATTTCCTATGGATTCTAATCCGATGGATTTTTCCATCGGAAATCCAATGAAGCTGACTTCCATCAGTCTTGCCTACACACCATCAGTCAAAAATCCGACCGTCCCAAACGCCATGACGTAAAACACTCCGACAAGCCGAGAAAAATGAAGTTCAATGCTTCTGAGCATGCGTCAACTTGATTCTGAGGATGCGTGGGTTTTTTGTCCGATGGAGTTCCACACAGACGATCGGAATTTGCTATAGTTTTTTTTTCCATCGGATAAATTTAAAACATGTTCTATTTTTTCTCACCGATGGAAAAAAGACCGATGGGGCCCATACATGATCGGTTTGTCCAATGAGAAAAGTCCATCGGACTGTTTTTATTGGTAAAACCGATCGTGTGTACACGGCATAAGGGTATATTGGCTGTCGCTTGGCAACTCAAACTTTCAGCTCCCTGCATACATTTTCTGTAGGATTAAGGTCTGGATACTGTCTAGGCCACTCCATGACGGTAATGTTCTTCTTGAGTCACTCATTTGTTGCCTTGGTAGTATGTTTTGGGAAATTTTCATGCTGAAAGGCCCATCCATGATCCATCTTCAGGGAAGAAGTTTCTCATCCAAGATTTTGCAATACATGGCCCTGCCCATTGGCCCCCTCAATGTGGCAAAGCCAGTCTGTACCTTTAGCAGAGAAACAGCCCCAAAGCATAATGTTTCCACCTCCGTGCTTGACTGTAGGGATGGTGTTCTTAGGCTCATAGTCAGCATTTTTCTTCCTCCAAACACAAGTCCCCCTCCTCAAGAAGGCATATGTACAGTCATGCCAATGAATATCTAAATGATTCAGAGAAGGATTGTGAGAGGTGCTGTGGTCAGATGAGACCAAAATTGAGCTCTTTGAGCTCGCCGTGTTTGGAATAGGAAAAATGGTGACTATGACCCTGAGAACACCATCCCTACAGTCAAGCATGGATGTGGAAACATGATGCTTTAGGGCTTGTTCTCTGCTAAAGGTACAGGCTGACTTTGCTGCATTGAGGTGCCAATGGACGGAGCCATATATTGTAAAATCTTGGATGAGAACCTTCTTTCCTCAGCCAGAACACTAAAGATGGGTCATGGATGGATTTTCCAGTATGACAATGACCCAAAACATACCACCAAGGCAACAAAGGAGTGACTAAAAAAGAAGCACATTAAGGTCATGGAGTGGCCTAGTCAGTCTCCAGACCTTAATCCTATAGAAAATGTATGGCGGAAACTGAAACTTCGAGTTGCCAAGCGACAGCTAAGAAACAATAAGGATTTAGAGAAGATCTGTAAAGAAGAGTGGACCAAAATCCCTCCTGAGATGTGTGCAAACCTTGTCACCAACTACAAGAAATGTCTTACCCCTGTGCTTGCCAACAAGGGTTCCTCCACCAAGTACTAAGTCATTTTTTGCTTGGGGATCAAATATTTTTTTTACTCACTGAACTGCAACTCAATTGATAATTGATAACTTAAATTTATGGCATTTGTTTTATGTATTTTTTTCTGGATTTTTGTTTGATATTCTGTCTCTATCATTTAAAATACACCTATGATAAAAAATATAGACCCTTAATTTTTTTGTAAGTGGGCAAACTTACAAAATCAGCAGGGGATCAAATAATTATTTTCCCCAACTGTAACCTAACTGTATTTGAACACAACAAACTAAAAATATTATTTAATTAAATGTAATATGCAGAGCAAACTGTTCCCATCAATACATGTCTTCATAGTTACATAGTTAGTAAGGTTGAATAAAGACACCAGTCCATCCTTAGTGAGTGTGGAAGTGTGTCTACAATTCTCCCTGTACATTAAGATGCTCATCCATTATATTATTATTTTTTATTTAAGGTACCCATATAGCACCATCAATTTACGCAGCGCTCCACACATACATCGCACACTCACATTAGTCCCTACCCTCAGGGAGCCCACAATCCATGGTCCCCGACTCACATTTATATACTAGGGCCAATTTTGGACAGAAGCCAATTAACCTACCCGCATGTCTTTGGAGTGTGGGAGGAAACTGGAGGAAACCCACGCAGGCTCAGGGAGAACATGCAAACTCTAGGCAGGTAGTGTCATGGTTGGGATTCGAACCAGCAACCCTTTTTACTGCTAGGCGAGAGTGTTACCCACTACACCACTGTGCCGCCTATGTGTTACCCACTACACCACTGTCCCTCTTCATACTTTATTTTGTTGACAAAAACATCCCCCTAGCAGTTCTAGCCATGGCCATCTTGAATAAGGGCAGATGATTCATGTAGCATTTACTTCTTGGAATCTATCTGCCCTTAGCCCAGGTATGCAGGCAGGGGTATGTCCTTAGCTGGAAAAAACCCTCCTCCAGATGAATACTCCTGGGACGTATGACATTATTTTGGCCCAGGCCAAAAACCTAGAAACCAGGAAGCAAAGTTTGAAGCAAATTAATATAATTAACTTTCTTATCTATTTACTAAAGCTATAAGCATAAGGATTAAAATAGTTATTGTTGAGTGGGAGAGTAAAATTCTACTTTAAACAGTTAAAGTCTGATTGAAGTTACAGAAATAGATATGCAGCCAAGTAGACTTTATACAATCAACCTCTATTTTTACAGTCTTAACTTCATTTTCCTCAGTTTCCTGTTACAAACGTCGAGCATGGTATCTAAATATGACTGCATAGTTCAACAGACAGCCAAAAAAGCAACTCCTCTTTCAGTAATTTCAGTAATAGGCCTAGTCAGATACACCCCCACTGCTTCTCTGCAACACAGGTCTGTGTGAGAAACCTTGTCGTGAGGGATGTGGTTGTTATTTGAATTTAATTGGGCTTTAGAGACCTTATTGGGGTCCTATTTCCTCTTAGTGGGGGCGGTGAGATGACCTTTAGTGGAAGGGATGGATTATCTCTATCTTACCACTTGGCCCACTATGTGATTTATTCAGTAATCCTCTGATATGGAAGGCATATTTTTCCATCAAGATCAACACACAATCATCAGTCCCTCTCCTCATGCCAGGGTGCTAGATGTAAACTTGGACTCTGGCCTCTCTTTTCAGCCCCACATCCAATCATTGACCAAATGTATTTGCCTCAGTAACAGCTCCAAATACGTCCCTTCCTAACAAATGACATAGTAAAGCTAATAATTCACCCCCTTGCTATCTCTCAACTTGACGATTGCAATTTCCTTTTTCTTGGCCTACCTCTACACAATGTATCCTCACTTCAGTCTATCATTAATGCTGCTGCCAGAGTTAGCCACCTTATCAACCATTCGGTGTCTGCTGCCTCTCTGCCAATCCCTTCTTTGATTCGCCAATGTAATTCAAAATGTTATTATCAACATACAAAGCCATTCACAACTCTGTACCCATCTATATCACCAACCTTGTCTCAAAATATCACCTAAACTATCCTTTTCGCTCCTCCCAAAACCTCCTACTCTCTAGCAAACACATTACCTCCTCCCGTGTCAGAATTCCTTCAGCGCCTTTTCCACCCGATCTGACCAGCTATGTCCTACTCTATCTACTTTTAGGAAATGTCTAAAAACTCATCCATTCAAGGAAGTCTACCCCACTGCTCCCTAAAAATTGTACTTTCACTTTCTCCATCAGTTCATCCCTCACAGTTTGAGCAAAAAAACTAAAGGGTGGGACTTTAAATGAAGCACACTGCTAATTGAAAGAACCGATCAACGTCTACATTGTTTTATTTGTACAAAAAAGTATATAATGCATACACATGTAAAATAGTAGCATTTTATAGTAATAGGTTGTGGTAAAAAGGCATAAACAGTACATGATAGTACACAATTGTCTAAGCATATATACATAGTAGCAGACCTTGGGAATGTGGACCGAGATTGTAATGGTATCATGTAAACAAGGTAACAGTGACAGATTGGTTCATTAAGATAGAATAGTAAAATACAGATATTAAACATAGAAACTGTGACGTGTCATCATATGAGAGCTCTACGCGTTTCGTGGTTACATACCACTCATCAGGAGCAGATACACAGTAAAAGGGGTATCTATAATACCCACAGTACTCACAGTTATTACATTTTGTATCATTTGCCCCTCTTTTATATAAAGTGAACAAGCAAGGTCCTACTAATCCTCTTTTGTTGAATTATATTGCCTCACTTAGTTTTGTAATGGGCTGTGCAAATTGTTGGTGCTATATAAATCCTGTATAATAATAATACTCTAACACAGGGGTCTACAAATGGTGGCCCTCCAGCTGTTGCGAAACTACAAGTCCCATTATGCCTTTGCCTGTGGAAGTCATGCTTGTAACTATCAGCCTTGCAATGCCTTATGGGATTTGTAGTTTCGCAACAGCTGGAGGGCCGCCAGTTTGAGACCCCTGCTATAACACAATCAGGCTGCATATGCAGTATAAATGTTTTTCTTTTTCTTCTTTTGTAATCTTCTAGTCCTGCAGCAAGGTATACAAAAGCCTGGGCTGCCGGTACATGCAAGAGTGCCTCATGCTCAAGAAGCAGTCCAGCTCTCCAACACACACCCCTAAACATTGCCTAATCAGCAGAACTGCAGAACTGCTCATAAAGCAAGACCGATAAGACCAGTGTTCAGGAGCTTGTGTGTGTGTGTGAGATGTGGTCCAACATTCCAATGTGCTGACACCAGTTTTGTTAGGGTTTTATACTTGCTGCAACACTTAGCAGATAGAACAAAATGTAAAAAACCCCAGCTGACTGCATTACAGTAATAATTTCGAGGTATCAATTTAAGTAATGACAAAGTTTTTGCAGAATCAATAGGCACATAGCAGAAATGTAAAACTTGCTCTGGTCCATAAGAGATACAAAGGTGTGAGAGCTGAACTGTTTAAGGAATCCAAAGTAGTTTTGTTATTTGTTTTTTTATTCTTACAAATGAAAAAAAGAAAACGTTGTTGCACCTTTTATATTCTTTGATAAAGAGGACCTGTATATGACAGTGTTTAATGAGCAGTAATTTTAATTTTAACCTAACACATGGTAGACAAGAAGAAAATCTGTAAAATTTAAATCATGCCATATGGAAAACATTAACTAAAATCATCGTTTAAACCTGAATGCATTTAACTTTTTCATAGATTGAATTTTTAATATAAAATGTTAGTATCCCTGATTGTTCCTCTGAAATGTCATTTTAAGATCGGCTTTATATAATGAAAAAAGTTCAAATGTCACAAGAAAAGTGGTGTGAGAAGAATTAATGAGTAGTACAGTCAATGGAAATATCTAATATGGTTCCCTGTAATATACTGCTAAATGATAATTTTAACAATAAATTAATAAAATAAAATAGAAATCTGTATAATTTACTGGAGACTTCCCAGCAGTTTCACTGGAAAGATATTGGATTACTTAATTGCACTTCATTTATGCCTATCAATATGCATAGTCTTTTATAATTTTAGATTTACATGCTATATGTATAGATCACTCATTCATTACACTTTTAGAGTATAAAAAGTATATTTAGATATCAATACATACAGAAAATGCTTGGTCTGTATAGGGTTTTGCTCATTCAACACTTGTAACATAAGTACACAAGTCTGCAAGCACATTTGCTCAGGGCATGTGCAGCTAATGGTATTCTCAATATAGAGCTAGCTACGGATGCACAGTATGCCTAATGGGCAAGAGTGTGGCCAATAATCATCATAATAAGGAAAGTATAGAAGTATAACAGAACACTCATGTATCAATGAACTACTGTAAATATACTGTATCTTTAAATACATTAGTAAGGAGTGAGTGATTAAAGCATTTGTTACCCCAACACTTCATATTCCTGATATGTGTCCTCTGTACCATGTAATAGAAATTTTCCTGTTCTCATTGTATTTCTTCCTTTGTGTGAAATCCCTGGTGTTCCTGCCAATCCCTCTGCTTTCATATTAAAAACTGACCACACTAAGCAGGAGAGCTTACCGTGGTCAGTTCTCTAGCTGTGTGGGGAACTCAGTGTGCTCTCCTCCAATGATTAGACTTGTCCTGACATAACTCGCCTGCACAGCCATTCACTGGGAAGCTCAGTGTACTGTAGTGTCTCCTCCCCCAGCTCTTATGCAGCTGAGAACAGAGGGAATGTAATCACTTATGAAAAAGGGTAAAAAGGTATTTATGTTTTTTTTTTATATCTATAATGTTTTGCCTTTCATTTCTATTTTAAACTGAATGGATTGTTTTACAAGGTGATCGTTTACAACCACTTTAAGTGTTAAATCTGAACTTATGGCAATAATGATGCTGGGTCAAAATTTCAAGTTCTAACATATTTCTTCTATTTTACAAACTCTTATAAACTTTTTTTTACAAATAAGCAAAAAAGACCAGCGCTTCTATGTTTTATGCTTGGCTGGCTAGTTAGGTGTTGCGCTGTACCTTTTGACTAATAATACATGCTGAAAATCTACATGGTGCCCTCTCCACAGGAGAGCAGGAGGGCGTGTGTCATTCATCTGAGTCCCTCAGCTGTGTGTACAGTCTGAGCTCTTTTTGCTTAGCTCTGTTCACATCACAGCTGTAAAACCCATTTCACACTGGGGCGGTTTTCAAGCGTGCTTTAGTGCTGGAAATAGCCTCTGCTAAGCACCTGAAAACCGCCTCCCTTCATTCAAGTGTGACTTTTTACACTGAGGCGGTGCGTTTGTGGGACGTTCCGAAAATTCTTGTAAGCAGCATCTTTGGGGTAGTTTGAGAGTGCTGTATTTAGCGCTCCCAAAACGCCCTGCCCATTGGAATGAATGGGCAACGCTTTGGAAGTGCCGCAACACAGGAGTTTTTAACCACTTCTTCGGGGTTAAAAGCTAGTGGCCGAAAAAGCGCAGCTTAAACAGCGCTAAAGCACCACTAAATTGAGTAGTGCTTAAGCGCTAGCAAGGCCACGGGCCCACTGTGAAAGGGGTCTAACTCAGAAATCCTGGAATAACTGACTCACTGTGTCACTTTTTGGCCGCAAACAGAAACATAAAAAACATTAATAAGTAATGTTTTAAATTTACCTGACTTAAAATAAATAAAATACATTTCTAAACACAATAAAAAAAGAAAATACATGAAAAATGTACATTCCGATTAAAGGGCCTATAAAACAAATGGCAAGCTAGTTTATATAAAACAGTTGTAGCGGCCTTTACCCTCACCCCCTTCTTTATCGGTTACTCTGGCTCTGGTCTAGGGGTATCTTGGAGGGGAGAGTGAGGTGCGCCACGGCCCATGTCCTCTTGATTACAGCATGTAGAGGTGAAGGCCAGTATCTAGTTGTATTCGGGCCTGTGTATACGCTTAGAGCCAAGTCTGTTCTGCTGATAACCCCCTTTGCTCCCAGTAATTGGAGTACCACACACTGAAAAGGTCCAACACTTATTTATTCCATAACGGCAAACAAATAGTCCTTTGCGAGCAGACAGTTTGAGACCCATAGAACAGTTCAGTATTGGTGGGGAGTAGGACAAGGCACAATCCTCAAAGAAAACGAAACCGTTGAGGTTTCACCAATGGTTGCTAAGCACAGTGGCTGTTAAATGGAATTTTTGGCTTCAGAGTCTCTTCCAGCGACTCTAGTGAACAGGAACTGGAGTTACCTTCGCTACGTTGCAGCCCCTGTCAGGGGGAAGACATCCCTCCAAGAGAGTTACCAGAAGCCCCGCCATCACCGGGTTAATGCTGTACCGGACTATCCGGAAGGGTTACACTCCCTGGCCTCCTCGCCTCAGATACGGGTCCCAACACCTTAGGGCCCCTCGGACTCCTCCACCCTCGCAGAACCCAGTCGAAGTTACTGGGCCCCAGGCTCTGGCAGTAGTACCTCACCCCAGGCTTAAGGTGCCTGGGATGGACTCCATCTCTCGCTCCGGCCAGGTCAAGGGCACCTGGGCCCGGAACTCCGGAACGCCAGCACCCAGGCTGAAGGTGCCTGGGTGCGGCCGCGTCCTCCAACTCTCCACCCCAAGGTCAGGGCGTCCGCCCCTTTTATCTCCTCTCCCCCTGCGTCACAGCGGGTTCCCCGCCCCGCAGTACCAGCGCCAGGAAAGGACAAAAAGGGAGCAGTCTTGCGGTGCAGGTTCAACTCCAGCCCAGGGCGACAACGCCACCAGCAGGCCACAGGGAACCCTGCACCACCAGAGTCCTCCAAGAACCACAAAAAGGGATTCTCAGATTCCCTAACAATTAGCGCATCTGGGTTAAATAACCCAGATGCTCCCCCCCCAATTTAAATACCCGCTACACAGTTAAGACCATTTATTTGTAAAGATGTAACATTTCCAGTAGCAGAGATTACAAGATTTACAAACTCACGGGTAACTTTCTAAGCATAAAAAAAAAATCACTAAAGCCCCGTACACACGATCGGTTTGACTGATGAAAACCGTCCGATGGATGGTTTTCATCAGACCAACCGATCGTGTATGGTACCCATCGGTCTTTTTTCCATCGGTTGGAAAAAATAGAACTTGTTTTAAAATTTTCCGATGGATAAAAAACCGATGGGAATTTCCGATCGTCTATGGGCAAGTCCATCGGTTAAAAAACCCACGCATGCTTAGAATCAAGTTGACGCATGCTCAGAAGCATTAAACTTCATTTTTCTCGGCTCATCGGAGTGTTTTACGTCACCGCGTTTGGAACAGTCGGTTTTTTGACTGATGGTGTGTGGCCAAGACTGATGAAAAACAGTTTCATCGGATTTCCGATGAACAAATCCATCGGACGAAAATCCATAGGATATCCGATCGTGTGTACGGGGCTTAACGGTCATTTTAATATCTCAACTAATCAAAAACTGTATTTAACATAGAACAGTGTTTTACTCAGCAAAAGTTATGTAAATGTCAAATATCTCAGCTCCTGTGACAGTGTGGGGACTTTCTATGGGATAGTTAGGAAAGATTTTAGCTATGAGTGTATGTACACCTTATGATGCAGTACATATCATCATGCTTTTTTACTACTTTGTATTTCTGTAATTGAAAGAGATGGGACTCTAAGGGCGGACTTTAGAGGTACCAGAAAAGGAATCAACGTAATTAGAAAATATATATATTTAATCAACATAATTGTAAAATTTAACAATAAGGCTTCATGCCCACGGACGTTTTTACAGCCGCGTTTTTGAGCGTTTTTTACAGCTTAAAAACGCCTGTCCATGTTAGTCTATAGCTTCATACCCACCTAGACGTTTTTGATCTGCAAATAGCATAGACGTTTTTAAGCTGTAAAAAAAACCCAGGACCAGTGCGTTTCTCAGCGTCGGCATTAGGCCTAAAAAAACGCGAAGCGTCAAAAAACACGCAAAAACGCACAAAAACGCTGCAATTGCGTTTTTAAGCTCCGACGTTTTCTTTTTTTTTTCTTTGAAAAAAAAAAAAAAATTATACAATAACATGGACAGGCGTTTTTAAGCTGTAATAAGCGCGGCTGTAAAAGCGTCTGTGGGCATGAGGCCTAAACATTAAAAACACAGAAGTTGGACTCTCCATGAGAGCCATACAATATATACAAATCTCTATTATTGTTAGGACAAATAATATAGTCTACGTTTCGCTTTTCGCTTCTTCAGGACTTATTTGTCAAATAAAGGGATTCTGTGTAAGAAAAAAAAGAGATAATCAGTTTTATACATAGACAGTGGACATGAATGTATATCTCTCAAGGGTAGGGTTTCCTACATAGACGGAATAAATATGTACAAAGAGAACCAACTACTTATATCAGCGGAGCTCTCATATGTGTGACATGTCTCATATCACCTCAGGGTAGCCGGTTTAGGATGGTAGTCAAAGTTCTCCAAAAACAAGATATAGAATCTATATACGGTAACAAAATTGCATATTGAAAGAGAATAAGCTAAGATAATGGTATATTAGGCAGACCTTATCTATAGGGCCTAATGAGTGTTACTTACTGGGCTAGACTGATGCGCTATATATATATATATATATATATATATATATATATATATATATATATATGGACATGTAGCCTGGTTAAGGTGCAAAGGGAAAAGTGTCTGGACTCAAGAAACAGGTGGCCTGATAATTGCTGTAGAGATGGAGACAAAGAATGGAGAAATAAAGGGAAGACAATCACTATAAAGTGACCAGATACTCCACGTGTGAATATCACTCGATTTTAAAGTCAAGCAGTAAGTACCTCAGACAAATGGTGAGACGTAGTGTGGGTGTTGGTATAAAAGACACAATGTAAAACAGACTATGAAAAAACAGATGATATAGACTGAGAAATCCACAGACATATATCTTTATCTATTTTTATCTTTATTGTTTTATTTGCAATATCTGCCGCTGCTACTTCACTCTTGATTGTGTTTTAATAAACTTGTAAGGACTGCAGAGCCAGCCTTGGAAAGTTTATGAATTGATGCGCAAGGCTCAGCGGGTCTGTTGCCCTGCACATCTAACTGTCTATTGGCAGCCTTTTACCCCCTTCCTGACCAGGACATTTTTTGCAATACGGCGCTGCGTTACTTTAACTGACAATTGTGCGGTCGTGCGCCACTGTACCTAAATAAAATGTATGTCATTTTTTCCCACAAATAGAGCTTTCTTTTGGTGATATTTGATTACCTCTGCAGTTTTTATTTTTTGCGCTAATAACAAAAAAAGGCCGACAATTTTGAAAAAAAAAACAATATTTTTTATTTTCTGCTATAAAACACATCCAATAAAAAAAAATATAAAAAATATATAATTTCTTCATAAATTTAGGTCAAAATTTATTCTGCTACATATTATTGGTAAAAAAAAAAAATCCCAATAGGCGTATATTGATTGGTTTGTGCAAAAGTTTTAGCGTCCACAAACTATGGGATATATTTATGGAATTTATTTTTATTTTATTATTTTACTAGTAATGGCGGAGATCAGCGGCTTATAGCGGGACTGCGTTTCTGCGGTGGACAAATCGGACACCGAACTGACACCTCTGACACTTTTTTAGGAACCAATGGTACCAATACAGTGATCAGTGCTAAAAATATGCAATGGCACTGTACAAATGGCACTGTAGGGAAGGAGTTAACATCTAGGGCGATTAATGGGTTAAATGTGTGCCCAACATGTTTTACTGTGTACTGTGTGAGGGTTTTTTACTGAACAATGTGCTGTCTTTTACTTCCTGAAAGAGAGCTGTGGTTGAGGAAGCCTCACACCCTTTTAGCCTTAGCTAGGCTTAGCTAAGTCACCCTGGGAGCCATTGGTACCCGTCCAGCAGAAGGCCTGTACAGTAGTCGCCACATGAGCTACAGAATCTTTACAAGGGAGTGAGTAACTTCAATTCTACACACCAGAGCTTATAGAGAAAAAGCTGGCATGTGCAATATCCAGCTAGCTATCCACAAAGGACAGCTTAGAGCCATTCAAACCATCACAGCTATCCTACACCTTTGCTTGGGGGTGCTTTGGCATTACTCTGAGGAGGGAGAGTACCTGCAATCAGAAGTTCAGAATTAACTTTTGCCAGTTGGGCTATTCAGTTTGTTTTTTTGGAACACAGCCTTGTATCCTTTTCTGGAAGCCAGAGACAGTTGTTTCATGTCCTCAAGTTCTACTATACTACAGTTCTGGGCATCCCATACTACACTTTTCCCCATCCAAGTTGATTCCCCAAATAAACTAAAAACAAAGCCCTTGGACTGGTTTCTGTCTACAGAGTGTGTGTGCTGAAAATACCTGTTGCCTGGCTGTTCATGCAAAGGGGGACCAAAAAATGCAGGAGCCCCTAAAGGGGTAGCGCTACACAAGAACTCCCCATTAATACGCAGTGTGGTTTCATGAGAGTTGAGAGGTATCTTGATATAGCGCGGTCTTACCCTGAAGGGTCCCCATGCGCTTACATACACATACTAGGCCAATTTTAGACAGGATCTGATTAACATATCAGCATGTCTTTGGAGTGTGAGAGGAAATCGGAGGACCCGGAGGAAACCCACGCAAGCACAGGGAGAACATCCAAACTCCAGGCAGATGGTGTCGTGGTTGAGATTCAAACCAGTGACCCTAGTGCTGTTAGGTGAAAGTTCTAACCACTACACCACTGTGCTGCCCTGGGTATTTAAGGAGTCCTGCCCCCCACTAATCCAGGTTGGGGATTGGTCAGGGCTCCTCAGAATACCCCAGACAGCTCCACCTCTCCTTCCCTCCTCTCTTTCCAAAACCTTCTAGAAAGCTCTCGAAAGAAGAGGACGGTCTTAGTGATACTGCCTGTGAGTCACCAGCTGCTACACTGCGCCATTCCCAGCCCAGAATGAAAACAAACAGGCTTAGCAACCAGCCAGACCTGACTAAATGTACCTACTCTCTCTAGCACAGTACTAGAGGGTGATACACAGAAATAGTATAATTGTCCTCTACAAATCAAAGAAAGACTGTCATTATTATACCTTTTATTTCTGCGTTATGCAAACAGTGAGAATGGAACCATTATGTGTGTAGCTATGAGTTTTGTTTAATGCATATGCCTTTATAAAACTGAAAAGTATAATAGCAGCATCAAGACTTTTAATGTCCTTATCAACAAGTTTTTATAAGAGGTTACTGAAAGTGTAAATACATTTTCAAAAAAATTAAGATAATTACCTAATGAAGAAAACCAGCAACAATATAAAAGGCTTACTGAACCCCACTGATGTTACACTTTAAAAGCTATATTCATCTTTTAGGGGCTCCAGTGTGCTAAACAATGTGCATCATTAAAATATTGACTGTAGTTTAAAAGCCTTACCTATAGGCCATGAGGGACATCCCAAAGCCTGACAAAAGCTCCCACAGAGGTGATTAGCCTGTCCTGCCCAAGTTCCAGGACACTCCAACTCTTATGCCCTGTACACACGATCTGTAGTCCGATGGGCTAAAATCCAATGGAATTTTTCGTCGGAATTCCGTTCAAAGCTGTCTTCCATACACACCATCAGACAAAATTCCGACTGTCCAAAACGCAGTGATGTACAACACGTACAACGTCACTCTAAAAGGGAAGTTCAAATCTAACGGCGCCACCATTTGGGCTGCTTTTGCTGATTTCGTGTTACCGCGTGTTAGTAAAAGTTTGGTGTTAGCCGATTCGCGCTTTTCAGTCTCCGTGCTTTTCAGTCCGTTACAGCATGACGAATGTGCTATCTCCATTACGAACGCTAGTTTTACCAGAACGAGCGCTCCCGTCTCCTAATTTAGTCTGAGCATGCGTGGATTTTTCTCAGATGGAGTTCCACACAGACAATCGGAATTTCCTATTGTTTTTTTTTCCATCGGAAAAATTTAAAACATGTTCTATTTTTTTTTTACACCGATGGAAAAAAGTCAGATGGAACCCACACACGATCGGAATTTCCGATGAAACAAGTCCATCGGACTTTTTTTATCGGAAATTCTGATCGTGTGGGCAGGGCATTAGGATCTCACCCCCAGCATTCCAGAAGCCAATGAGTCCCCATGTCTCTGACCTGCATATGCACAATGTACTATTTCTCCCCCTATAGCAGCAGATGATGAGGGAGAGCACACTACTCATGAGCAAGTTTGGGGCGCAGAAGCACGGGTATAGAACATGGATGCTTGCTCACTCCTGGGACATTGGGAGCAAGCTCCTAATAGTTTTTATATAAGGGAATGCCCAACTGCCCATGCAGTTCACCTTCACTGATTTGGCACTACAGAGAGTGGGAAAGCGGTTTCCTTTGAGAGAGGGAATGCCAGGGATGATAAAAAGTGCAAAATTGGTTAATTGGATCACTTGTTATCCACAAGCATCTACTTGAAGGAAGCCAGCCTGGTTTGGCTTTTTATTATAAAGTAGAACTGAATTTTATTTGATCTCTATTGCACAGAATCACAATCACCTGTTCTAGTTTGTATGGAAAGACAGCATGAATTATAAAAATAAAATAAAACAAGAGTTTTTTTCCATAGCAAAGCATAGTCCATAGCAAAGTCCATAGCATAGCATCCAATCGGAATCCTTGTTTCCATTGAATAAAGGATAAAACTTGACTGGTTGCTATTATCAACAACTCCACTTTTGTTCTTAGATTTTTATTCATGTTTTTGTACCGTAGGAATATTATTATGTTTGGCCTATGAAACACTCACATTACATATTAACAATGGTAATGAACTCTGTGATATTTCACTTACGCATAAAACAAATCAATTATTTGATTAATTTAGATGACCTTCTAATACTGTACAGCAACATGGAATTCATTATTCAAGCAGATTATACCGTGTCAAGCCATGCAGCCACAATTTCTCTTAGTAAATTTTGAAGCAAACTTCGAAGTTTCACTTTCTGGGATTTGTTTAGCTGACATAGCATCACAGATACAACATGGCAGGAAATTTGATTTGGTTTTCCGGTTCTCATAAAACATTTACAGAAATAAGAAGTAAAACTGATGTTATGGTGTAAGTCTTTCAGACTGTTCCACTGTTGGTAATGGTAATGTAATCCTGGCCTGTAGATGAAATACAAAGAGGCAGGTATAGATTACATGTGATAGGTGATCTGTGGGATCCGCGCTTAGGATGTAGTTAGGCTGCTGCCTCCCCTGAGATCCCTGTTCCCAGGGACTGTTGCATAAAAAACTGTAAAGTGGGGTGGGTGGCGCTGCCGTTTCGGCTAAAAGTAAACAAATGGGATAAAGTGCTATATCTCAGTGAATTAAGAAAAAAACTCAACATAAAAAACTCCAAATATAATTGGTAATTATACACTTCCTATGGTAAAGTGACTGAGTGCTGTGCAAAACATTATTGTGCAAACCAAAATGATCCTAGGCAGCGAGTGCAAGGTTTTTATGATTTGAATTTTAAACCTGTATGCATGCCATCAAGCGGTTCACCGCTTTTTTACTTTTATAAACTTTTTACAAATAAATCTATTGGATTACACTATGGGAGTCCGTTTTCTATTGGTCCTATGAGGACAAATACAGCTGACACGCAAGCATCAGGAAGGTGGACGGGGACCCCCGGGAACGGAGTGAAGGAGAAGCATACGGTTGCCTGAGGACACAGTCATCCACTCTCTGTGCCTGTCACCCCTGCAGGGGTATCTACTTCTGGTGAGTGGGGAACCATAAGGGGGAGCACAAGTGTCACCTGAAGTGTGTCAGCAACTAAGCATATCCACTAAAGTCACAAGTTTTCCAGCCTATGAATGTACTGGATATAAGAA
The DNA here is from genome assembly GCA_029206835.1 of Rana muscosa. Classification (NCBI taxonomy): domain Eukaryota; kingdom Metazoa; phylum Chordata; class Amphibia; order Anura; family Ranidae; genus Rana; species Rana muscosa. Next base: position 1,063,879,348 of record CM055116.1, read on the forward strand.
ATCTATTATTTTATACCTACTGCTGTTTTTGTAGTTTTTTATAGATTACATGTGGTTTAAATCCCAACAGAAGTTCTGGGGAGACAAAAACACATACATGTAATACAGAAAAGATGACGCTTGGGAGTAATATGCTAATACCGTGATCAGCGCAGCTGCTGCGCAAAGAAGTCCTAAAACTTCAAAGGTGAACTGAAAGAAATAAGGTGCAGCGCTAGCAATTAATATGTGAAAACATGGCAGTGGCCATACCTAGAGAAATCACAACAAAATAATATAACATATGGTGCTGAGTTATAGAGTGCAACAAATTGCTAAGTGATCATCAATGGCTGAATATAGATAATCACGCCTGGTATAAACATGCAACACAATAAATGGTGCTAGAAAGACAGGTGAATGATGGAGGATTTTCAACATTTCCAAGGTTCCCCAGGGAAGGCTAGATGATCCCCCTTCAGAGACCCCACTCACCAGATAAACGGGATCCACAGCTTTTCAGTTTGGGATCATGAAGGCATTGGACAATCTCTCAGGATTCAAAAAACTTAGGTAAGTTCGTGGTAGATGCTTGATAGAAGGAGTATGGCGTAATCCACCGGTAAATGAAAGGAGAAACACGTATAGTGAAGTACTGCTGGGCAGGTGATGGTCAGCGCTAAAAAGCGCTACTTACGAGATGTAAGGCAGAAGCAGGCTATCAGAGAACTTCCGCGAGTGCCGCTCAGATGGCGTGCGCTCCACGAAAGCAGGAAATTGCGTCACTGGTTGACGCAGACCGGAAGTTTCGTCAAATTACCATTATTAACATTATTTTGTTGTGATTTCACTAGGTATGGCCACTGTCATGTTTTCACATATTAATTGCTAGCGCTGCACCTTATTTCTTTCAAAAACACATACAGTCTCACTTTTAGCACAATAGCTAATTTAGCCAGACTCAGGGCCGAACCTCTTGTGGGCCATAGACCTTTTTCTTGCTCTTCAGCCCACATCCATCAGCCATTCCTACTTCTAAATTCTCACTAGTGCAAGACAGTGGTATTATTTCCACTCTCCAGTCTTTGACAGTGCAAGATAGTGCCACTAGCCTTACATGCCACCCATGAGTGATCAACCTGGACGCAGAGCCGCAGTCCTTATTTGTTATCAACTGACTCTTTTCTTGGTCTTGCTTGATGACTGTCTCTCTGCTCCTCTTCATCGAGCAGCATGCGCTTAGTCAAGAGATGTCAGAACAAGTAAAGATAACCATTTTGAAGCTGATTAAACTCAGCAAGCCACAATGAGAACACATTTAGTTCCTATGAATGTGGAATCTGGCAGTCAGTTTGGGGAAGCCTGCATTCAGAACAAGGTGGGATCATGCAAAGCACCACACATTGTGTAAAAAGGGGTAATTTGTTTAACCAACAATATAGTAGACCACACCCAAATTCATTCTTAGGCTGGTAAATATAGTTACATAGTTACATAGTTAGTCAGGTTGAAAAAAGACACAAGTCCATCCAGTTCAACCGTAAAAAAAAAATAAAAAAAAAATAAAAAAAAAATAAACATATATCGTACAATCCCATATACCCAATTCTATACCCACAGTTGATCCAGAGGAAGGCAAAAAAAAAACAGAAGAGCATGATCCAATTTGCTACAGCAGGGGAAAAAATTCCTTCCTGATCCCCCGAGAGGCAATCGGATATTCCCTGGATCAACTTTACCTATAAATGTCAGTACCCAGTTATATTATGTACATTTAAGAAAGAATCCAGGCCCTTCTTAAAGCAATCTACTGAGCTGGCCAGAACCACCTCTGCAGGGAGTCTATTCCACATTTTCACAGCTCTTACTGTGAAAAAACCTTTCCGTATTTGGAGGTGAAATCTCTTTTCCTCTAGACGCAAAGAGTGCCCCCTTGTCCTTTGTGTTGACCGTAAAGTGAATAACTGAACACCAAGTTCACTATATGGACCCCTTATGTATTTGTACATGTTGATCATATCCCCCCTTAATCTCCTCTTCTCAAGAGAGAATAAATTCAGTTCCTCTAATCTCTCCTCATAGCTGAGCTCCTCCATGCCTCTTATCAGTTTGGTTGCCCTTCTCTGCACTTTCTCCAGTTCCCCAATATCCTTTTTGAGAACTGGGGCCCAAAACTGAACTGCATATTCCAGATGAGGTCTTACTAATGATTTGAACAGGGGCAAAATGATATCTCTCTCTCTGGAGACCATACCTCTCTTAATACAAGAAAGGACCTTGCTCGCTTTGGAAACCGCAGCTTGGCATTGCATGCCATTATTGAGCTTATGATCTACCAAAACCCCCAGATCCTTCTCCACTACGGATCCCCCCAGTTGTACTCCCCCTAGTATGTATGATGCATTCATATTATTAGCCCCCAAGTGCATAACTTTACATTTATCAACATTAAACCTCATCTGCCACATAGTCGCCCAATTAGACAGAGCATTGAGGTCGGCTTGTAAATTGGCGACATCCTGTAAGGACGTTATTCCACTGCATAGCTTGGTGTCATCTGCAAAGACAGAAATGTTACTTTTGATCTCAGACCCAATATCATTTATAAACATATTAAAAAGTAAGGGTCCCAGCACTGAACCTTGGGGTACACCACTGATAACCTTGGACCATTCAGAGTAAGAATCATTAACCACTACTCTCTGAATTCTGTCTTTTAGCCAGTTTTCTATCCATTTACAAACTGATATTTCCAATCCTGTAGACTTTACCTTACACATGAGCCGTGTGTGGGGAACTGTATCGAACGCTTTTGCAAAATCCAAGTATACCACGTCCACTGCCACCCCTCTGTCCAAGGTCTTACTTACCTCTTCATAAAAAGAAATCAGGTTTGTTTGACAACTTCTGTCTTTCATGAATCCATGCTGTCTGTTGCTTAAATAGTTTTTTTCCAGCAAGAACTCATCTATGTGGTCTTTTATTAATCTCTCCAGTATTTTCCCAACTATAGAAGTTAAACTAACAGGTCTATAGTTACTTGGTAAACACTTAATTCCCTTTTTAAATATAGGCACCACATTGGCCCTGCGCCAATCCAGTGGTACTATTCCTGTCATTGAGTCCCTAAAAATTAAATACAATGGCTTTGAAATTACAGAGCTCAATTCTTTTAGGATCCGTGGGTGTATGCCATCTGGTCCAGGTGCTTTATCCACCTTTATTCCATCTAAATATTTCTGGACCATATCACTTTTGAGCCATTGTGGATTTGGGGCTGTGTCACTACCACCCCCATTTTGGACATGAGCTCCCCCATGCTCCTTTGTATACACAGAACTGAAGAAAGTATTTAATAAATTAGCCTTCTCTTTGTCCCCAGTCACCCACTCTAGATTATTTTGTAAAGGGCCTACATGCTCAGACTTGACCTTTTTACTATTAATATATTTGAAGAATTTTTTGGGGTTTGTCCTACTATCTTTTGCAATCTGTCGTTCATTTTGAATTTTTGCATCCTTGATTTCCTTTTTACATATCCTGTTATATTCTTTGTAACATTTAAATGACACTAGTGTTCCCTCATTTTTATATTTTTTAAAAGCTCTTTTCTTATAGTTTATAGCTTTTTTAACTTTGGCAGTGAGCCACATAGGTTTTATTTTTAGCCTTTTAAACTTATTGCCCATGGGAATATACTTTGCAGTGAGTTCACAAACAGTCTTTTTGAAGAATTCCCATTTCTGTTCTGTGCCCATTGATGCCAATATTCCTTCCCAGTCTAAGTCCTGGAGAGCAGCACTCATCCTTGGAAAATTTGCTCTCTTGAAATTAAGTGTTTTTATCTTTCCTGTATGTGATTTTTGCTTACAACTAACATCAAATGAAATCATGTTATGGTCACTGCTACCCAGGTGTTCCTTTATCTGAACATTAGTAATACGCTCTGCATGGTTTGAGATTACCAGGTCCAACAGAGCATCATTCCTAGTTGGGGCCTCAATAAACTGGACAATAAAATTGTCCTGCAATAGGTTTATAAATTTTTGCCCTTTAACTGTCCCAGCAGTTCCATTACTCCAGTCAATTTCTGGGTAGTTAAAATCCCCCATTATTATCACCGTCCCAGCCCTTGCAGCCCTTTCCATCTGTGCAAGGAGCTGAGTCTCTAACTCCTCATTAACATTGGGTGGTCTATAACAAACTCCAATGATTAGCTTTGAACTACGCACATCTGTATGCAGTTCCACCCATAATGCTTCAGACTCATCACACTCTCCATCCACCAGGTCCTCTTTCACACTCGCTTTGAGATCACTTCTCACATAGAGACAGACCCCTCCACCCTTCCTTTTTACCCTGTCTTTCCGAAAGAGTGCATAGCCAGGAATATTAATAGCCCAGTCATGTGAGGAATGAAGCCAAGTTTCAGCAATACCGATTACATCATAGCTCTCCTCATGCACCAGAGCTTCCAACTCACCTATTTTGCTTGGCAGACTTCTGGCGTTGGTGAACAGACACTTTAATGCATTAATATTATTTGACCGGTCACATACTATCCTCTTGGGTGTTCCCAGATTGCAACTATGACTTGCTACTATACTTACCTTGGGTTTATGTTCTTTGGTTACCCTACCACTAATGCCCCTAATACTACCCTTTAGAATATGTTCCCCGCTGACTCTCACTATCTCTGGACCCTCCCCCCTGTCACCTAGTTTAAAAACCCCTCTAACTTTTTGGCCATCCTTATTCCCAGCTGATCTGCACCCTCCTCATTTAGGTGCAGTCCGTCCCTTCTATAGTACTGGTTATCGACTGAGAAGTCGGCCCAGTCCTCCAGGAACCCAAACCCCTCCTTACTACACCAGCTCTTCAGCCACTTGTTCACTTCCCTAATCTCCCTCTGCCTTTCTGGTGTGGCTCGATGTACCGGTAGTATTCCCGAGAATACTACCTTGGAGGTCCTTTTCCTCAATTTAGCTCCTAAGTCCCTAAAATCGTTCTTTAGGACACTCCATCTGCCTCTGACTTTGTCATTGGTGCCAACGTGCACCATGACAGCTGGGTCTTCCCCAGCCCCTCCCAGTAATCTGTCCACCAGATCCGTGATGTGCCGAACCCGAGCGCCCGGTAGACAACATACAGTTCGGCGCTTCAGGTCTTTGTTACAGATTGCCCTCTCTGTCCTTCTAAGAATTGAGTCCCCTACCACCAGAATCTGTCTTTCCTTTCCCTTCGCTTCCCCCCCACTCTCACTGGAGGAGTTCTTCCCCTGGCAGCTAGGAGAGTCCCTCAGCTCCAGCAGTGCTGGTCCCGGACTGGTTTCACCAATGTCACTCAATGGAGCATACTTATTGGGATGCTCCAGCCCTGGATCGGCCTCCCTGGCACTTCGCCCTCTACCCTTCCTGACTGTCACCCATCTACTATTTTCTAGTGCCTGCACCTCTTTGACTCCACCCACCTCTGTGCTGGCCCCTGCCATCACCTGCCGGGTACGTATCCAGCTCTCCTTTAGTGTGGAGGGACTTCCCAGTGCTGACAGTTGCTTCCCTAGATTCAGAACCTGGGCTTCCAGGGAAACAATGTGTTTACATTTTGCACAGCAGTAATCGCCCTCGATCAGATCAAGGAACGCATACATGCTGCAAGATGTACACCGAGTCGCCTCGCCACACCCGCTGGGCATCGTACCTATTAATTTAATGAGGATTCGAGATTATACCCTGTCCAAATTACCTAACACTATCTTCCTGACCCAACTATTCAACAAGACAATACACAGGTACTCAACAAGACAATACACAGGTACTCAACAAGACAATACACAGGTACTCAACAAGACAATACACAGGTACCACGCAGACCCACGTGCACCCACAGACCAACGGACCCGCGTGCACTCGCAGACCAGCGTGCACTCGCAGACCAACGGACCCGCGTGCACTCGCAGACCAACGGACCCGCGTGCACTCGCAGACCAACGTGCACTCGCAGACCAACGGACCCGCGTGCACTCGCAGACCAACGGACCCGCATGCACTCGCAGACCAGCGTGCACTCGCAGACCAACAGACCCGCGTGCACTCGCAGACCAGCGTGCACTCGCAGACCAACGGACCCGCGTGCACTCGCAGACCAGCGTGCACTCGCAGGCCTACGGATCCGCGTGCACTCGCAGACCAGCGTGCACTCGCAGACCAACGGACCCGCGTGCACTCGCAGACCAGCGTGCACCCGCAGACCAACGGACCCGCGTGCACTCGCAGACCAGCGGACCCGCGTGCACTCGCAGACCAACGGACCCGCGTGCACTCGCAGACCAACGGACCCGCGTGCACTCGCAGACCAACGGACCCGCGTGCACTCGCAGACCAGCGTGCACTCGCAGACCAACGGACCCGCGTGCACTCGCAGACCAGCGTGCACTCGCAGACCAACGGGCCCGCGTGCACCCGCAGACCAGCGTGCACTCGCAGACCAACGGGCCAGCGTGCACTCGCAGACCAACGGACCCGCGTGCACTCGCAGACCAACGGACCCGCGTGCACTCGCAGACCAACGGACCCGCGTGCACTCGCAGACCAACGGACCCGCGTGCACTCGCAGACCAGCGTGCACCTACAATACACAAGTACTAACGATCCACACACACTACTCAGACAACACCCAGGTACTCACACTACACATCTACTATGACCCCTGTTTTAACCTCCTGTTTTAAACTCTTGATTTTAACTCACCACTTAGTCCAGTTCCACTAACTCTTGATTTTAACTCACCACTTAGTCCAGTTCCACTAACTCTTGATTTTAACTCACCACTTAGTCCAGTTCCACTAACTCTTGATTTTAACTCACCACTTAGTCCAGTTCCACTTGGACAGAGTTCCAGCAAACTCAAAATGAGCAGGCTCTAAATGAGCTCTACAGAAATTGATATAGGCCTCAAGCACCTGTGACCAATTAACCACTCCCCTTAATTAGTAGGCTGAAGGAAAAAAAGAGAAAAAAAAGGCTGTTTAAAATGTGCCAGAAAAAGGTGTTAAAAAGCTGCAAGGAAAAAGAGCCAAAAATAACCAAAAATGCAACCCAGCAGTCAAAAGCAGAAACTTCTTCACTCTCCACGCAAGGTCTCCTCCACTGTCTACCCTCCAACCAACAAGACTGGCAATTTCACATGTGCTCTACAGAAATTTATATAGGCCTCAAGCACCTGTGACCAATTAACCACTCCCCTTAATTAGTAGGCTGAAGGAAAAAAAGAGAAAAAAAAGGCTGTTTAAAATGTGCCAGAAAAAGGTGTTAAAAAGCTGCAAGGAAAAAGAGCCAAAAATAACCAAAAATGCAACCCAGCAGTCAAAAGCAGAAACTTCTTCACTCTCCACGCAAGGTCTCCTCCACTGTCTACTCCAACCAACAAGACCAACCAACAATATATTATCCTTTGTGCAGTAGGTCATTAAATTAAGTTATTTGCTTTGACAGCCTGATGTAATTTTGTATGCCAGTAATATACCTGATTTATTATAGAAATTTGCATGACCATTAATTATGATTTGACTAACACCTTTATAATAATATAAATTATTATCTTATTGTCTTAATTAACATGTCTAGAACAACTGGGTCAAGAGGACATGTTTTCTAGTCATGACTTATTGTGATTGTCTATTTTTCCCTTATAGAGGAAGAACAATTTCTTTTTTGCAGAGAGAGCAAGACGTTTATAGTTACATTTTTACTTACACAGAATGGACTACTGTTGTAAACTGTAGTGAACTGGTAAAGCATCTAATGGGCTTCTCTATCGGTATTTACTTTTGTTCTTTTTTGTAGGCCCCAAATTATTTATGAGTCGTAGGTACAGTGCTGACATTTGCCTAATGTTAAAGCAGTATTAAACCCAAAATCAAAAATGTGATATATTGCAGCTTACCAGTCATTAGATGTGGTGGCTGCATTTATTTTCTTTTTTTGCCTTTGTTTTTACCTGGTGACCTGACTAGTAACACACCTTCTAAAGTGACCTCACTCTGGATGAATGAGAACAGGGGACAGCAGCATTGTCAGTCTTGGGGAGCGGGGAGTGTAAGATGAATTAGAATAATTAAATACATTAGCAAATTGAAGATAAATTCTAGCTCACGCTTGAGTTCACACTTTGTGGACACAAGCTCCTGAGGACGCGCAGTTGCCTGAAATGGCATTGAGCTAGGCTATCTGCCAGAGATCGTGTCGCCATTCTTTGTCACATTGGCGGCCCCTGATGTAAGTGTGACAAACTTCTTTTTCTGTTTTTGTATTTTTAGACTTGCGTTTTAGCTTGAATTATGTTTTTAACATTCTTATGCAGTCACCATTAAAATACTGCACTATGAGTATTTCTTTCGTTGCTGGTGGTTCCTTTTGGATGTAAGTGCTGGTCTTTATCTTTTGATGGGATTGAGAGATACACCGTTGGAGAGAGAAAATTATTGCAGTTTATATTCATGATTGAGGGAATGGAGAAAAAAATCCCTGGAGGGAGAAATACAGTATATGATTACTAAGCGCTTTTGGCTGTTCTATCTATAGACAGCAATACTTTCTAGTGCATGTGAAATCTTCCTATATGGCGAAGGCACATCACAGCGGGCGGTTGTTACTTGTATGGTAAAGGTTCAGAAAGCTATTCCTGGACTATTTGATCACTGGACTTTTCTCACTTGCAAAAATTATATTTCCGCATTAGATATGTTTTTTTTTATATATGGACACTTACATGATTTGCACGGGAGATTTGTGTGAATGATATGTTTATTTTAATTATTGAGCACTGCAATTATTATTATACAGTGTGATTCATAAAGAAGTATACAGTTTCAACTCACTATAAAACAAGAACAATGTAGGATATTTTATGTTATCTGTTGGGATGAGCTCGATGTTCGTGTCGAACGCATGTTCGACTCGAACATCGCCTGTTCCTCTGTTCGCCGAATTGCGAACATTATGGGCCGTTTGCGCCAAATTCGTGTGATGCGAGCAGCCCATAATGCACTGCGCCATCGCACTGCATTTCCGGCGCTGTGATTGGCCAACCATGCACTGTGACCCCGCATGCTTGGCCAATCACAGCGCCGGCAGCGAGGAGAGTCATATTTGACCACAGGCAGGATGCCTGTGGCCAATCATAGCTCAGGGGGGTTTAGTACACGCCCCACACTATAAAAGGCCGCCAGCGCGGCGGCCTCGTGCAGTGTGTTCCGGCGTGCAGGAAAAGAGATACATAGGCAGGGACAGTGTGTTTTATGTTCTATTCGTTTCTTAGGCATCTAAGGAGTTAGTGGGTGTTGTGTGCCTCCAGCACAGTATACACCTGGATCTACACTTTATTGCTGTTCTCTTAGCTAGATAGGCAGGCAGGGAAAGAGATACATAGGCAGGGACATTGTGTTCTATGTTCTATTCTTTTCTCAGGCATCTGCAGGAGTTAGTGGGTGTTGTGTGACCCCAGCACAGTATACACCTGTATATAGCCGTCATTGCTGTTCTCTAATACAGGCATCTGCAGGAGTTAGTGGCACAGTATACACCTGTATATAGCCGTCATTGCTGTTCTCTAATACAGGCATCTGCAGGGGTTAGTGGCACAGTATACACCTGTATATAGCCGTCATTGCTGTTCTCTAATACAGGCATCTGCAGGAGTTAGTGGCACAGTGTACACCTGTATATACCCGTCATTGCTGTTCTCTAATACAGGCATCTGCAGGAGTTAGTGGCACAGTATACACCTGTATATACCCGTCATTGCTGTTCTCTAATACAGGCATCTGCAGGAGTTAGTGACACCGTGTACACCTGTATATACCCGTCATTGCTGTTCTCTAATACAGGCATCTGCAGGAGTTAGTGGCACAGTATACACCTGTATATACCCGTCATTGCTGTTCTCTAATACAGGCTGTGACAAGGGGGTGGGGTGCCGTTACACAGGCATCTGCAGGAGTTAGTGGCACAGTATACACCTGTATATACCCATCATTGCTGTTCTCTAATACAGGCATCTGCAGGAGTTAGTGGCACAGTATACACCTGTATATACCCGTCATTGCTGTTCTCTAATACAGGCATCTGCAGGAGTTAGTGGCACAGTACACACCTGTATATACCCGTCATTGCTGTTCTCTAATACAGGCATCTGCAGGAGTTAGTGGCACAGTATACACCTGTATATACCCATCATTGCTGTTCTCTAATACAGGCATCTGCAGGAGTTAGTGGCACAGTATACACCTGTATATAGCCGTCATTGCTGTTCTCTAATACAGGCATCTGCAGGAGTTAGTGGCACAGTGTACACCTGTATATACCCGTCATTGCTGTTCTCTAATACAGGCATCTGCAGGAGTTAGTGGCACAGTATACACCTGTATATACCCGTCATTGCTGTTCTCTAATACAGGCATCTGCAGGAGTTAGTGACACAGTGTACACCTGTATATACCCGTCATTGCTGTTCTATAATACAGGCATCTGCAGGAGTTAGTGGCACAGTATACACCTGTATATACTGTGACAGCAGGAAGGTAAAGTCACCTGGTTGCATCCAGGGGGGTAGATATATTTCGCCCAGATTCAGGCTTTACGCCGACTTATACAACTAGGTGGAGAGTTGTATAAGCCCAGCTGGGGCTAGTGGGCTCATGGATGACTCATACCTCTAGGGAGAGTGTGGGGCGTCGTGCAGACAGGGAGTTGATGAGACCAGCTGAAGCTTGTCAGCTCATTTAGGCCTCTATAAGAACTCCCAGCTTCATTAGATGTTAGCTCATGCCTGGAACCAGACCTGTGTGGACTGTCTAGGGAGAGTGAACCCCTGTGCGGTGAGACAAAGCCTGTGTGGCTATTTGCTTGGACATTTAAAACCAGGGACTTAGGGACTAGGACAGCACTAGGCTGATCCCAGTTGTTAGTTAGGAAACCTGTATGTTTAGTCAGAGGTCAAGTTGACCAGGATTTATTTTGTTTATGTTTCTTTTGCTTTGCTGTGTTTTGTCACTGTAAATAGAAAATAAACCGCACCTTTTTGATTTTGAAAACCACAACCTCCGTTTGCTGGGCCTGTTTTGTGTGGGGAGCCCATCCCGGGGGTCACACACACCCGCTGCCGAGCTAACCCCCTCACAGTTGGTGGAGAATGCGGGCAGAAGAAACCGTTGAGCAGCTTGTGGTGCCCAAACCTTACAGGAAGTTGGTGTTGGAGTTGGCCCATGGGCACATTCTTGGAGGTCATCTGGGGACAGAGAAAACCCGAGAGAGGGTATTACAGAGATTCTATTGGCCGGGGGTGATGAAGGACATAGAAAATTATTGTTCCTCCTGCCCTGTGTGTCAGAGGTCGGCCCCGATGCCACATTTCCGTAGCCCGCTGGTCCCTCTACCCATCATTGAGGTCCCGTTTGAGAGGATCGCCATGGATTTGGTAGGTCCTATAATCAAGTCCGCTAGGGGGCACCAGTACATATTAGTTATAATGGACTATGCCACCCGTTATCCAGAAGAGATCCCTCTCCGAAATACCTCGGCCAAAACCATAGCCAAAGAGCTATCTCTTGTGTTTAGCCGGGTGGGTATTTGTAAAGAACTGCTTACGGACCAAGGTACACCCTTTATGTCCCGGGTTATGAAGGAGCTGTGTAAATTATTCAAAGTGACGCAATTACGTACATCTGTGTATCACCCCCAAACCGATGGGCTGGTTGAAAGATTCAACAAAACCCTAAAACAAATGTTGAAGAAAGTGGTGGATAGAGATGGAAAGGATTGGGACTGTCTACTTCCTTATCTGATGTTTGCTATTAGGGAGGTGCCCCAATCCTCTACGGGATTCTCCCCCTTTGAGTTACTGTATGGGAGACACCCAAGAGGGCTGTTGGATATTGCCAAGGAAACTTGGGAAAGTGAGAGTTCTCCCCACAGGAGTGTGATTGAGCATGTCGCCCTGATGCAAGACCGAATTGCACAGGTAATGCCCATCGTGAAGGAACATTTGGCCCAAGCGCAGTTAGCACAGCAGAGAGTGTACAACCGTGGAGCCAAGACCCGTACCTTTTCCCCGGGGGATAGGATACTGGTACTTGTCCCTACGGTTGAAAGTAAATTCCTTGCCAAATGGCAAGGCCCCTACGAGATAATGGAAAAAGTGAGCGAAGTGAATTACAAGGTCAGACAACCAGGAAGGCGAAAGCCCGAACAGATCTATCACGTTAATCTGTTGAAAGCCTGGAGGGATAGAGAGTCCCTAGTCGCAGACACTTGGTCACCAGCTCAAACTGGTTGCGTGATTCCTGAGGTTGGAATAGCAGCCACCTTGTCACAACCCCAACAACAGGAGGTTAAGGAGTTTGTGCTTCGCAACAAGGAGGTATTCTCTGAGCTGCCGGGACAAACATCTGGGGTAGAGCATGACATCATTACCCCGCCCGGTGAAAGGGTGAAGTTAAAACCCTATCGGATCCCAGAGGCCCGACAGGAGGCAATACGGGAGGAAGTACAGAAAATGCTGAACTTAGGGGTGATAGAGGAGTCCCAAAGTGATTGGTCTAGTCCCATCGTGTTGGTGCCTAAACCGGATGGGAGCTGGCGATTTTGTAACGATTTTCGTCAGTTGAACAAAGTTACAAAATTTGACACCTACCCCATGCCACGTATAGATGAGTTGATCGACCGGCTGGGAACAGCCCGATACATGACGACTCTTGACCTCACAAAAGGGTATTGGCAAATCCCCCTGGCCAAGTCGGCCAAAGAGAAAACCGCATTTGTAACCCCAGACGGGGCGTTCCAATATAAAAGAATGCCGTTCGGGTTACAGAATGCGCCGGCCACATTCCAGCGGAAAATGGACCAGATGCTGAGGCCCCATCGGAAGTATGCTGCGGCTTACCTGGATGACGTAATTGTCCATAGCACAGATTGGGCCTCACATCTGCCAAAAGTGCAAGCAGTCCTGGACTCTGTTCGGGAAGCGGGGTTTACGGCTAACCCCAAGAAGTGTACCATTGGGCAGGAGGAGGCCAAATATCTTGGGTACACCATTGGGAGGGGAGTAATAAAACCCCAACTCAACAAAGTCGAGGCCATCCAGAGTTGGCCACGTCCCAACAGCAAGAAGCAGGTACGAGCCTTTCTGGGAATCGCTGGGTATTATCGGCGATTCATTCCCCACTTTGCTTCTAAGGCTGTGCCCCTAACCAACCTGACGAAGGGGAAAGGGTCGGTCATGATTAAATGGACCCCCGAGGCTGAGGCAGCATTCCAATTCTTGAAACAAGCCTTATGTAGCCAGCCAGTGTTGTACTCACCCGACTTCTCTAAAGACTTTGTCGTACAAAGTGATGCGTCAGATGTGGGGTTAGGAGCAGTATTGTCCCAGGTCTGGAACGGGGAAGAGCACCCAGTCATTTACCTCAGCAGGAAGTTGAAGTCCCATGAGGTAAATTACGCCACCGTTGAAAAGGAGTGTTTAGCGGTGAAGTGGGCTCTAGATTCCCTTCGGTACTACCTGCTAGGTAGGCACTTTGACATGGTTACGGATCACGCTCCGTTAAAGTGGATGGCTCAAAACAAGGAAACAAATAGAAGAGTGAATAGGTGGTTCCTGGCCCTCCAGGAATTCAACTTCACAGTAAAGCATCGCCCTGGCGTTCAAATGGGGAATGTGGATGCTTTGTCTCGAGTACATGAATGCCTGATTGCTGGTGTTCCAACCCCGAGGTTAAAACAAGAGGGGGGGTATGTGACAGCAGGAAGGTAAAGTCACCTGGTTGCATCCAGGGGGGTAGATATATTTCGCCCAGATTCAGGCTTTACGCCGACTTATACAACTAGGTGGAGAGTTGTATAAGCCCAGCTGGGGCTAGTGGGCTCATGGATGACTCATACCTCTAGGGAGAGTGTGGGGCGTCGTGCAGACAGGGAGTTGATGAGACCAGCTGAAGCTTGTCAGCTCATTTAGGCCTCTATAAGAACTCCCAGCTTCATTAGATGTTAGCTCATGCCTGGAACCAGACCTGTGTGGACTGTCTAGGGAGAGTGAACCCCTGTGCGGTGAGACAAAGCCTGTGTGGCTATTTGCTTGGACATTTAAAACCAGGGACTTAGGGACTAGGACAGCACTAGGCTGATCCCAGTTGTTAGTTAGGAAACCTGTATGTTTAGTCAGAGGTCAAGTTGACCAGGATTTATTTTGTTTATGTTTCTTTTGCTTTGCTGTGTTTTGTCACTGTAAATAGAAAATAAACCGCACCTTTTTGATTTTGAAAACCACAACCTCCGTTTGCTGGGCCTGTTTTGTGTGGGGAGCCCATCCCGGGGGTCACACACACCCGCTGCCGAGCTAACCCCCTCACAATACCCATCATTGCTGTTCTCTAATACAGGCATCTGCAGGAGTTAGTGGCACAGTATACACCTGTATATACCCGTCATTGCTGTTCTCTAATACAGGCATCTGCAGGAGTTAGTGGCACAGTATACACCTGTATATACCCGTCATTGCTGTTCTCTAATACAGGCTGTGACAAGGGGGTGGGGTGCCGTTACACAGGCATCTGCAGGAGTTAGTGGCACAGTATACACCTGTATATACCCATCATTGCTGTTCTCTAATACAGGCATCTGCAGGAGTTAGTGGCACAGTATACACCTGTATATACCCGTCATTGCTGTTCTCTAATACAGGCATCTGCAGGAGTTAGTGGCACAGTATACACCTGTATATACCCGTCATTGCTGTTCTCTAATACAGGCATCTGCAGGAGTTAGTGGCACAGTATACACCTGTATATACCCATCATTGCTGTTCTCTAATACAGGCATCTGCAGGAGTTAGTGGCACAGTATACACCTGTATATACCCGTCATTGCTGTTCTCTAATACAGGCATCTGCAGGAGTTAGTGGCACAGTATACACCTGTATATACCCATCATTGCTGTTCTCTAATACAGGCATCTGCAGGAGTTAGTGGCACAGTATACACCTGTATATACCCGTCATTGCTGTTCTCTAATACAGGCATCTGCAGGAGTTAGTGGCACAGTGTACACCTGTATATACCCGTCATTGCTGTTCTCTAATACAGGCATCTGCAGGAGTTAGTGGCACAGTATACACCTGTATATACCCATCATTGATGTTCTCTAATACAGACATCTGCAGGAGTTAGTGGCACAGTATACACCTGTATATACCCGTCATTGCTGTTCTCTAATACAGGCATCTGCAGGAGTTAGTGGCACAGTATACACCTGTATATACCCGTCATTGCTGTTCTCTAATACAGGCATCTGCAGGAGTTAGTGGCACAGTATACACCTGTATATACCCGTCATTGCTGTTCTCTAATAAAGGCATCTGCTGGAGTTAGTGGGTGTTGTGTGCCTCCAGCACAATATACACTACCAAATTGCTTGTTTTCCCATCTCCCTGCAGGCCATTACTATGTCTCTGTGTCTGGGGGCAACAGTGCTGGTCGTGGATGCAGTGCATTGTCCTTAGCACGTGGCCATGGGACACGCTTGTCCTTATTTTCAGCAGCTGGACGTGTTGAGCCGCATCATGTCAAAGACTTGGTAGAGTGGATGACCAAGCCCTCCTCATCCTCCTCATCCTCTCTCACCCAGGCTCAGGGTACTGGCAAAGCAGCTGCCAAAGCGTCCTCTTCCCTCGTATCAATGTCAACATCAGTCACTCCTTCCCTAGACCCACCATGTCCTCCTGAGGAGTCCCCCGAACTGTTTGAGCACAGTGTTGGGTACATGCTCCAGGAGGATGCCCAGCGTTTCGAAGGGTCTGATGATGATACCCAGCTAGAGGAAGGCAGTAGCGTGAGCGCAGAGAGAGGGGATGCTCAAGAAGGACAGCAATCTGGCAGACATGTTCCAGCAGCTGCAGCATACTGCCAGATTGGCTCCAGTGATGAGGAGGGAGGGGATGATGAGGTCACTGACTCCACGTGGGTGCCTGATAGGAGAGAGGAGGAGGAGGATGAGGAGGAGGCACATCTCCAACGAGGCAGGATGCCCTCCGGGGGCCAGCGTAAGGGCAGCACACCGACTGAATCACATCACAGAGCTACGTCTGTGCAAGGCGCTGCCTCTGCCCGTTATTCCAAAAGTTCTTTGGTGTGGGCCTTTTTTGAGTCGAGTGCATCAGATCGCACCGATGCTATTTGCAACATATGTCTCAAGCGTACAGTGGGGCAAAAAAGTATTTAGTCAGCCACCAATTGTGCAAGTTCTCCCACTTAAAAAGATGAGAGAGGCCTGTAGTTGTCATCATAGGTATACCTCAACTATGAGAGACAAAATGTGGAAACAAATCCAGACAATCACATTGTCCGATTTGGAAATAATTTTTTTTGCAAATTATGGTGGAAAATAAGTATTTGGTCAATATCAAAAGTTCATCTCAATAGTTTGTTATATATCCTTTGTTGGCAATGACAGCGGTCAAACGTTTTCTGTAAGTCTTCACAAGGTTGTCACACACTGTTGCTGGTATGTTGGCCCATTCCTCCATGTAGATCTCCTCTAGAGCAGTGATGTTTTGGGGCTGTCGCTGGGCAACACAGACTTTCAACTCCCTCCAAAGGTTTTCTATGGGGTTGAGATATGGAGACTGGCTAGGCCACTCCAGAACCTTGAAATGCTTCCTACAAAGCCACTCCTTCGTTGCCCGGGCGGTGTGTTTGGGATCATTGTCATGCTGAAAGACCCAGCCACGTTTCATCTTCAATGCCCTTGGTGATGGGAGGAGGTTTGCACTCAAAATCTCACGATACATGGCCCCATTCATTCTTTCATGTACACAAATCAGTTGTCCTGTTCCCTTTGCAGAGAAACAGCCCCAAAGCATGATGTTGCCACCCCCATGCTTCACAGTAGGTATGGTGTTCTTTGGTTACAACTCAGTTTTCTTTCTCCTCCAAACACGACGAGTTGTGTTTCTACCAAACAGTTATACTTTTGTTTTATCTGACCATATGACATTCTCCCAATTCTCTTCTGGATCATCCAAATTCTCTCTAGCAAACCTCAGACGGGCCCGGACATGTACTGGCTTAAGCAGGGGGACACATCTGGCACTGCAGGATCTGAGTCCCTGGCAGCATAGTGTGTTACTGATGGTAGCCTTTGTTCCGTTGGTCCCAGCTCTCTGCAGGTCATTCACTAGGTCCCCCCGTGTGGTTCTGGGATTTTTGCTCACCGTTCTTGTGATCATTTTGACCCCATGGTGTGAGATCTTGCGTGGAGCCCCAGATCGAGGGAGATTATCAGTGGTCTTGTATGTCTTCCATTTTCTAATTATTGCTCCCACAGTTGATTTCTTTACACCAAGCTGCTTGCCTGTTGCAGATTCAGTCTTCCCAGCCTGGTGCAGGTCTACAATTTTGTTTCTAGTGTCCTTCGACAGCTCTTTGGTCTTCACCAAAGTGGAGTTTGGAGTGTGACTGTTTGAGGTTGTGGACAGGTGTCTTTTATACTGATAACAAGTTCAAACAGGTGCCATTAGTACAGGTAATGAGTGGAGGACAGAGGAGCCTCTTAAAGAAGAAGATACAGGTCTGTGAGAGCCAGAAATCTTGCTTGTTTATAGGTGACCAAATACTTATTTTCTACCATAATTTGCAAAAAAAATTCTTTCCAAATCAGACAATGTGATTGTCTGGATTTGTTTCCACATTTTGTCTCTCATAGTTGAGGTATACCTATGATGACAATTACAGTCCTCTCTCATCTTTTTAAGTGGGAGAACTTGCACAATTGGTGGCTGACTAAATACTTTTTTGCCCCACTGTTTCTCGCATGGCCAAAACATCAGCCGCTTGGGCACCACTTGCTTGACCAGATATATGTTGACCTGCCATGCAGCTCGTTGGCAAGTGTACCTTAAAGACCCACACCAAAGAACTAAGCGGACCTCTCCTTGCTCCTCATCAGCTGGGATCTCCAACCCCACTATACCTTCAGTTCTCTCTGAAACCTAGACTGAGAGGAATGAAGGTGTAGAATTAGGTGTGTCACAGCCAAGTACTTGCGGGCACTCTGCTAACAGTACACCGATGTCCGATTGTAGCAGGCAAATTTCCCTGCCCCAGCTGCTGGACCGTCAAAAGAAGTTCACTCCCAGCCATCCACATGCCCAGCGGTTGAATGCTAGCTTGGCTAAATTGCTAGAAATTCAACTGCTGCCTTTTCAGTTGGTAGACTCGGCCCCCTTCCGTGAGTTTATGCAATGTGCGGTTCCTCAGTGGCAGGTTCCCAAACGCCACTTTTTCTCACGGAAGGTGATTTCGGCTCTCTACCGGCATGTGGAAGGCAATGTCCATGCTTCGCTGGACAGGGTGGTCAGCAGTAAGGTTTATATTACCGCTGACTCATGGTCCAGCAGGCATGAACAGGGACGTTACCTTTCTTTCACGGCCCATTGGGTCACTCTTTTGGCAGCTGGGAAGGATGCAGGACAAGGTGCAGTAGTGTTGGAGGTTGTTCCGCCGCCACGCCTCCAAAATGCTACTACTGGTTGTGACACACCTCTCTCCTCCACCCCCTCCTCTTCTTCTTCCTCCATGGCCTCTTCCTGTGCTTTGTCTCCGGAACCAGCGGTGCTCCGTAGGTGTTCAAGGGGCTACGCAAGTACGCAGGCAAAAAGATGCCATGCCGTGCTTGCGCTGGTGTGTTTGGGGGACAGGAGCCACACTGGGGCAGAGGTTCTGTCTGCTCTGCAGGGGCAGGCCGAGAGGTGGTTGACGCCACGCCAGCTTAAGCCAGGAATGGTGGTTTGCGACAATGGCACCAACCTCCTCTCTGCCCTCCGACAGGGACAACTGACCCATGTGCCCTGTGTGGCTCACGTCCTTAACCTGGTGGTGCAGTGGTTCTTGGGCAGGTACCCGGGCTTACAGGATGTCCTGAGGCAGGCCAGGAAAGTCTGTGTGCATTTCCACAGATCATATAATGCCAGTGCTCGGCTGGCTGAGCTGCAAAAGGAGTTGAACCTGCCCAGGAACCGCCTTATATGTGACATGCCCACCAGGTGGAACTCAACGTTGGCCATGCTGCAGTGGCTGCACACTCAGCAGAGGGCCATCAATGAGTACCTGTGCGACTACGGCACCAGGACAAGGTCAGGGGAGCTCGGGTTTTTTTCACCACGCCAGTGGGGCATGATCAGGGATGCATGCACTGTCCTGGCACCATTTGAGGAGGCCACGAGGATAGTGAGCAGTGACAGTGCATGCATCAGTGACACTGTACCTCTTGTCCACCTGTTGGAGCATACGCTGCGTGGAATAATGGACAGGGCACTTGAGGCAGAACAGAGGCAGGAAGAGGAGGACTTCCTTGCCTCTCAAGGCCCCCTTTACCCAGACAGTGTTCCTTGTGTCCCACCCATCACACAGGAAGAGGACGAGCAGGAGGAGGAGGATTGTGTCAGCATGGAGGTGGAGCATGGCACTCAGCATCAACAGCAGCAGTCTTTTAGGGATGATTTACAGTCCCAACAAACCCGTGGACTTGTACGTGGCTGGAAGGAGGTGGCTGCGGATCATGTCATCCTTAGTGACCCAGAGGACTCCAGACCGAATGCCTCAGCTAATCTACGCTGCATGGCCTCCCTGATCCTGAAAAGTCTGCGGAAGGATCCTCGTATTCTTCGGATCAAGGAGAGGGACCATTACTGGCTGGCCACTCTCCTTGATCCACGGTACAAGGGTAAGGTTGCGGACCTTATCTTGCCATCGCAGAGGGAGCAGAGAATGAGACAACTCCGGGAGGCCTTTGTGCAATGCGTGCAACGCGTTCCCAGAGACTGGGAGGTTACAAACTCCTGGTCCTGGACAACGAGTTGCTGAGGCTTCGGTCAGTAGCAGAAGGAGCGGTGGAGAAGGTATGCCGTCTGACCGATACGTTCAGACAATTTTTCTGTCCGCAGCCCCAAGGTATGATCAGTTCCAGCAACCATCGCCAGCGTTTGATATACATGGTGCAGGAATACCTAGGGGCAAGGTCAGACTTGGACACCCTTCCCACCGAAAATCCTCTGGCTTACTGGGTCTTGAGGATGGATCACTGGCTAGAACTTGCACAGTATGCAATTGAGCTACTGGCCTGTCCTGCATCCAGCGTTCTTTCGGAACGCACATTCAGTGCTGCTGGAGGCTTTGTCACGGATCACAGAGTGCGCCTGTCCACCGACTCGGTTGATCGACTGACCTTCATAAAGATGAACCAGTCTTGGATCACCACCAGCTACCAAGCACCTGAAGCTGATATAACAGAATAATTTATTTTCAAATGTCACATCCTTTCAAGACTGATGCTGATGCTGAGTGACTGTCCTGTTATGTTGACTGACTATCCTCCTCCTCCTCAATGATCCGATTCTTGATGATAGCTTGGAAGAACTTTTTTGTTTCTGGGTGCCGCCACCAGTGGCTAAGGCCCAATTTTTCAGCCCTTGTTTAACAGGGGCATGTAATTACAATTTTTGATGCAATGCTTTGCAGCAGGGCTCATTCCTGCACTCCAACTAGAGTATCTGGGAGAGGTTGCAGTGTCGTGGCACAAGCACCAGTGCCTAAGGCCCAATTTTTCAGCCCCTGTTTAACAGGGGCGTGTAATTACAATTTTTGATGCAATACTTTGCAACAGGGCTCATTGCTGTGCTCCAAGTACAGGATCTGTGAGGGGTTGCAGTGTTGTGGCACCAGTGTCTAAGGCCCAATTTTTCTGCCCCTGTTCAACAGGGGCATGTAATTACAATTCTTGATCTAATAATTTACAGCAGGGCCCATTCATGCGTCCACCAAGAGTAACTGTGAGGGCTGACAGTGTTGTAGCACCAGCACCACCACCACCACCACCAAAGGCCCAATTTTTCAGCCCCTCTTCAACAGGGGCATTCAATTACAATTCTTGATCTAATAATTTACAGCAGGGCCCATTCATGCGTCCACCAAGAGTAACTGTGAGGGCTGACAGTGTTGTAGCACCAGCACCACCACCAAAGGCCCAATTTTTACTAACACTGTTCAAAAATGGCATGTAATTACAATTCCTGATATAATAGTTCACAGCAGGGCGTTCCAGTGCCCACCAAGAGTAACTGTGAGGGCTTACAGTGTTGTGGCAACACCGACACCTAAGGGGCAAATTTCTGCAGAGTATATACGGCAGGCCCCTACTTTCAAACATCCAACTTACAAACGACTCCTACTTGCAAACGGAAGGAGACAACAGGAAGTGAGAGGAAATCTACCCCTAGGAAGGGAAATTCTCTCCTGTAAGAGTAAATATGGGAAAAAAGGTGTCTCCTCTCTACTGATGCTTTATCACCAATCCTTGCTTCAATAAAAACCCCACTTTTCCAAAAACATTTGTCATTGGGACGGAAAGTGAGGTGAAATCTTCTGAACAGGTGCGCAGACAGCAAAACAAATGTTACAGGGGTGATAACCCTTCCCTATGTTTTTCAAAAAGCTTAAAAATATATTTTTTGGCTGGAGCTACACTTAAACAGTGTACCTGTTCAAAATTACAAACAGATTCTACTTATGAACAAACCTACAGTTCCTGTCTTGTTTGCACCGCTTGTATACTGCTGTTCAGAGTATATAGGGCCTTTTTTTATTTTGGGTGCGAGGTTCCCCTTAATATCCATACAAGACCCAAAGGGGCTGGTAATGGGCTGGGGTGGGGGGGGATGATGGGGTAACCATGCCATTTTTCTCAAAGATTTTCATCCATATTGCCAGGACAAGACATGACATTAAAGCCGCAAGCAGTTTTAAATGGCTTTTTTTCCTTTCTAAATGTCATTTTGTGCAGGGACAGTTCTAAACACGGGAAACACGTGGCACTTCACAGGCATACTTTAGACACCCCCCAGGTACGATATTTAAAGGAATATTTCATTATTTTTTTCACTTTATGCATCATTAAAATGACTGCTCCCAAAAAAACGGCCGTTTTTAAAACTTTTTTTTGCATTGATATGTGTCTCCTGGGGCAGAACCCGGGTCCCCAAACCCTTTTTAGGACAATGACTTGCATATTAGCCGTTATAATTAGCACTTTTGATTTTGAACGTTCGCATCCATTGTATTTAATAGGGTTCTAAAGTTCGCGCAAACTTTGGGTCCGTTCGCAATTTCTGGTGCAAACCGAACCGGGGGGTGTTCGGCTCATCCCTAGTTACCTGAAACAGAATTGTAGGGGAATGTTTCAAGTTTTGTAGAGACAGTCGCAGATGTTCTATGTGTGCCCCCTTAGTCACACCACACACATAGAGCCGGAACACAAGTTAAGATATCTGAATCAAGTGCAGTGATAGTGGCTGTGATACGCTGTTTCAGCTTCGCTAGATCAACAGGAAGGAGAGGGGCAAAAAGTCATAAGGTGTTGAGTTTGGACTTCTGGGTGGCCATTGGGTCAGTGGCATGTTGTAGTCCGTGGCCCGTGTGGTGGTGCACCATCCAATTGGAGAATAAAGATGTCACTGTCATCCTGCAACTGAACGGTGGTATTAACCAAAGACTTAACATATTCAGAAATGAGCCCCCTGTGACAGTTTTCTAGTGAAAAAAGAAGAGGGGAGAGGGATAGAGGGAGAGATTATTCTGCACTATTCTATGATAAAGCTCTTTGGATGAAATATGTCATGGGAATATTCTCGGGAGCGGTATCACTTGCTGAAGCTTGTTGGCTGATTAAAGTTACGTCTCTAAAGACATCATCAGTGTGCAACTTTTCCTTTGAAATATATTAAGCTATGTGTGGAGGACTGACAGACTCCAAGCCAGCACCTTGGTCCAGCAAATGGGGCAGGCACTTGGAAAGTTGGACTGGTGCACTTTTCTTTAACTCTACAAACTATGAAGGGTGTGATTACAACATGCTGGCCTGCAACATAATATATGGCAAACTTACAGGCGGGGACCTAACACTACTTATGTAACTCTGAGCAATGAAAACGGTAAAAACACAGAGAGTAAGCCGTAATAAATGCATTGTAAAAAAGGTGACCAGTTTTCTATGCATGCTCTTTATGTATGATCTCCAATTTATAACACAAGCCCACATGATTCACTTAAAAAAAAAAAAAAAGGGCGCCAAGCAGAGGACACCCTGTGAGGCAACAAGCAAGATTCAAACAACATCAGTAAACAAAAGCAGGGCAAACTGTTTTAACGCAAACCATGAAAGGTTTACTAAAACAAAGTCTTGTGAACTGATGCAATCTGAGTTAGATCGAGGTTCACAAAGATTGGTTAGCTCATACAATATTGAAAGCGGAGTTCCACCCATTTTTTACATTTGCAATGTATCTTATGGCCATTACAAATGCTCTTACCAATGGCAGTTTTTTTTTTTGCTAATTTTTTAAATACCTTTTTGCTTATATTCTAAGCAGCACATCCAGATGCGGCCGTCCAAAGGAGATGTCGTCACTAGGCGATTCGCAAGGACTCCTGTAATTGCAGCATCACGTATCGCAGGAGTCTATGCAAATCGCCTAGTGACAAAATCTCACGTTATTTACAGAGAGCACGAGACCAGGAGGTGCATGCTTGGTAGCCAGCTGCACCGAAATCCCGGAAATGAGGAGAAGAGGGCCTCAGCTGCCCACAGCTAACAGATGATGACAAAAGGCGTAAGCCGGAACAGGGCGACGTAAGCACGCTTTTTACCACGGCAATTTGTACACAGATATGCTTGTTTTTATATTGACGAATGTGAGTGCCACTAACTGAATTAAAGTAGCGATCAAGCTAATTGTATCCTTTGAGGGAAAAGGCTATTTTGCATTCACGTACTGTTTGAAGTATGAGCCCCTTGTCCTGGGATCGTGATTCACATCTTTCCTGAGTCAGAGCGGTGTTCGTAGAGGGAGCCTGGTGATTCATCTGCCTTGCCTAGGTTTTAGCCATGCGTTTATGACCCTCTATAATCTGAGGGTCAACACAGTCTAGTAAGCAGGATTGCCCTTCCAATCACAGTGGTGACGAGTGTATTTTTTTTTTCTATCCACCCAGTTGGTGCAGGGACTATATCATCTTAATTTTACCATCTTTATCCTCTATAGTTGGTGGACATTATATGATCTTTTTTTTAGGACATTTGTTTAATATTTATTGGCACTGCACTCTTTGTGTTTTAGATTTGTTTATGGGTGTATGATCAAACCTATTATTGCTGGCTGCCATTGTTATTCATTTTTAACCATGCGCAAATATCATTTGTGTTTTTAGCAAGAACGGGAGATGCATGCTGGGTAGCCAGCTGTACCGAAATCCCGAAAATTAGGAGAAGAGGGCTTCAGCTGCCCACAGCTAACATGAAACCTGCCTGCTTCCGAGATCTGGTTAGTAATCATATATGACCACATTTATGACATGTTCTAAATGCTGCTGTATATGTTTAGACAAGTACAGAGGGGTGTTTTAAAAATTTGGGGGACTTGAACTCCGCTTTAACAATAACTTACAGTTCTTAAACCACCACTTTTTTTTCTAGAACTATTTAGAGGACAATAAAAGTCTGCTGATAAAAGGAATATTTTCCCAATTACTGATTGGGTGGAAGCCAAAGAACAGGACTTCAAACCTCAAATTTCAACCCCATAATTCAGGACCATTTCAAATTACATACTGAAAAAGCACTATTTTTCATATAGAAAAGTTATATGTCAGAATTTCTCTTGAGCAAGTTTTCCAAGTCTTAGATCTAAAAATTCTGCGCAGCTTTTGAACTGAAGCCTGAAAAAAGACAGGGAAAATAAAAAGTGAACATGAAAACAGTTTGAAGCAAAAAAGAGTCTTGTATTAACAATTCTAGAACTGAATAGATCCAGTGGTACAATAATCTTGTAAGAAAAGAATAAAAGGAAAAAGTAATATGAATGCTCTGTAAGTAAAAGATATAATGGTTTACCGAGAAGGAAGAGACTGCAAGATTTTAGGACAGTAAGGTCACTTATTCATTGAAAAGTGGACCAATTTACAGCATTGTCTGAAAATAACACCATAAAAGACAACCTGGCTAGTAGAAATGTAGTAAAGTTCTCTCTACTTTCCTGCCAATGCCATTATAGAATGCAGAAATATACAGTGGGAACTGAGTCATGTATATTAACAGTTTTTTTGGAATACAGTTTTGCAAAAAGGTGAAGGACGATAACAAAATTAGGTCTGCAGTGCTTCCCAGTAGTAGGCAAAAAAAGGACAGAGAAAAACAAAGGGTGTAAAATGGGAGAGTATTACCAATGGGGGCATTCCCCTCAAAACCTGCAGATAAGTTTTTCTTTTTAGTTGAAAAACATGTGCTTTATTGAAGTATGAGCACAGAAAATACGATTGAACAATCTTTGACAATATAATTTACAAATGACAGCAGTGGTACATTGGTTTAATACAGAGGTCCAATCCTTGGCAGAGTAGTTAGTACATATAATGTTTAATGCCGCGTACACACAACCGTTTTTAATGTCATGGAAAAAAACAAAGTTTTTCTCGACGCAATTCTTCTCAAGCCTGCCTTGCATACACACTATCGTGAAAAAAAATTCTTGAGCAAAGCGCGGTGACGTACAACACGTACGACGGCACTATAAAGGGGAAGTTCCATTCAGATGGCGCCACCCTTTGGGCTGCTTTTGCTGATTTTGTGTTACCGCGTGTTAGTAAAAGTTTGGTGAGAGACGATTCGCGCTTTTCAGTCTCCGTGCTTTTCAGTCTGTTACAGCAGGGTTCCCCAACCCCCAGTCCGCGGCCCACTGCCGGGCCGTGGCCTATTTGCAGATGGGCCGCGAAGGCTGCACTGTGTGAGGTGCGGCAGCGGGCAAGCAGAGAGATGACATCTCTCACCGCCCGCCCGGATCACGGCACTTCCGCCCACACAGCGGGGCTCCTACTGCGGTGAGGCGCGGGAGCAGAGAGATGAGATCATCTCTCGCCGCCCGCCTGGAACGCGGCACTTCCGCCCACACAGCGGGGCTCCTATACTGCGGTGAGGCGCGGGAGCAGAGAGATGAGATCATCTCTCGGCGCCCGCCCATAATGCGGCACTTCCGCCCACACAGCGGGGCTGCTATACTGCAGCGAGGCGCGGGAGCAGAGAGATCATCTCTCACCGCCCGCCCCGCATTACCGCTGTTCTCCCTCACCTGCCTGTGCTGCCACCACGGCAGGTGACAAAAAAATCTACTGGCAGGTGGCAAACCACCTCTGGTGGCAGGTGGCAATCCACACCTGGTGGCAGGTGACATGGCAAGTAGCAATCCACACCTGGTGGCAGGTGACGTGGCAATCCACACCCGGTGGCAGGTGACGTGGCAATCCACACCTGGTGGCAGGTGACGTGGCAATCCACACCTGGTGGCAGGTGACGTGGCAGGCGACGTGGCAATCCGCACCTGGTGGCAGGCGACGTGGCAATCCGCACCTGGTGGCAGGCGACATGGCAATCCACACCTGGTGGCAGGTGTTGTGGCAAGCGACAATCCACATCTGGTGGCAGGCGAGGTGGCAAGCGACAATCCACATCTGGTGGCAGGCGACGTGGCAATCCACATCTGGTGGCAGGCGACGTGGCAATCCACACCTGGTGGCAGGTGACGTGGCAAGCAACAATCCACACCTGGTGGCAGGTGACGTCGCAAGCAACAATCCACACCTGGTGGAAGGCGACGTGGCAAGTGACAAATCGCATCTGGTGGCAGATTCTGCATTATGGTGAGTTTGAACTATTTCATTTTATATTACAATGCAATGACAGAAATAATGCGCTTCAATCATCCCAACACCATATCAGCCATTGTTCTGTGACGATTGAGGCGCTAACACTAGCCATTTCCCCGACAAACTGCCCGCGAAAAGCTACATAACAACTTTTTATAGGGTAGGGTGGTGTTTATTTACAGGTTCCAGACATTAAGTGTAGGAGGCAGGGCTTTCATCGAGCCCATGCAACCAACTTCCTTGTGAGGAATAAAGTTTCCTGTAGAAAAGTAATTGTGAATTCATTTGCATTGGGGTTGAGATATAGCCCTAATTGGGGTGCAAAGTGAGTGGAGAGCACATAGTGTTATGAAGGAACCTCTCCACCTGTGCCCAGAAGCCTTGAATATTGTGGCAGGCCCAAAGTAAGTGAAAGTGCCTGGAGCAAGTAAACACATTGGGCATAGCGGGTTGCAGTCAGGTGAAAATTTGGACAGACGAATAGAAGTTAAGTAGTATGTATAATTGTGTGAGGCGATCTGACATTTTAGGAGATATTAGCTTGCAATTATTAAGGACTTCTCTCCAATAGTCGTCATCTAGGTCCACTTGTTGTGACCTGATAGGCAAGTTTTGTAGCAGGATGCATGAAACATATACAGTATCTCACAAAAGTGAATACACCACTCACATATTTGTAAATATTTTATTATATCTTTTCATGTGACAACACTGAAGAAATTACACTTTGCTACAATGTAAAGTAGTGAGTGTACAGCTTGTATAACAGTGTAAATTTTCTGTCCCCTCAAAATAACTCAACACACAGCCGTTAATGTCTAAACCGCTGACAACAAATGTAAGTACACCCCTAAATGAAAATGTCCAAATTGGGAAAAAAAGGGGCAATATTTTGCGTGGCCACTATTATTTTCCAGCACTGCTTTAACCCTCTTGAGCATGAAGTTCACCAAAACCTTCACAGTTTGCCACTGGAGTCCTCTTCCACTCCTCCATGACGACATCATGGAGCTGGTGGATGTTAGAGACCTTGCACTCCTTCACCTACCGTTTGAGGATGCCCCACAGATGCTCAATAGGGTTTAGGTCTGGAGACATGCTTAGCCAGTCCATCACCTTTACCCTCAGTGTGTTTGGGGTCGTTATCATGTTGGAATACTGCCCTGCGGCCCAGTCTCCGAAGAGAGGGGATCATGTTCTGCTTCAGTATGTCACAGTACATGTTGGAATTTATGGTTCTGTCAGGAAAGGCTTCACCCGCTGGTGGCGCTGTTGGTCCTATGGATTGCAGTACTAGTGTCCACCAGCAGGTGTCCTCTTGCAGCCAGTATTTTTGATAGAGGATCTCACCTGCTGGTGGTAATGCCTGATCCATGGGCCGTAGTACCGGCGTCCACCAGCGGGTGTATTCCGGCAGTGTGGGGCAGGCAGCACTTCCTCCACTCAGCTGTCACGTGAGGACAATCACTGCAGTCCTATAAATACCCTTACATGCTCGGCCTTGGTATCTCTCTCTCTCCTGAGCCTGCATCTGACCCTGAGCCTGTATCTGACCCGACCCGACCTGATCTTATCCTGAGCCCATCCTGGAGCTGCCCCTTCTATTACTTGTTGACCTTGGATTCCTGCCCCGCAGCCTGTCCATCCATTCTCTCCCTGCCCTGTTGTGTTCCCGTCCTCACCCATCTGCTGATATCCCCTGGTGAATGATCTCGGCCTGGCTTTGTTTACGATTACGGTATCTCCCCTTGATTTGTATATACTATTCGTTGTTGGTTGTGCACTGGTTGTTTTCACTTGTTTGTCACCTTGTAAATAAACACCTTTTATTTCACTTAAATGCGTTTTTGGTCTCCTCTGTGTAGTCACACAGTCTGGTCTACTAGATTCCCTGGCAGGTTCCCTCAATGAACTGTAGCTCCCCAGTGCCAGCAGCACTCATGCAGTCCCAGACTATGACACTCCCACCACCATGCTTGACTGTAGGCAAGACACACTCCTCATCTGGTTGCCGCCACACATGCTTGACACCATCTGAATCAAATAAGTTTATCTTGGTCTCATCAGAGCACAGGACATGGTTCCAGTAATCCATGTCCTTAGTCTGCTTGTCTTCAGCAAACTGTTCGCAGGCTTTCTTGTGCATCGTCTTTAGAAGAGGCTTCCTTCTGAGACGACAGCCATGCAGACCAATTTGATGCAGTGTGTGTCGTATGGTCTGAGCACTGACAGGCTGACCCCCCACCCCTTCAACCTCTGCAGCAATGCTGGCAGCACTCATACGTCTATTTCCCAAAGACAACCTTTGGATATGGCGCTGAGCATGTGCACTTAACTTCTTTTGGTCGACGGGGGCGTGGCGACCGGACTCCAAGATGGATGCTTAACCTAGGAGCTCCGCTCGTCCACCGGAGATAATCCGCAGCCATCAGCGTCCACCGGCGCAATCCGAGGCCTCACACACCACTATCCAGTCGGCTACTCCCCACTGATCGGAACGAGGATGGCGAGGAACCGAAAGAAGCCACAACAACCGCAGAAACTGGACGGATTCTTCGCTATAACCTTGCGCGGCCCTCAACAAAATGGCGGCGGTGGCGGCGCCCGGGATTCGCAGCAGTCGCACAAGTCCGGAGCACAGCACAACGGCCGTAGCTTACCGTCGGACGCCACACCGCTCAGCGAGGCCTCCTCTGGGACATCCAGCCCTTCTACAAGGAGCCCAGCCAAGTCCAGACCGAGGAGAGACTCCCAGCTCAGGCCACAAGCTAACTCGAGCATGGAGGTAAGCGAGCCTCATACAGTCACCACAGGCCAACACACACAGAGAGGGGACCCCATAGCAGACTTCCCCACGGCTGACAGGCCAGTGTCTGACACGATGTTAAAAGACATGCTGCTGTCCTTGAGGTCCTCCCTACAAACAGATATGCTCAAAGGGTTAAATGAATGCCAGAGAGAAGTCCAAGCAATGGGACATAGAGTTCACCAGGTAGAAAATAGAATGGAGGAATTTACCTCATCCTACAACACTATGGTGGAGTCCCATACAGCACAGGGAGAAGACATAGAATGGATAAAGGACAAGCTGAGTGACCTTGAGGACAGATCCAGGAGAAATAATCTCAAACTTAGAGGCATACCTGAATCTGTTCCCCCTAACCAGCTCCTGCAATATGTCCAGACCCTGTTCTCCACTCTGTTACCAGGGGCATCAGCGCAAGATCTCCTTGTAGACAGGATTCACAGAATTCCCAAGCCATCATTTCTCCCCGATGACATCCCCAGAGATGTTCTGATGAGGGTTCACTTTTACCACATCAAAGACCAAATAATGCAAGCGTCCCGCAAGCCAGGGGGTATCCCTCAGCAGTATGCAACGATCAGACTACTGCCGGACCTATCCAGGCACACACTTCAACGCCGCCGCAACCTACTGACTATTACAAAAGCTTTGAGGAATCACAACATACTCCACAAATGGAAGTACCCTGCTACCCTCACCATAACCCACAACGGTAATACCATTGATATTTCCAAACTGGAAGAAGGGATAGGTGTGCTACGCCAATGGGGAATACTTCCTGAACAACTCGTCCAACAATCACCCTCCTCAGGCTTGCAACCACTGCAAAATGATTGGCAAGTGGTGTCCCACAAACGCTCAACTAAGAAGAAGACAGGTGGAAACGCACAATTCTGATATCTAAATTTGCACAAATATCTCCGGGGTTGAGATCTCCATTTGAATCTCCCTTACACCCCTCCTCTATCAATAGCAGCTACGACTGCACGAGGATCAGTTTATGGATCCGGTTCTTAGTATAACCCAGTTGACTTTTTTTGTTTTATATTGTTCTTTCTACTGTTCATTTATTATACACAGATCCATAGGAATCGAAATGACTGCAAGCGTTGAAGAAGTTACAACTCAACTACCTGGCCAGCACAGCTTTACAGTATCTGAAAACGAATCATATGGGAACAGTGAGTACCCGCACGACATCTCCACAATAATTCCCCTACATCTGTTACAATGACGATCAAACTGATATCCATTAATACCCGGGGATTGAACCATCCTGCTAAGCGATTCGCCATGTGGGCTGAAGCCACGAAACACGGGGTGGACATGCTGTGTGTACAGGAGACACACTTTCAGCTAAACAAAATCCCGTACTGTTTGCACAAAGACTTTCCATATGTGTACATGGCCTGTACACCTAACAGTAAAACTAGAGGTGTCATGCTCGCCATCAAGAACTCTATCTCCTTTCAACCCAGAAACGTTGTGCTTGACGTTAGTGGCAGATACATTATTGTCACAGGGGATATTAACTCTAAACCTTACACGATCGTCACGGTGTACGCCCCTAACTCTCACCAACTCCGCTTTCTAAACAAGGTCATTAAAAAGGCAAACTCCATTAAATATGGCAACCTTCTGATTTGCGGGGACTTTAACATCACCTCTGACCCTAGAATGGACACCTCCTCAGGTAAACCTAAGGGTACTCTGTCTCTCCAATCATTGCTCCACAAGGAGGAACTATTTGACGCCTGGAGATGCCTCCATGCAAACGAAAGGGACTACACCTTTTTCTCAGACAGACATGGCTCCTACTCTCGTATAGACATGTTCCTAACGGACAAATGGCTATTGCAAAATGTAGAAATAACAAAAATTCACGATATTACATGGTCGGACCATGCTGCCATCTCTATGTCTGTTGCGGAAAAGGGTGTCTCCTCTTCACCCCCCATCTGGCGCTGCAACACCAAAATTATCCAGGAACAACAATTCCAAAAACTCATTTCCTTACACCTTAAGACCTACTTCCAAGAAAACACAGGTTCGGTCGAGGATCCATATGTTATATGGAACGCACACAAGGCGTACATGAGAGGTATACTAATTCAATTAGGTGCCATAGAAATAAAGAGGAAAGCACAACTATTTAATAAAGTCCTTGCAGACCTGCGTGTTATAGAATCCCAAAACAAGAACTCACCTTCAGCACCATTAGCTAACAAACTTTCCTCCCTCAGAGAAACCCTCAGAGAGCTCCTGACCCAACAGTACGATAAACACCTTAGCCGTTTAAAACTTAACTATTATTCTAATGCCAATAGAGCAGGCAAATACCTAGCGAACAGACTAAAAGCAGCTCGTACTAAAACTAGAATAGCTTATCTGAATCACCCCACCTCACCACACAAAATTGTCAACCCCCAAGATATAGCGAACCACTTCGCAGAATATTACAGCTCATTATACAACTTGCATAGGGATCCCAATACCCCACAACCTAATATAGACAAAATTCAAACGTTTTTACAGAAGCTACATCTCCCCTCCCTATCAGAACAACAGCTTTCCGATCTAAATGCACCAATCATACCCCAAGAGGTGGAAAAAACTATACACTCCCTACCAAACGGAAAGTCACCTGGCCCCGATGGATTCTCTAACGAATATTTCAAAACATTTAAATCTACCCTATCGCCCCACTTGTCCAGGGTCTTCAACAAAGCTGCAGACTCTGCGACTTTGCCACAAGAGATGCTGAGAGCACATATAGTGACAATACCAAAACCGGGTAAAGACCCCAACATTCCGGCAAACTTTAGGCCTATATCCCTTCTCAATACTGATACCAAAGTCTATGCAAAACTGTTAGCCAAAAGAATGATGAATATCCTACCTTTACTCATTCAGCGTGACCAGATGGGATTTGTGAAGGGGAGACAGACTTCTGATGCAACAAGGAGAATTATCAATGTGATGCACTATGCTGAAAAAACCCGAACGCCTTCTCTGCTGCTTTCTATAGACGCAGAGAAGGCGTTCGACAGAATCCATTGGACTTATATGGAAATTGTATTGAATAAGTTTGGCTTCAAAGGGAACATACTAAATGCTGTCTTAGCGCTCTATTCCTCACCGTCTGCACAGGTATACTCTGCAGGCCTCCTGTCTACACCATTTAAAATTTCGAACGGGACCAGACAGGGTTGCCCCCTGTCTCCGACCATTTTTAACCTAATGATTGAACCTCTGGCTGAAGCTATCCGCTCACATCCACTGATTACGGGCTTCCGGCTTGGCTCTGGCAATCACACCATCAATTTATTTGCGGATGACGTAATCCTACTCTTGACCACTCCGCTAACGTCCCTACCAGAAGCACACAAAATCCTCACTACCTTTGGGGAGATTTCCTACTATAAAGTTAATTTCACTAAATCCCTAATACTGGACTTAGGAGTACAACCTCACGCAAAACGTGCTCTTCAAAAGCTGCTTCCATACACATGGAGCACGGGAGGCATCACCTACCTAGGTATTATAATCACAAATAAGATTTCCGCACTCGCCAACGCCAATATGTCCCCGCTGATAGCCAAGCTGGCAGCTCAACTCAGGGATTTATCGAAAAAGGAAATATCATGGATGGGTAGAATCTCTGCTTATAAAATGTTGATACTGCTGCAAATATTATATGTATTCCGCACCTTGCCACTGCATATTCCCTTCCATTATCTTAAGAACTTATCAGATCTAGGTTGGAAATATATCTGGAATGGAAAGAAAGCTAGATGTTCACGAAACAATTTGCTATCCCACAAACTAATAGGGGGGGCGGGCTTAGTAGACATTTATGACTACCTATGGGCGGTAAGACTAGATCAACTTAAATATTGGCTACAGAACGCCGACGCACCACTATGGGTAGAGATAGAAAAAGCTTACTCACCGACAAAAGACTTAAAGCTATTACTTCTTGGAGACAGATGGGCTCGATGGGACACGACTATTCTATCACCCCCAATGCAGACTTCCATTAAGACATGGAGGTTATTCCTAGAACGAAATCACCAAGATAGCCAGGACATTGACTTCAAACTACCCCTGAAGCTGTTAGAAGCCAAAATACCATTGTTGAAGGTGGCAGACCTGACTGACCAGGGTATAACACACATATTGGACCTATATGAAGGTACAAGACACAAATCTGTGAACCAAATTATGACACAATACCACCTCACAAACGACAAGTTGTTCAAATGTCTGCAAATCACACATCTCCTACACTCCGCGGAAACACCAACCGTAGAACTTCCAAGCAAAGTCTGGCAATTCTTCTCCACAGCCAAATTAGATACGAAAGGCACATCATTCTTCTACAACATACTACAAGATAAACTAACCTTTCACAAAACTGTAGCAATGACAAAGTGGGAGGTAGACCTGGGTACCTCCTTCTCAGGAGATCAATGGAAACACACATTCAAAGAAGTACACAAAGCTTCCCACTGCGTAAAACACTGGGAATTGGCGATTAAAATGGCAAACAGGTGGCACTATACTCCGTTCAGGATAGCAAAGTTTTTTCCAGGTACATCACCTAGCTGTTGGAGAGAATGTGGTCAAACGGGGAATCTACTACATATGTTCTGGAACTGCCCAAATATTAAAAGCCTATGGAACCAAGTTTTCCAATTAATCTCATCTCTGACAGGCATAATCACGGCACCAGACCCCGCTTTAGCAATCTTACACTTAAACATAGATCACTTCCACCATAGCTTCAGACCAGTCATAACACACATTCTATTAGAAACACGCTCACTGATCCTACGTAACTGGAAATCTAGCAAGGCCATAAACTTATCTGATGTAACAACAGCGGTGCACAGGAATTACACATTTGAAAGACTGATCGCTATCAATTCTTTGAAATGCTCAAAATTTGACAATTGTTGGTCTATCTGGCCCAAGAACTTATGAAATATTAAATAGATGCTTCAATGCACTGAATATTTACGAAATATGAACGTGTATATCGGAAACTGTGTATATTTTCTTATAATACATATGTTGTTAAAATTTTAAATTTTCAATAAAAATTATTAACTTAAAAAAAAACTTCTTTTGGTCGACCATGGTGAAGCCTGTCCTGTTAAACCGCTGTATGGTCTCTGGGAATCATACCAGGGGTGGACCTGTTTACCTCCCCGTGCAATTTCAAACTGAAGAGGTATTACACGAGATGTCGTTGTCCCCAGGCTTTTAGAGTGGATGCCCTGATGGACCAGTGGAGATTCCACAGGGCCTATGCTTTTCCCCTGATTCCCCTGTCATTCTCTGGTCCCTGTCGAGACTCAGGTGGGAAGAAGCAGAAACAGTGGCAATAGTCCCGTACTGGCCAAACAGGCCATGGTTTCCTCTGCTGATGCAACGCAGCTTCCAGGACCCAGTTCCTCTACCCTCCAGGCCAGATCTCCTGTCGCAAGGGACAACTCTACATCCATGCCCGACCCATCTGCACCTGATGGCTTGGTTTTTCAGAGGGGAAGGCTGGAGTCCCTATGTTGTCCAAGCAAGGCTATCTCTATGTTGCTGAACGCCAAAAGAGCAGGTACCAACAGAGTCTACCAAAGACTTTGGCCGAAATTTGAAGACTCTGTTTCCACCACTGAAGGTTCCTCCAATAACACAAAGATACAGGATATCCTAGGCTTTCTACAAATGGGCCTGGATCTTTCCTTGTCAGTCAGCTCCTTACAGGTTAAAGTTTCTGCAATTTCTACCTTCACTGGCATATCATGGGCTAGACACCCTCTTACTAGGCAGTTCTTCAGAGGAGCAATAAGGCTCAAACCTCAGATAAAGCCGAGGTTTTCAAAGTGGGACCTTCCCCTTGTCCTGGATTTCTTCTCAGGAAGAGAGATGTAACACATGGATCAGTTGTCTATCAAGGAACTTTCTGTAAAAGTTGCCTTACTGGTGGCCATAACATCGGCTAAGAGGGTCTCCGAAATTGTCTCTCTAGGATACAAAGAGCCATTCCTAACATTTATTCCTGATCGGGTAGTTTTGAATCCTATGCTGGGTTCAAACCCCAAAGTAACCAACGTTTAGGTCAGATGAGGACTCTAGTGTTCATCCTCTAGAT
This sequence comes from Rana muscosa, assembly GCA_029206835.1. NCBI lineage: Eukaryota > Metazoa > Chordata > Amphibia > Anura > Ranidae > Rana > Rana muscosa. The sequence continues at coordinate 1,063,915,085 of CM055116.1, forward strand.
GTTGGAGAAACTCTGAAACAGTATTTAAAAGTCACAGCTCCTTTTTTGCCAGTCTGAGCATCTGTTCATTCTCTTCCATGGGAAAAACAAAGGCTTGCATGCCTCTTCCAGATCTATTGCAGCATGAATTGTTCAGGCCATTCAGTGGGCCTATAAGGCTAAGGGTTTGGCACCTCCAGAGGCAGTGACCGCTAATTCAACCAGGAGCGTTTCTACATCATGGACGGCTTCCTGACATGTAGCCCCAGAAGTGATTTGCAAAGCAGCCTCGTGGTCTTCAATTAATCCGTTCATGACACACTACTGCGTAGAACTGGCCTCTTTGCTTTCAGTTCAGTTTGGTTTGGAGTCTGTCAGGAAAACTGAAAGTTTCCTATCAAATACTTACTGTAATTTTCCTTTCATGATGGGCTCCATGGCAGCACGAGTTCCCTCCCATTTGCTGGAGCAGGCTAAGTTACGGAATACGGCCTCTGGCTAGAAGCAAAGATTTATGGGAAAAGGGTTCTATGAGGTATGAGAGGCAGGATTAACCCATACGTAGGCTGCCATGGAGTTTATCAGAAAAGGAAAATTACGGTAAGTATTTGATAGGAAATTTTCCTCTTCTATTTCTCTCTTTGGACCACTCTTCAGGTTCTTTCGATGACCCTACTTCTTAGGACAGTTTTGTCTATTCAGAGTCTATGTCTGCTAAAAATAAAGGTTTTCTTACATACACTGACTGTATATATCTTGGTTAACAGTTGCATTTTTTTTTTTTGCAACTTCTACAGTAGAAATACGGAACAAGAATAAAATCTAATCTAAGGGAAATTTTGGGAATTGCATTGAAATCAACAACAAACAACTGTTGGCCCTTGGTGGATTCCTGGGAAGGCTATCACCAAAGAAATAGCATGGAAAACCAGTTACTGCTGTGGGGATCTTTGCCAATAATAATAAAAAAATAATTAATAAAAAAAAAACAGATAGAGAAGGCTTTGAGGCCAACATTGAAATCAGGACATTTTGGCAGCATATTTTTGGCTGTGGGTTTATATTTCTTTTTCTGGTATAATTAGTTTTCCACACAACAGTAGAACCACTATTTGAGTAATACCAGATACTTTTTGTCGTGACATGTACAGTTGCATCTATCAGTAATAAGCTTTCTTTGACACGCAGAAACTGTAGCCCCCAACAAGCTGAACACTCCAGCTCGCACTTTATAATTAGTTACAGCAAACAGTTTTTTTCTTTTTAGTATAAAGGTTTTCAATGAATAAATAAAAGCTGATCATTTTATTCACCCCTGGCAATGTTAAAGCGGAGTTCCACCCAAAAGTGGAACTTCCGCTTTAAGGCCTCCTCCCTGGCTCCTGTTTGTGAAACTGATCTTTTGGGGAGGAGGGGGGGGGGACGTGTACCCGAATTTGACAGGTATCTGCTCCCACTTCTGTTTCGGTCTTCTGGTACATATGACAGGTCCTAGAAGACTTCTGGGCCAGTAACAGACTGCAGTGCCGCTCACACATGTGGAGTGGGCACCTGGCTATAAAGCCACAAGCTGTCACAGCAGGTTGCCTATAGTAGAGTTGTCAGCACCACCGAGGGAAGACACGGGGAGAATACGGCTGCGGTGAGTACACCGCTGAATCGTGGGACAGGTGAATGTCTGTTTATTAAAAATCAGCAGCTACACTTTTTTTAGCTGCTGACTTTTAATAAACAAACAAATGACTAGAGCTCTGCTTTAAGTGGTTTGTCACAACCCTGTAAAATGATACATTTTGTAGGAGAGCTTGGGCTTTTGAAAAACAACAGACTTGATGGCTGGATCAACAGATGGAAATAGAAGAAAGAAAGTCTAAAAAAGAAAACAAATGCAGCCGTCACATCTAAGAGTTGGTAAGCCGCAACATAATAAATGTTTGCTTTTGGGTTTAATATGGCTTTAACCCTCCCTTACTCTAATCAAAATGAAAAAAACTAAAGTTATAGCTTTAGTTCTTCCTAAAAGTGTAGACATATACAGCCTCTTTTAACTAGATATATAAAAAAAAAAAAAAAAACTTGCATTATCTTTATTTCAGCCTTCTGCAGTCACCTTTAAAGAAAGATAGGATCAGTACCATAAACCAGTTTTTACTATTCTGCACAAGGTAAAAGGAGCTCTCTGTTAGAGGAGATGTGTACAGGCATTAATGTGTTGCTATTCCCGCACAGGCCAATCACAGGCTGTTAAGCTCTTGACCAAATCTGAATAGTTATTATTATATTGTTATTATTATTATACAGGATTTAGCACCAACACATTGCACAGTGCTTTACAATTTAAAGGGAGGCAGTACAGTTACTATACAATAAAAATACAAGAGGGTTAAGAGGGCTCTGCTCATAAGAGCTTACAATCTAATAGGGTGGGAATAGTTTGTATGTTATTGTTTTTATAAGTCCTGAGGTGCTGTGATGTGTCTATTAGTGTGGGAAGTGGGCATAGTGGGACTTGTAGTGGGACTTGTAGCTCTACAGAGACAAAAGAGATGCTATTTGGAACTTGTATACCAAACAGGAAACGTCATTGTAATTTGATGGGAATTAAAGCTGAGATCCAGGTGGACATAAAAGGCCCAAACTAGGTTTTCATTTGTAAATCTTTAAATGTATTTTTAATGCAATTAGTAGAAGTACAACAATTTGAGTTGAAATCAAACTCTTGCAATCTCCTATACAGCAGCACTCAGACTGCAAGAAGGAGGGTCAGGACTGAAGACCAATCAGATGTGTTACATGCAAAGGTGCTTACAAGAAACATACTAAAAGGAGGATAAAGCAGAGTGAATTTATGAGTATGCTGCTGCTCTTTCATTATCCAGTCAGCAGGCTTGGAGTGGAAAGAGGACACCACTATGTCAATTCCACAATCTTTACTATAGTGATGAAAGTGGCTGTGCTAAAGGATGCTGCTGTGTAAACCTGTTTTACAGGTAAAAATCTCCCTTATCTGCATTTTTAACTGTGCTTAGTTATTGAAGTTGAGCTTTATGTTCTAGATACACACACTATGTAAGGAATGGTGGGACTTGTCTGCAGGCAAGAGTCATACGAGTAAGATGAGCGGAGACTAGCAGTTCTACAAAGATAGGAGTTATAGTTAGATATACAGTTCTATATTCATACAGGACACCCACCAATGGGCCATGCTACAATTTTTAATTCTACAAAGCTAGAAGAAAAAAAAACATGGGGCATGTTGAAATTGGAAGGAGAGGAACCAGCTGGACTTTGTAAGACCTACAGCTCTAACAAGATAAGATAGAGAAAATGAGAGCTGCTGTAACCTGTAATTGGATACGGGTGGGAGAGGGCAGTGGAACACGCAAGGACTCGAAATTCTAAGGCCTCATGCCCACGGGCGTTTTTTCAGCCGCGTTTTTGAGCGTTTTTTACAGCTTAAAAACGCCTGTCCATGTTAGTCTATAGCTTCATGCCCACCTAGGCGTTTTTGAGCTGTAAAGAGCATAGGCGTTTGTAAGCTGTAAAAAAAACCCAGGGCCAGTGCGTTCCTCAGCGTCAGAATTTGGCAGGAAAAAACGCGAGCGTCAAAAAACGCGCAAAAACGCGCACTAATGCGCACTAACGCGCACTAACGCGCAAAAAACGCGCACTAACGCGCGGTCACGTTTTTAGCTCCGACGTTTTTGTTTTTTTGTTTTGTTTTTTTTTTCAAAAAAAAAAATATATATATTTACAATAACATGGACAGGCGTTTTTAAGCTGCAAAAAACGCAGCTGTAAAAACGCCAGTGGGCATGAGGCCTAAAAAGCCAAAGCAGTGGGTAATTGCAGGTAATAAAAGAAAGGCTTGCTAGCTATGTTTGCTTCTCCTTTCGCTTAGGACCTGTTGACATCTGCATGTTGAAAATAGTCCTACTTACTGAAAACACACCCTTAGTTTCCTCTCATTTTGGTGGATCCTGAGTCTTTTCATTCTTAACTACTTCACTATCGATGTACGTTCAAGAACAGTAGAATGGTAGATGTGTCTTTTGGAGGTGTTTTTTTTAAACAATTCTTCAGAACACACACACACACACACACAGGCAGCTAGTATGTTCGTGAATGACTGTGATCTGAATCATCATTAGATGGCCCTGATCACAGACACAAGGTACAGAGCTGATCTGAGTGACTCTATACTGTAATAACCAATCACAGTGATCACAAATGTAAACACTCCCTGTATGTATGTATGAGGGAATCAGCAGCAGCGGATTTGTGGTAAGGGGTTGTAATTGATTGTGGGATAGTTTTTAGCCCTCTAACCTCCCTCATCTCTGTCTTGGAAACTTCTTTACAATGTACACTGAGCTGTGAATATATGGAAGTTCTGTTTTTCACCTTTACAGAAAACCCAGGAGCCAGCTGAACAAACCTAAAACAAGCTTATGGCTGCTACTGCAGCTGTGTGATAATGTGTAATAATTTTCACGTTTAGCCCAAACAGCAAGCAAAAGACATGGCAGTCATACAAAATGTGTAGAATCACAGGCACAATGTTATGTAAAAGTGATTTCATCCTTCATATTTTAGGCAGCCACTTGAGTGAATGGATTACGACAGTATACCTATTACTTTATGTTACTTTATATAGACAATGCCCCTTTTAAATCCCGTCCCTACTTATACTCGCCCTCAATGTCTATCCCCACCCCCAGAACTCCATCCCCTCTGTTGGCACAAAATACACATTGCTTCCTTGATGCAATAATAATAAATGATGCAGTGCTTAGGCCTTAGCAGCCAATCTTCAGTCCTGCACACCATCATGTTAGGGGAGGCTGGGACATCATTAGCCCTATATAAGATCCAACACTATTCTGAAGGAAATACTAGTGAGTTGGGATGTCTGCACAATACAAAAAGTGCTCTACCAAAACAAAATCAATAATGGATAAATACAATTCTCCAAATCTCACAGTGTGCTGTGTTCCCATATCAAACCATAATCATATATCAAATAGTGCTGCGCAACATCATCCCATGCAGTAAATGAACCCAACGACTTAAAGTAACACAAAAGCTTTTGTTTATTAAAATAATAAACGTGTTATACTGACCTGCTCTGTGCAATGGTTTTCCACAGATCAGCCCTGATCCTCCTCTTTTGGGGTCCTCTGCCTCTTCGGTGCGTGCCCCCATAGAAAGCAGCTTTCTATGGGGGCACTCATGCATGCTCACACCTGAGCCGTTCTGTCTGCATCTATTGATACAGACCAGATGGCTTGGCCCTGCCCCCCACTCCCTCTTCACAGCATTTGATTGACAGGAGCAGGAGCCAATGGCTCCTGCTGCTATCAATCTGCCCAGTGAGGTGCCCATACAGGTGCCCAATCTGCCCATACAGCGGTGAGAGCCGCTGCTCTTGTGAACGTCTGTACATCGTTTTTTATCATTTAAAATAACAATGGAAATTTTATTAAAATAAAAGTAAAATACACTCACAAAGTAGGTGCGCTAATATCGAGTAGTGCACCACCCTAAAAACACTTATTTGACATACAGGTACATGCCTCCTTTAAGGATAGGACTGCACAAATGTATAGTATCCAGAAACTACTTCCGGGTGACATGATGAAATCACTAGGCTCCACCCTGACACATTTTGTCACTTCCTGTGTGATTTTTCAAAGGGAAAAACTATTCTGAAGGAGTAAAGTGAAAGTCTCACTTTAAACAAGATAGGTTATATACCAGCTTCTTCAGTTAGGACTGTTCCTGTATGTTTAAATAATATATTGTATACACAGAGAAAAATAGATTTAAAGCGCAGTTCCACCCAAAAGTGGAACTTCCGCTTTAAGGACCCCTGACCCCTTGATATGCCACATTTGGCATGTCATTTTTTTGGGGGGCAGCGGGTACCTAGTTTTGACAGGTACTCAGCTCCCACTTCCATGACACCAAGCGGAAGTTCTCCTCTCCCCCCTCCCTCCACGTCACAGGTCCCAGAAGATTGCCCGGCCATTCAGAACACCCAGCGCGACTCGCGCATGCGCAGTGCGCACCCGGCTGTGAAGCCGCAAGCTGTCACAGCCGGGTGCCCACACTTGCAATGCCAGTGCCACGGAGAGGAGAAGGAGAAAAGCGAGGCTCCGAGCAGCCGTATCGCTGGACCGTAGGATAGGTAAGTGTCTGTTTATTAAAAGTCAGCAGCTACGCTTTTTGTAGCTGCTGACTTTTAATAAACACAGAAATGTGTTTAACGCAATAGGATCTAGGAGCGATAAATTACATAGTTAGGTCACATCAATTCAAATGATAGTTTGCAAACTGTTTATCATACACAGTTCTCCTCCCAAGGACATTTTTTTTTTTGCAGTCGAAAGCACAGTTTTCTACCTGTCAGAAGCTGGAACTGGCAGACAACATCTGGGTAGTGGATAGATTTTCTGGTTGTGAATCTCTCATCACAAGTGTCCCAAAATAGAACATAATATATTTTACATTTGCGGATATTTGTGCAGTCAGATGGGATATGTGGGTCTTAAAGGGACACTAAAGCTTCCCTTTTTTTTGCCAAAAAATAACAAACATGTTATACTTACCTCCACTGTGCAGCTCGTTTTGCAGACAGTGGCCCTGATCCTGGTCTTCTGGGGTCCCTCTGCGGCTGTCTCGGCTCCTCCCCGCAAGGACTCCACACCTTCATGCGAGCGAGCTTGCATGGTGTGGAGTTATTGCGGGCGCGCTCCCGTGATACAGCGGCGGCCATAGCCGCCGACTGTATCACTCGGCCCCGCCCCCCGGCGCGCCACGTCATTGGATGTGATTGACAGCAGCGCCAGCCAAAGGCTGCGCTGCTTTCAATCCATCCAGTGTAGCCAATCGGCGGCCAGGCTGAGAACCGAGGAAGATGACGGGGACGAGCGTGGGACTTTCGAGGGGCCAGGTAAGTAAAATGGGGGCTCGGGGGAGGCCGGTATTGTCAGATGTTTTTTCACCTTAATGCATAGGATGCATTAAGGTGAAAAAACATGTACCTTTACAACCCCTTTAATGTCTTATTGCAGAAAATTACTTTTACCATGATAGATCATTGCCATGATCTACTACACAGCCATACCCCTGTAGAAACTTTATTTTATCCAAAATTTACATATAGGCAGGGTAAATTCCGATAAAGGGAATATAGGTCTATCAGGTGAAAAATAAATGATTCCTCAGGCAAAAGTCCCATAAGATCCTCTGGGCTCATCAGTGCCACATAAACAAGCCATTACTGGAAACAGATAGAACGGATACTGAACGGTGGTGGAATTACAGAAATGTATGAATATTCTGACTTAGGCTGCCTGTAAATTCTGGGGGAAAAAATCTTTAATAATATTGTATTTTTTTTTTCCAATAAAAGTAAAAGCAAAAGCAAACTCTTTTTTTTTTTTTTAGAAGAAAAACAACAATGGTTTTAACCTTCATCTACTTGATTTATCTATAGATAAACTTTATTAGTTAACTAAAGTGATCTCTTCATATGTTAATGTTGTGCAAACAAATATTGCCTTCTAAAATCTGCCTTCCCAATAGGGTGGTTCTTTGTGCGTCAACCGGAACTCTACAGTTTAATGCCAGCCCACCCAAGAATTGATACTGTCACCTATGCCAGTTTCATCTTAATACATATCCTCTTTTTTTAAATGTTACAAATTTAGCACTAGCCTTGTAAATTAGATTTCATGGTCAGCTATTAATCCACTATGCCACGAAAAATCAGCAATAGCATTATTACTAAAGTATATGAAAAAACTATAAACTCACTACTAAATAGTCTAAAATATTAATGTTTTTTTTTTTTTTTTACAAGAATTATGACAAAAAAAAAACTGACCAACCCAAATCCCAGCAAGCCAATAGTCAAGAACACCTAAAAACAATATATAGGAACTATCTGCACCCTGCCCAAAAAATGTGTCCCCATGCATGAAATCGGCATCCTCCAAATGTGTGCAGACCTGGGTCTGCCACAAATAAGCCACAATTATGATTGACAGTACCAAAAAATCACAACTCTTGTGAATACATCCCTTGACAAGTTTTCTAAGAAAACAATTACCGATTAAATTTTTGTGCTAATGCTAAACTGAAAGAAAAAAATAGCCCTCTAAAGTATATGCATTTTGAAGACATTAACTAAAAAGCTCTTACAATAAATATTGCCCATGAACAGCTAAAAGCCTCTTGAATATGCAATAAAGATACCTAGTGACCTTACTTTTTACTTTGCTGTGCCTTGTGAATTTTTTCTGTAATAAATTTCTTACAATCTAATTTTCCGTACCGACAGGCATAGAGGGAAAAAGGAATCCAGTCTAGTTCACAGAATGCTGCCCTTGAAAGAGGGACTTTCAGTTCATAATTCAGCCCCTACATTCAATTTTTATATATTTCCTGGTAAATTCATTGACTTACAATTTCCTGCATGGCTTGAAATGTAACGTAAAATTTCTATTTAAAATCATATAATATTATAGGGTAACATATAAAACAAGCGTACCTATTTCAGTCACAGTCTCATACTTAATTTTTATTTTGTATTACTAAATTAATAAATCATTTATAACCCTCTTAGCTTGGTCTAAATCGGGTAACATTTCTACAAGTATTAAAGTATATAAATATAAAGATAGCACATTTAACATAAATATTAAATAAAGCAAGATGTTTCTTTACAGCATTCATTAGTTTTTAGGGTGTTTGCACTTTAAAAAAGATATAAATGTGAAATTCTGTAAAGTAGGATATTGTATTTCATATAATGACCTAATGTCCATTTCTTTTTTTCATTTTTAAATTACTTTATAATTACCTGGCTTCATATTATTGTGCAGATGTTTGTTACAACAAACTTCATAAGAATAGCAGTATCTCATAATTGCGACAGATAATAATACTTTCATGCTGTTCTGGAAATGATAAAACAATGATAGCTGTAAAAATCAAATACATATGTATTTGTATTAAGAGCACACATAATTATAGCCTGGATTTCTGGATTGTGAAAAAAAACTCATGCAAGATCTGGTCGTGGTATGTGCAAAAGATTTAAGGGTGCAGCACTATATTTTTTAAAGTGCAAACCCTATAACAAAAACACAGGCTAATAAAATAACCTGTAATCGTGCAATAGTGCAAAAGTTTAAACTATACCATACAGGTCCTTCTCAAAAAATTAGCATATTGTGATAAAGTTCATTATTTTCTGTAATGTACTGATAAACATTAGACTTTCATATATTTTAGATTCATTACACACAACTGAAGTAGTTCAAGCCTTTTCTTGTTTTAATATTGATGATTTTGGCATACAGCTCATGAAAACCCAAAAATCCTATCTCAAAAAATTAGCATATCATGAAAAGGTTCTCTAAACGAGCTATTAACCTAATCATCTGAATCAACTAATTAACTCTAAACACCTGCAAAAGATTCCTGAGGCTTTTAAAAACTCCCAGCCTGGTTCATTACTCAAAACCGCAATCATGGGTAAGACTGCCGACCTGACTGCTGTCCAGAAGGCCATCATTGACACCCTCAAGCAAGAGGGTAAGACACAGAAAGAAATTTCTGAACGAATAGGCTGTTCCCAGAGTGCTGTATCAAGGCACCTCAGTGGGAAGTCTGTGGGAAGGAAAAAGTGTGGCAGAAAACGCTGCACAACGAGAAGAGGTGACCGGACCCTGAAGAAGATTGTGGAGAAGGACCGATTCCAGACCTTGGAGGACCTGCGGAAGCAGTGGACTGAGTCTGGAGTAGAAACATCCAGAGCCACCGTGAACAGGCGTGTGCAGGAAATGGGCTACAGGTGCCGCATTCCCCAGGTCAAGCCACTTTTGAACCAGAAACAGCGGCAGAAGCGCCTGACCTGGGCTACAGAGAAGCAGCACTGGACTGTTGCTCAGTGGTCCAAAGTACATTCGGAAATCAAGGTGCCAGAGTCTGGAGGAAGACTGGGGAGAGGGAAATGCCAAAATGTCTGAAGTCCAGTGTCAAGTACCCACAGTCAGTGATGGTCTGGGGTGCCATGTCAGCTGCTGGTGTTGGTCCACTGTGTTTTATCAAGGGCAGGGTCAATGCAGCTAGCTATCAGGAGATTTTGGAGCACTTCATGCTTCCATCTGCTGAAAAGCTTTATGGAGATGAAGATTTCATTTTTCAGCACGACCTGGCACCTGCTCACAGTGCCAAAACCACTGGTAAATGGTTTACTGACCATGGTATTACTGTGCTCAATTGGCCTGCCAACTCTCCTGACCTGAACCCCATAGAGAATCTGTGGGATATTGGGAAGAGAAAGTTGAGAGACGCAAGACCCAACACTCTGGATGAGCTTAAGGCCGCTATCGAAGCATCCTGGGCCTCCATAACACCAAAGCAGTGCCACAGGCTGGTTGCCTCCATGCCACGCCGCATTGAAGCAGTCATTTCTGCAAAAGGATTCCCGACCAAGTATTGAGTGCATAACTGAACATAATTATTTGAAGGTTGACTTTTTTTGTATTAAAAACACTTTTCTTTTATTGGTCGGATGAAATATGCTAATTTTTTGAGATAGGATTTTTGGGTTTTCATGAGCTGTATGCCAAAATCATCAATATTAAAACAAGAAAAGGCTTGAACTACTTCAGTTGTGTGTAATGAATCTAAAATATATGAAAGTCTAATGTTTATCAGTACATTACAGAAAATAATGAACTTTATCACAATATGCTAATTTTTTGAGAAGGACCTGTATATGTATATATATATATATATATATATATATATATATATATATATATATATATATATATATATAAAGTTAGTTTTCCTTGTAAAGCAGCTGTTATCTGCCACCAATAAGTGGACACGAACTGACCCAATCACTGATCTGTCATGTAAAGAATAGGTCACAAATTCCTAGTGATTTACATAACTGAGAGGCAAACAAGATGTTAAAAGATGTGCTACAAACAAGCCAATAATGAACACCTCATGCTGTCAAAGGTGTTTAGTATTACACAGACCAGACTTTACCACACGGTGGGAAAAACTTTGTGAGTGGGTCAAGACCCTTCACTGCTTTGTGGAATAGAGTCAGTCTAAGTGAAATACCTGCCAGTCTGTGGCCCACTTTCCAGCTGGAGAAACATCTTCCGGCTGGATTGAACAAATTATCCTACTATCCCCCCCACCTCCCTCCCAGTTGAGAGATAATAAAAGCAGCAAAGTTTATTAAAGTTCATAGCACACATAGGGCCTAGATTTATCAAGCATGACGTGAGGTAAAGTCAACCTGTTTTTACTTTCAACATTATTTTTTTTTTTTATTTCTCCTCTACATGGTTGGGTGTTTGAGGTGAATACACGCTGAGTTCACTGCACTTCACCTCACTGTACATTTAAGTGGTAGTATACTCTTTGTGGGGGAAAAATAAATCTTCTCCCTGCAAGGTAATGTCTTACCTTTGCATCACATACTAGCACATTATGAAAAACATAACTAAGAATGAAAGCCCTCCAGTGGCACGCTGTCACTGCTGACAGGGCTTCCATCTTCACCCGGTCTTCTTTCCGGGTTTGCGGCTCTGGCCGCTTGAATTGCCAAGCCGCAATGACGTTACTCCTGTATATGCACATGGAACTCACGGTTTATGGTACAGAGCTCTGAAGGGACGGCAGGAGTATGCCACCCCTTCAGAGTGCATGCGCCAGTGATGTCACCCTCTGCATCCAGTGTGAATAGCTTCTAAACACCACAAGTTTAGGAGATATTCACTGTACCTACAGTTAAGCGTTATTATAAGCTTACCTGTGGATACAAATGTCCTCACGGAGTTCACTACCACTTTAAGGATTAATTTATTAAAGAAGTAGAGGCTGTACACTGAGCATATTGAATGTTATTGAATGTTATATTTTAAGCTGAGTTCCACCCACTTTTCTATCTCCACATCATCCACTTTAGTCCTGACCATACTCACTGCAATGGGCAATTTTTTATTGATTTTTTCCCTGCGATTATCTTGTTTGCAAGGCATTATTTAGCACTTCCTGTCTCTCCCTTCTGCAGCGATGTATGCAATATTCTGCTATGCACTGGCTCCTGGGAGATGTGTGTCAAAATTCCCATCGCCGCCTCTCATCATCGCGAGATCCCAAAGATGTTTCCTGCGCTGCTAGGTGTGTATAATGCGCATGTGCGAGATCGTAATCCCGGAAGAGTATCCTAGTGGGCAGGGATGAGCCGAACACCCCCCTGTTCGGTTCGCACCAGAACCTGCGAACAGACAAAATGTTCGTGTAAACTTTAGAACCCTATTAAATACAATGGACTCGAACGTTCGAAATCTAAAGTGTTAATTATAAAGGCTAATATGCAAGTTATTGTCCTAAAAAGTGTTTGGGGACCCGGGTCCTGCCCCAGGGGACATGTATCAATGCAAAAATAAGTTTTAAAAACGGCCGTTTTTTCGGGAGCAGTGATTTTAATAATGCTCAAAATGAAAAAATAAAAGTGAAATATTCCTTTAAATTTCGTACCTGGGGGGTGTGTATGATATGCATGTGAAGTGGCGCATGTTTCCCGTGCTTAGAACTGTCCCTGCAAAAAATGTCATTTTTGAAAGAAAAAAATGCATTTAAAACTGACTCGCGGCTATTAATGAATTGTCGGCTCCCGGCAATACATACAAAAGTCATTGATAAAAAAAAAAAAAAAAAAGCGTGGGGGTTCCCCAGAATTCAATTACCAGGCCCTTCAGGTCTGGAATGGATATTAAGGGGAACCCTGCCGCAAATTTAAAAAAAAATTGACGTGGGGTTCCCCCAAATATCCATTCCAGGCCCTTCAGATCTGGCATGGATTTTAAGGGGAACTCCACCCCAAATTTAAAAAAAAAATGGCGTGGAGTCCCCCTAAAAATCCATACCAGACCCCTTATCCGAGCACGCAACCTGGCCGGCCGCAGGGGAAAAGGGGGGGACGAGAGAGCGGCCCCCCCTCCCTCCTGAACCGTACCAAGCCACATGCCCTCAACATGGGGAGGATGTCCCCATGTTGATGGGGACAAGGGCCTCATCCCCACAACCCTTGCCCGGTGGTTGTGGGGGTCTGCGGGCGGGGGGCTTATCGGAATCTGGAAGACCCCTTTAACAAAGGGGACCCCCAGATCCCGCCCCCCCCCTATGTGAATTGGTAAGGGGTACGTTGTACCCCTACCATTTCACGAAGAAAGCGTAAAAAAATGTTTAAAAAAACACACAAACACCTTGAAAAAGTCCTTTATTTAAAAAAAAAAAAAAAAAAAAGCGGTGAAATCCAGTGTCCCGCGGCGATCCCGATGTCCAGCGCTGTCCTTCATTGGTTGTGCCTGAGCGGACCTGATGGGGAACTCCCTCTCAGTATTTTAAATGTATAGACCCGCCCCTTCTAAAGTTCCCCATCAGGTCCGCTCAGCGGACCAGATGCGGAACATGAGAAGGGGCGGGTCTATACATGTATTACCAAAGTGAGAGCAGTCCCCCATCAGGTCCGCCCCCTCGGTATGTCAGACCCGCCTACGTCATTGGCTTGAGCGGGGAACTTCCTTCACTATGTAAATTTAAATTACATAGTGAAGGAAGTTCCCCGCTCAAGCCAATGACGTAGGCGGGTCCGACATACCGAGGGAGCGGACCTGATGGGGAACTTTAGAAGGGGCGGGTCTATACATTTAAAATACTGAGAGGGAGTTCCCCATCAGGTCCGCTCAGGCACAACCAATGAAGGACAGCGCTGGACATCGGGATCGCCGCGGGACACTGGATTTCACCGCTTTTTTTTTTTTTTTTAAATAAAGGACTTTTTCAAGGTGTTTGTGTGTTTTTTTAAACATTTTTTTACGCTTTCTTCGTGAAATGGTAGGGGTACAACGTACCCCTTACCAATTCACATGGGGGGGGGCCGGGATCTGGGGGTCCCCTTTGTTAAAGGGGTCTTCCAGATTCCGATAAGCCCCCCGCCCGCAGACCCCCACAACCACCGGGCAAGGGTTGTGGGGATGAGGCCCTTGTCCCCATCAACATGGGGACATCCTCCCCATGTTGAGGGCATGTGGCTTGGTACGGTTCAGGAGGGAGGGGGGGCCGCTCTCTCGTCCCCCCCTTTTCCCCTGCGGCCGGCCAGGTTGCGTGCTCGGATAAGGGGTCTGGTATGGATTTTTAGGGGGACTCCACGCCATTTTTTTAAAAAATTTGGGGTGGAGTTCCCCTTAAAATCCATGCCAGATCTGAAGGGAATGGATATTTGGGGGAACCCCACGTCAATTTTTTTTTTTAATTTGCGGCAGGGTTCCCCTTAATATCCATTCCAGACCTGAAGGGCCTGGTAATTGAATTCTGGGGAACCCCCATGCTTTTTTTTTTTTTTTTTATCAATGACTTTTGTATGTATTGCCGGGAGCCGACAATTCATTAATAGCCGCGAGTCAGTTTTAAATGCAATTTTTTTCTTTCAAAAATGACATTTTTTGCAGGGACAGTTCTAAGCACGGGAAACATGCGCCACTTTACATGCATATCATACACACCCCCCAGGTACGAAATTTAAAGGAATATTTCACTTTTATTTTTTCATTTTAAGCATTATTAAAATCACTGCTCCCGAAAAAACGGCCGTTTTTAAAACTTCTTTTTGCACTGATACATGTCCCCTGGGGCAGGACCCGGGTCCCCAAACACTTTTTAGGACAATAACTTGCATATTAGCCTTTATAATTAGCACTTTAGATTTCTCCCATAGATTTTTCGAATTTGCCGCGAACACCCCTATTTGTTCGCTGTTCGGCGAACGGGCGAACAGGCAATGTTCGAGTCGAACATGAGTTCGACTCGAACTCGAAGCTCATCCCTGCTAGTGGGCTTTGCATGCCCAAAAGCAAGATGGAACCACGCAACACAAAGAAAACTAAGGTTAGTTTTAGAAAAAATAAATATAGCAGTGGTATTACTAACAACAGTGATTGCAGTATTAGATTAAGATCATCATAAGAGATGGCTTTTGAAAATAAAATAATTATATGTCAGTGGAACTCCATTTCTTCATCAGTTTAGGCCAATATGTATTCTTCTACATATTTTTGGTAAAAAAAAATTGCAAAAAGCATATATTGATTGGTCTGTGCAAAAGTTATAGCATCTACAAAATAGGTGTAGTGGCCTCCTCTCTCTCCTCTCTTTATCAGCTCGTCTGTCTCTTGTCTAGGGGTACCTTAGAGGAGAGAGTGCAGGGTCACCACGCCAAGCCTTCACCGCAGATGTTTGTGTGGTGTAAGCAAAGTTCTTATTTTACCTTCGGGTCGGTGTTCTGCACCTGGAACCTCCAAAGAAAGTTACCTTGAACAATGTCTGTCAGAAAACAAGCCCCACACCATTAAAGTCCAACACTCCTTTATTCTTCTCAATGCAAAAGTGAACACCATCAGTTGGACTCCTTAGAGAACAGAACAGACAAGGAGGTGTGGATGCGAGTAGGCCCAGACACAATGAACTCTCCACTTTCCTTCCTGAAAGTGGGTTGCGGTCTCCGAGCGAGGGGGAATTTCCTTCCAGGCGGTCTCCGATGGAAGGCTCACCCGTCACCGGCAATATGCTGCACCGGGTCTTCAAACAAGTGTCTCCCACCGGTCCATTACGCCCTCCGGATTCGGGTACCCACTCCCAGGGTTCCCTAGGATCTCCTTCCCTCGCGGAACTCAGTGGTGGGCACTGAGCTCCAGACCTCCATCCGAGTACCTCACCCCAGGCTAAAGGTGCCTGGGATGGAACACGACCTCCGAACGTCCTCTAGGCCTAGGCCGCCTAGGGGACCGACACGAACCACCGCCCTCAGGCTGAAGGTGCCCGGGACTCGGCCCCGTGACAAAGATGGCCGGCCCCTTTATACCCTCTCCCAGCAAGCACGGCGGGTTCCCCGCCCCACCATACCGCTGCCGAGGGAGGACAAAAAGGGAGCACAGCACACAGCAATGGTTCAACCCCAGCCCAAGGCGATAGCGCCACCCGCGGGGCTGCAGGGAACTGCACATCACTGGTGTCTCTGCCAGTTTTAGACACACAGAAAAGTGAATACCCGATACATAGGGAATAGATTTATGGCATTTTTATTATTTATTTATTACTAGAAATGACGGCGATCTGCGATTTTTAGCAGGACTGCGATATTGTGGCGGACAGATTTGACTCTTTTGACACTTTTTTGGGACCACTGACATTTATACAGCAATCAGAGCCAAAAAAAGCCACTGATTACTGTATAAATGTCACTGGCAGGAAGGGGTTAACACTAGGGGGCGATCACGGGGTTAAGTGTCCCCTTGGGAGGTTTTTTCTAGCTATGGGGGCAGTGTACTGACTAGAAGAGGAGAGATCACTAGGAACAGCAGATCTCTCTCTACTCCCCTGTCAGAACGGGGATCTGTCTGTTTAGATTTACAGATCCCGTTCTGGCTTTCTGAGCAGCGATCGTGGGTGGCCGGTGGATATTGCAGTCACCGGCCATGCACATCAGCTCCGGCAACGCGCTGCACATGCCCACTATTGCTCTTAAAGCGGCCGACATACACCTACGGCGATTTGTGCAGTCGTGCCAACCTGCCGCAGTATAATGACGACGGCTGGTCGGCAAACTGTTAATCAGCCAATCATGTGCAGGAAAAATCCTGTTATTTTTTTTTACTTGCATATGATTGAATATTCAAAATTAACAAATGTATGCCTTATTTACCATCATCCACTCTGCTAAGTTAACAGCCTCTATAATTTTAGTATATTCTAAAAAAACTTTCAGATACCAAGATGTGCGTCTCACATCAAAAGACCATCATAAATTGTCCAATGCTAAAATCCTGGGAGTCAACCCTTTTTATACCTAAAGAAATCCATGAAAATCTCAAAATGTGTGATGAACACCAACCGCCACTAAACATTCGAGGTGCACACTTAACTCACCAAACATTAGGACCTCACATGTACAGAGGTCAATACATGTTTGTTCTCATCAGACAAAAAGCTCCTGCACTCTAAGGTCTTCCGCTCTTTCTAACACCTAAGGATGGTAGATGTTCTCCTAATCCATAGAAAACATAGAACAAAGGCTCCAAGTAGTATAATTCTGTTGGTAAAATGTTTTAAACAAACTGGGAAAAAACAAGCTTGCTAAAACTTCCAGTGGACAGTCACTGTCGGTAAACTTCCAGACAGCATGTGCTAGTTCCACCCAACACATTTTTGTCCAATGGGCCATCCTCCGGGCCTCTTCCAAAATGTATTTCTGCTATGTCATCTCTACATTCAGGGTATGAGTTTATCTCTGTCACCAACATCTTGCTTAGGTTCCAAAAAAGAGATCATTGCTAGAAATGGAATGTCTACAATAAATGTTGAGGGTCTTGCAGGCAAAAGCAATTAATACATGAAATAACTAAGGATGTCTTAAGTGTTTATTTTTTCATACATTGCATAATAACCTACATTTTGTATTAACTAGAATGCATATAGTATGTACCAACCGTATCGCCAGAAATTTCTAATGGAGTGCTCAACCTGTATTGCTTCAAGTATATATGTCAAATATATTTCTCATTGATAGTAGTAATGGTGAGCTATTTCAGAAACAAAGAAATCTTAATATGCATAAGTAGCTCTTGCTCAGCATGACTATGAATAATAATAAGAGTATGTACAGTATGCTTCAAACTACTGTTAGAGGCTAAGGGATAACACCGACTTGCTTTTTTATAGCAATATATAAACTATGAAAACATGTATGACCGTTCATATTTATATAAGTAGAAAATATTAACCACAATCCTAACAACCCTTTTCTTAAATTACAATAAAGAATAAAACCGGTATTTGTGCTACAATAGTAATTAACATTGGCATTTGTTATCTGATTACAGACAATGTTATGTTTTAACAATAACCCTTGTCCAATATGTGTGCTGTACCTTTTTTTACCTTTTCTAACCTTTTATGGTAACTTCATGGACAGTGTTATCTACAGCTATGGCTTTGACCATGTGTTCTTTATTATTAAGAGAATGGATTGCAATAACTGTATAGGTTTGTACACATTGGGGGTTATTTACTAAAACCGGAGAGTGCAAAATCGGGTGCAGCTCTGCATAGGAACCAATTAGCTTCCATGTTTTATTGTCAAAGCTAAAATGAACAAGCTGAAGTTAGAGGCTGATTTGCTACCATGCACAGCTGCACCAGATTCTGAGTCCTTCAATTTTAGTAAATCCCCCCTGTTGTCGTATGCGATGCACATGTACCATCCTCAAGTTGGGCTGCTGCTTATTTGTATATTTGCTTGAAATTACATAAATGCACAAGAACCTGTAGATATGATGAAGGCAGATCAATGCTGATAACCAGTCAACGTACAAAAAACTCACACTTTTATATTTCAGAGATTTTATTATATATTTCATAAATTACTGTTAAAGCGGTTGTAACCCGCAGCTGGTTTTAAAAAAATAAAAATAAAACCTGTAAGACAATGGCATAATGTGCTAGTTACCTTGTGTACCCCCGTAGGAGCTGCTGGTTTTGTTTCGGGTCTACGTTCCGCCTATCAACCCCTTGGAATTGGCTTGAACACTCCCTTGGCACAACTGGTATATATAGATATTGTGGAACCCACTGGTTGATGGTGAACACAATAAAACCACACCACAGTAAAATTGCAATATAAATTGTTACCTTGAAATGGCCACTTGTCCCACAGAGTAACAGAGAAACTGCACACAGGTTTGCACTTAACCAAGGGTGAACTTTACTTGGTAAGATATAAAGGGAAAACAAGGTTATACATACAGTTGACCCTGCAGGGCCCTGCGAGAGTCAATAATAAAATAAATAGTTACTATTATAGACAGTTTATCTTAGCTTGCAGTATTAATGTCTAATTATGTGGATGAACTATATGCTCGCAAGCTCCCCCTAGTGGGCAATACCACCCTGTGTCCCGTCACTGTCAGTTCTAGTCAGACCTGACTACATTTAATGTACAAGTTCCTCAGTGGTAGGAGTCTTCGCTAGCAAAACGTTGGTGCACATACAAATTGTAATCCAAAGGGTATTGAAGGGAAAACTGGACTCCCGCAATGCTTTTGGGAGTGTGTAACTCTTAGGCGGTACAAACGCCAACTTTAAACTGCGCACTATCACACGATGCACTAAGTTCTGGTGTGTGGCACACTATTCTAGTGATGGTGGGCCTTAACAGTTCCAGGCCTATCAAGTAGTTAATGATATCCTGGGCAGGTGCCCGCTCACCCGAATAGGCCTAGTCCGCCTGGCAGTTTCCATTGCTGATGCTCCGGTACACGATCTCTCCGCTGTCCCAGTCTTCCGTCCCTCACTCCACCACATGAGAGGTCGGTAGGTGGAGATATCTGGACACCTTGGAATGTCAGCTGGGCTTCCTTAACCTCCCTGGCGGTATGATTCTGTCAGATTTTAGGTGCTGAAAGCGGTACCATTATTCTGCATAGAAATGTGGCGTTTTATATTGCAGGCCTGTAATTCTTAGGAATAACTCACTTAAATCTGTCCAAACCAGAGTCTAGTAGACATCCCGGGTATGATAAAGTTCAAAAAACAAAATTATACATTATAATAAAATAAATAACTATAAAATAATTATAACAAATAATATAATAATAATAATAAAAGTGTTTTTCAGTGTTTGATGACGAATTTCCCCACAAATCGCTATCGCTTAATTCTGCGAGTGATTGTAATTTATTATCGCTGTTTTTTAGCTGGTCTAAAACCACTTTTTGGTTGCTATGGACAATCTCCAGTTTCTAGGCAGAAAGAAAAGTTTTTATTATATAAAAGTGCATGCAGGACACTGGGCAGACCACTAGGGACAAAGGGGGTGTGTAATTATTACATACAGTACTGTAATCTGTTAGATTACAGTGTACTGTATGTATACTGTGTTTTAACTTTTTTGAATTTGGCACCGAACTCCGTCCCCGTGCGTCGTAACGTCGCAGGGAACAGAGCTCGGCGGCACTCGGAAGTGTGTGAATCGAGCGAGGAGACAGCTCGATCACACAGCGGGGAGGCATCGCAGGATCCAGGGGACAAGGTAAGTAACTCTACCTGGATCACTGCGATGCAATCCCAAGTCTGGCTCTGGGTTACCGCTTTTGGTGCTGAAATTTAACCCCGAGCCAGACTTGGGAATACCGCTAGGAAGGTTAAGGAGAATTCTTCAGTCTTTAGCAGACAGGCCTCTCTGAAGATAGTAGGCCCAGGTTATGCAGCCTACACACACACAGCAGGCCCCTCAGACGCTCCACTTGCTAGCAGGGCGATGTCCAGAGAGACCTTCCGTAGCTCCTCCCCTCCTTTAAGTAAGCAGTCCCAGAAGGCCAAGCGACGAAGCAATGCACGTTGGGAGTACAGTTGCACTGTGGGTACTATAGTCTATTTACTATCCATGACAAATGGAGTCTCTTTTTCCCTGTACTACGAGTTCCAGCATGCCTTGCTTTGATATCATTGAAAATAATAAGTAGATGCAATATAAAGATTGAACACCGGAGGGAGCTAAGTTCCTTCTAGTTTGTCAACTGTAGTCTGTATCTACATAGGAAAAAAGGGAACCTAGCTAAACTTACAATAAAGCCCTCCAGTGCCACAATGTCACTGCTGAGAGGGCTTCCAACTTCCCCCAGTTTATCTTCCGGGTTTATACGATGACGTCACTCCCACGCATGCGCGCGGGAGCCCTTGGTTCCAGCAGGAAGCTTTGAAGTACCGAAAAAATTTACCAGACCTTCAGAGCGCATGCGCTGGTGATGTCACTGGCTGCACCCAGAGTGAATATCTCCTAAATGGTGCTCGTTTAGGAGATATTTATTTTACCTACAGGTAAGCTATCTTATAGGCTTACCTGTAGGTAAAAATCACAAAGCTAGCTTTACTACACCTATAAGGGCAACAACACTGCTTTATAAATAGAACATAATAAAATAATATCATGCAATATCAACATACGCTCAAGAGATAAATTTTTCCCTAACCCACAGAAGACTACAATCTGTAGATTAACAATGGCAAAGTTTCCTATGCTGAAATAATGTAGCTGATCTACAAACTGGCTTGCCCTTCGGAAGATTTACTCCCCTTAATAACTAGGCCATTTTTTGCAATACGGTACTGCATTACTTTAACAGACAATTTTGATTGGTTTGCGCAAACGTTATAGCGTCATCAAACTGTGGGATATATACTAGAATTTTTATACTAGTAATGGTGGCGATCAGCGACTTATTTTGCGGTGATATTGCGGTGGACATTTTGACACTAACTGACACTTTTAACACTTTGTGGGAACCAGTGACACTAATACAGTGGTCAGTGCTAAAAATATGCACTGTCACTGTACTAATGACCCTGGCGGGGAAGGAATTAGACAGCTAGGGCAATCAAAGGGTTAAATGTGTGCTTAACCACTTCAGCCCCGGAAGAATTTACTCCCTTCCTGACCAGGGCACTTTTTGCGATTCGGCACTGCGTCGCTTTAACTGACAATTGCGCGGTTGTGCGACGCTACACCCAAACAAAATTTACGTCCTTTTTTTCCCACAAATGGAGCTTTCTTTTGGTGGTATTTGATCATCTCTGCGGTTTTTATTTTATTTTAAAGCAACAATTAAAAAAAAAAATACAATTTTTTAACTTTTTGCTATAATAAATATCCCCAAAAAATTATAAAAAACTAATTTCTTTCACAGTTTAGGCCGATATATATATTCTTCTACATATTTTTGGTAAAAAAATCGCAATAAGCATATGTTTATTGGTTTGCGCAAAAGTTATAGCGTCTACATAATAGGGGATAGTTTTATGGCATTTTTATTATTATTTTTTTTTTTTTTATTAGTAATGGCGGTGATCAGCGATTTTTATCATGGCGGACACATTGGACGCTTTTGACACTATTTTGGGACCATTGTCATTTATACAGCGATCAGTGCTATAAAAATGCACTGATTACTGTGTAAATGACACTGGCAGGGAAGGGGTTAAACACTAGGGGACGATCAAGGGGTTAAGTGTGTCCTAGGGAGTGATTCTAACTGTGGGGGGGTGGACTACAAGTGACACGACGGTGATCACTGCTCCCGATCACAGGGAGCAGTAGATCACTGTAATGTCACTAGGCAGAACAGGGAAATGCCTTGTTTACATAGGCATCTCCCTTTTCTGCAGCTCCGTGTTACAATCGCGGGACACCGGCAGACATTGAGTCCGCGGGTCCCACGGGCACAGTCACTGAGCACGAGCACGCACAGCGGCAAATTCAAAGCAACGTACAGGTACGTTGCTTTGCGCAGCCGTGCCGTTCTGCCGACGTATATCGGCGTAAGCCGGTCGGCAAGTGGTTAACCAGGTTTTGTGTGTATTTTTGTGTGTTGATTTTACTAAGGGAAATTATGAATTTTCATTCACGTCTATCACGTCCCCACTGTCAGAAAAGAGCTCTGCCTTGTTTACATAGGCAGAGCTCCATTCTGTGGGTTTTTTCCCAACGATCAACGGGTACTGGCAGACATCCATTGGCCGACACCCGCTGATTGGCTTCTGCTGTGACAAATCACAGCAGAAGTGGTACGCCCCCTACCTGGAAGTGCAGAACCACACATATATATGTGATTCTGCACAGCGCAGCCACCCTGTAGCAAAAAATCTGCTATAGGGCAGTTGGCAAGCGGTTAAAGTGGAAATCAATGCAGCCACCACACCAATGACTAGTGAGCTGCAATAAATGACATGTTTATTTCTTAGTTTACTAGCACTTTAAAGTGGAAGTCCGGTCAAAAGCTAACTAATCTTTAGCCTGCTCCCTCCCCATTCTAAGCACTAAAATAACTAAAGGCACCCTGCTCTGGTCACGTGATCAGCTCCCAGCACCAATTTCAGGGTAGAGGAGAGACAGCGAACAATGGATGCCCATAGTAAGTCTATGGGTGATGTCACTGCCCAGGCTCTGCAACCGTTGTCGCTGCTCTCTCCCCTGAAGCCAGCCGCTGGGGAGAACACGTGACTGGAGTGCCCAGGGAATAGGTAAGTATACACACCTTTCCTTTACAGGGTAGTTAATATAGGGCTTAGAATGTGGATGGGAACAGGTTTAAGCTTAGTTAGCTTTTGACCGGACTTCCACTTTAAAGTGCTTATAAACCCAGAACTAAAAATGTAATTTATTGCAGCTCACTAGTCATTGGTGTGGTGGCTGCATTGATTTACTAAGTTTTTTTGCTTTATTTTCCCATTGAACCCCTACAAATAAGACACTTCCTATCTCTGGGTGTCTACGTCACTCACATCACTTTACTGTATCTATGGAGGGAGCCATAGGTGTCACCTTAGGCGGCTCTCTTGATATGGTCTCCAAACATGTCCTTAACTCTTCATCTCCATTACATGGGTTTTTCAGAACATAGCTAGGAAGGAAAATATTCTTTGGTGCAGCTAACACTAGAGGCTTCTAGGCCCAGGCTTTGATCACAACAGGAAGGACTTGTGTGGTCTGGCTTCAATTCCTATCTCAGGAGGGCAACACAGCAAGAAGCTACTCATAGTGCCCAGATTATAGAGCAGCAGATCACAGGACATCAGATCAAAGGGCACAGATCACAGGGCACAGATCATAGGACATCAGATTAAAGGGCACAGATCACAGGGCAGTAAGTCACAAGGCAAAGCAGGACAGTACTCTGAAAACAGCAGATCATAGAGTCCTTGTGTGCCCTGGCCTCACCTCATGTCCATGCAGATAGCAATGGCTTTGGTAGCGGAGGATGAAGAAACAGGGAATCTCTGTCAGAAATTCACAGGGGTTCTGGGGTTAGTGGATGTCCTGTGTGGCCTGGCTGCAGCTTAGGTTCACATAGACAGCATCAGCAATCAGAGGGGGAGCAGGGATAATCCCACAGGTGATCCTGGAGTCCTAGGGGAGGTGGAGGGCTTGTGTGGCTTGGCTGCAGCCCTGAGGAGGAAGGAGGAAGTGGCAGTGTCATATTCCAGAAAGGAGCAGGAAGGACAAGCACACCACAGCCCCCTACTGAACCAGGGCATGATCCCATGGTGTCAGGACCTGTTGCTTGTTGTCAGGTTGTCCTGAAAACAGGCTCCACCCATTTCCACTTCAGCCACATCAGAAGCATAGCTGGGGGTGGGTACAATGTATTTGAACATTGCAGAGTGTGGGAACCTCCTTGGCCTTCCTTTTCCAGATATACCTAAGTGATTGACCTTGCTTATTTTTGTGGCTGGCAAAAGACTAATCCCTTCCATTGGAAATCAACTTTTTTCCCCTCTCAGGCACGTCTATTTGATATAATTATGGACATTTGATTGATGGGACATTTACCATCCTGGATATGGGATAGGTCGGATAAGTTTCTACAAATTTGGACTTTGTGGGATCAGTTAGAGTGTGGCCCTCATAATCTCTCCATCACTACTGACAAAATCCAGCTATAGAATTTACATTGAATGCACTCCTCTGACTCACAATTTGATATCTATTATGATACTCTGTGAACATGTTTTTTGTGAACACCTTTTTTTTTACACAATTCCTGAGTGTACGTGATTACAGAATGTTTATTTTGAAAACAGACTTATGCAAACTAGCCCAGTTGAGGAACCCCGGAAAACTCCATAGAAGATCTGTTGGTTCTTCTGGCACCCTCACTAGTTCAATACAGTTTCTCGTGCTGCTTAAAGCAGAAATTGACTCTCTCAGTCAACATTAACTATTTTTATTCCTTATGCCGCTAGCATTAGTAAATGGATACAGTAGGATGGTATATTATATTTACTTGTTTTAACCTTTTTTTTTTTTATTTAGTTGGTCTCTAGTTTCTTGCCAAGGCAAAAGTGATGTCATAAATTTCAGGAGACTTCATGGGTATTTTCTTTCTTTTATCTGGAGGAGGGGAGGAAAGGCTTTTTCAGCTAAGCACACCCTACTGCCTGCATGCCTGATCTAAGAGCAGATGGATTCCAGAAAGCAAATGCTACAATGCTACATGAATCACCTGCCCTTACTCAAGATGGCTGCAACTAGAAATCGTAAGGGGGGGGGGGGTTAAAGTGATTTCTCAACAAAATAAAGCATGGAGACATAGATGGATGGATTTGTGAGTTTGCTTTGAATGTTAAAAATTTAATAAATAGCATTTTTGGTTTGTGAAGTGCAGATGAAGTTTAGTTCTGCTTTAACTGCTTTCATAAACAATTTATTATAAAACCGATATCCAAAAAGTAAAGTTGAATTTGGGTGCATCTCCAGGCTGAAGAGGTGGGACTACAGGTCCTCGTCAGCTTTTAGAGGACTCGCTGTGACTTGCAGTTCTACTGTATCCTCCCTGGGATCTGATGTGCTGCGCTTTCCAGCCAGAAGTGGACTCACTATGACCTGTAGTCCCACCTCTTCAGCCCGGAGATGCACCCAAATTCAACTGTACTTTTTTCCATGTGAGTGGATATTGTTTTTATAATAAATTGTTTATGATATATACTCAGAGGCGCCCCTCTCCTTGTTTCTTGCTGGTCTCAGCATAGCAGGGGGGCTGTATGATCACAACTCCTTTGCTATGGGGATACTTGCCAGGATGTCTGGCATGCTGGGATTGTTATTCTAGGGAAGAGCCATACTGTTATTTTCAAAAAAATAAATAAAAATTTAACCGTCCTGGCAGTAATAGTTTGTCATGGCGCTAAAAATTTGTTTAGGCACATTTTCAGAACCATGGAGAGCTATTGCCAGCAGATACTGTAGAGCTATCATCTG
Organism: Rana muscosa; assembly: GCA_029206835.1. Classification (NCBI taxonomy): domain Eukaryota; kingdom Metazoa; phylum Chordata; class Amphibia; order Anura; family Ranidae; genus Rana; species Rana muscosa. The sequence continues at coordinate 1,063,940,976 of CM055116.1, forward strand.
CAGGCTAACCAAATCTTCACTTCACTGTGCATATCAGTTTGTATGGCTGTTGTTCACTGGCCTCTGTATTCACCTGGTGCACAATCATTCTATTGTAAAAAGGGTGAATTTGACTGTGGAAAGCACAGCGAAACCTGGCAAATCTCACTTTAGTGAACATTGATTTATTGCTGCCATGGGTCATATATATATATATAAAGAAGTAAATGAAACATTCACACAAAACATGGGTGGTTAAGCATTTCCTGAAATTAAAAACAGTGTCATGAAGATTCTCCTGCAGTGAATATTTTTTGAATATCACATTTACAGTTTTATAAATATATCTATGTGTTATTGATGTGTAGGGTACTTTAAAAAGAGGAATTTTGCCTTGCATATGTTTGGATTAATTAAATTAGTTTATTCTCTAAATCAGTAAGTTATTATTCATTCTGCTATGTGAACATTTACTTTGGAAAATTAACATTTCCTTCTTCTCTTGTAAATCAACATATGTATCTACAGTGTATCCGAGCAGGTAATCGACATACATGGTGGGGTCTACTCCCAGACATAGCAAGAAATACACAAAGATCATTTAGCTCCAAAGCATTTACAACAAAAAATCTAATTATTCCTGTTGGAGTTTATAAAGAACACAGAAGCAAAACATTTGCTCTGGCACAGTTTCTAAACAAGACCTAAGAAAACCCAAAAGTATATTCGCAGTAGATTAAGATTTCTAAGCTTCTGATGATGGCTGTTCTCATTGGAGAATCTAAATTGACAATTTTGCATAATGTAAACAACAGCCAAATCCATTTTAGTGGATGTACTGATACCTAGATGTCAATATCTTTGCAGATAAAATAGCAGTGAAAAGTACAGAATACAATTATTACTGAGTTAACACATAAACATGTGCCTGCTTTCCATGTATGGAAACCTAGTCTTCAATTAAGTTATGTTACTTCTGGAAATATAAATGTATCTATAATCCCAATGCGCCAGGCTATTCACATATTTGACATCAGCCTGTCTGTTTTACTGCTTGCTGAACTATATAGGTAGTATGTATGTATTTTTAAGTAACCTGTCTATATTTATCATGCAAATTGACATCATCGTAAGTCCAAGTCTACTTATTAATAGATCTGATTTGAATTATATTACAGTAATCAGTGTTGAAGAAAGAGAGACCTACTGAACTCTCTAATTAATATTTAAGATTGTTCCTGATTAAAAATAGAAATGTAAAAAAGAAAATAAAGACACGAATGTGAATATAAATATAATATATTGTATATAATATAATTAGCCTACCCATAACATGGGAAGAAAAAAGGACCCTCACTCACTTAGGCAGTGAAATATTAACAGTTAATTATTATGGAAAGAAAAGAAAGAAGAACTGAGAAGAAATAATATACATTGCCATTTTCTCTTTATAATCATATGACAATCAATTAATTTTAGATATTTGCAAATAAAAAAAGCCTACAGGTTGAGGCAAAGAATAACATATTCTTAGCTAAACTCTAAAATAGAAATAGAACAATACTTAATTATAAAATAAAAAAAGACAGATAGAATACAAAAATTTCTAGTTGGTACTGTATTACAAAAATATACTAATATAATATATTTAATATGGTTACGTACATCATATTTATTATGTGCGTTTACTGGAGAAGAAAAGTCAGTTCTGATACTCAGATAACCTTATGTTACATTTTTAAAAATACTTTTGTAGCCCATAGGAGAGATTTATTTTGCATGTATCCCTTAATAACAACATTGATCACTCTAACAGAGGCACAAATGTAATAAAAACATTTTTTTTTATTAGCTGTCTCTGTTCCTGTTGGAGGTTTCTCTACACTTTATATGTCACTATGACACAAAGTAAGGGGAAGTATCCCCAGCAGGACATAGACAGTAATAAAAACTAGAGGGAGTTTCACCTGGAATTGCATTCTAATATTCTTCAATGTTCACCAAGCAAATTTTAAGCTGAAAAAAAGATGTCATCCAGTTTAAAGTATAAGTAAAGCCAAAACTTTTAAAAGTTTGAACAGCATAAGGTTTTTTTTTTCATTGGAGAGATTTTTCTTCTCTTCGATCCTATATACACCACATTAAGTGAGAGGAATTTTCTCAAAAGTGAAGGAAATGTCCCTTTTGGTCAGTTGTCATTGGAAAAAGCATACACTTTGGAATATTTCCCCTATATTCTTGTTCTGGTCACAGCTCAGAACATTGTTTTTTCCCCTACCTTCAGTCCCGGTTACAATGGTCTCCAGGACAAATTGAAAGAGTGAATCCCCCAATTGTAATAACAACCTGATGTGAGTTCTAACTCTTCATCACTTTCTAAGTTGAAAAAGAGGTTTAAGGCTTTAGATACACTTCCATAAGACTATAATAATGGATGAGGTTCTGTTTAATGGCCCTTACAAAATCTTAGGCTCTGTTTGTCAAACTGCAAGAAGACAAAACTCTTATGCCGCGTACACACGATCATTATTCACGGCGGTTAAAAAACCGCCGTGAATAATGACAGGAAAAACGAGGGAACCGCTTGGTTCCCTAGACACGGTCGTTTTTCCCGTCATTTTTTCTCTTGACGAGAAAAACGACCGTCTGTGGGCTCCGCGGCAGTGTTTCCCTATGGGAAAACTGCCGCGGAAAAAAATGCTGGAAAAAACGACGAGAAAATTTAGAACATGTTCTAATTTTTCTCGTCGTTTTTTATGCCGTTTTTCTCGACGAGAAAAACGACATAAAGCCCACAGACGATCGTTTTTCTCGGCAAAAAGAAAAAATGCCGTTTTTCTCGTCGAGAAAAGCGGTCTTGTGTACGCGGCATTACTGGTCATATTCTTTTCTTCATTTTCTTATATGTCTCCTGTAGAATAAACGTACAATTATGGCAAGATGCTGATGGCAACAAGCACAGTTCTTGTTTTTAGATAGTTTGATAAATAAGGCCCACAGTGTATTGCATATTAAAACACTAAACACAGTAATAAAATATATCTAGAAATGCTAGCAATGGTGTGTTAGGCTTTCAAAAGAAAACCACAGAACGGTCAGAGGGGTCACAATGAAAGAGAAAATCTTGTCATATAAAATTCAGTGTTTAATGAAATGTTCCCAAAACCTGAAGAAGCACGGAGATGTTATTGCTGTTTTAGGGAGATATCTGTTGTCTTTTTCATTCATGTTTCATATTTGAAGCTTAGGAAGGCATTTTTTATGAAATTGAAAGTGTATCCTTCCTGTATACTGACATTTTTAAAATCTCATTTAGATCCCAAACAAATTGACTAAGAATGTTTAAGATGATTTCAGTACAAAAGCAGAAAGCTTGCATTCTTTTTACAACATTATCTTATTTTTACTTTTACTGTAATGCTCTTTTATCTAATCCTTAGAGTCTCATAATATCGCCATTTTCTGTACTACACTGGCATCTTGTGTTAAAAATGAATCACTACAAAAATATGTGCATCGGTTTTTTGTGTTTTTCTTTTTTGAAAGACAGATAGATAGATATATAGATAGAGAGAGAAGGAGAGAGATATATATAGAGAGATAGATAGATAGATAGATAGATAGATAGATAGATAGATAGATAGATAGATAGATAGATAGATAGATAGATAGATAGATAGATAGATAGATAGATAGATAGATAGATCGATAAACAACCATTATTCTAGCAGGCCAAAAAATAACAAGCCATACTTTATTAAATTAGTCAAAGCAGTTGTAAGCTATACTTTTTTTTAACTACCTCAAGACTGGATACTTTCCCCCTCTTCCTGCCCAGGCCATTTTTCAGCTTTCAGCACTGTCTCCTTTTGAATTACAATTACTCAGGCATGCAACACTGTACCCAAATGAATTTTTTATCAATTTCTGAAATAGATTGAGCTTTCCTTTAGTGGCATTTAATCACCAGTGTGTTTTTTTTTTTTTGTTGTTTTGTTTCTTTTTACTATATTGTGGGTTTCTGTTATAACATTTTGTAAATAAATAACCTTTCTTTATGAATTTAGGTCAAAATGTATTAAGCTATATTTCTTTGGTAAAATATAACCTAAATCAGTGTATGGTATATATAATTGAGAATTGATCAGTCCTGGTGTTCTGACTGCCTATCTCATTTTTTCAGGCCCTAAAATGCCAGAATACTACAAATACCCCCAACATGACCTTTTTGGAAAGCAGACAGTCCAAGATATGTAGTAAAAGGCATGGTGAGTTTTTTGAAGTTGTAATGTTTGTAATGCTTTGTAAAAAAAATTGAAAATAATTATGAAATTAAATATAATTTGTTTTTTTCCCCACAAAATTGTAATTTTACCAGGTTATTTCTTACACACAGCGAGCGCATACTTATAACGTATAAAGTACACCTGAGTATGAAGATACCACATGTGGAAGACTTTTCCTCAACCTAGATGCATAGCGGTGCCCAAAATAAATTCAAGGAGCATAAACTACACATAAATTATGCGTCTAATTTCCTGACTACCTATCATATATTTGGAGGCCCTTGAGCACCAGGACAGTGGAAACACCCACAAAACAACCCCCACAAAATCTAACTTAAAAAGCCCACTGGTTAAATGAAAAAAAAATCTGCCTAAGCAGTAAAAGTATAAATAAAGAAACAAAGATGGAGCAAGACCACAGGGAGCTGACCTTGCAACTAACATTGAATCCCAGTTAATAAACCTTATTGACCTAAATTTCCTGGTTGAAAGGTAGTTATACTTATTCTCTGTTTAAAGACAATTAAAGTTAGAACTTTCATTTAACAACAGTATATTCCTTAAAGTGGATGTAAACCCACTTTGACAACTTGCACCTACAGGTAAGCCTAGATTAAGGCTTTACCTGTAGGTGTAAGAAATATCTCCTTAACCTACACGGTTAAGGAGATATTTGCAGACAACACTGCACCGATGTCTATGGCGCATGCGTGCCGTAGACAACGGCGCAGGCGCACTGAGCGTCCCGGGCCTAATGAATGGGACATGCCGGTTTTCTGAATGGGCGAATGCGTGTGCGTGTGACGTCATCGCTGCTCCGGCCAATCACAGCGCCGGAGCGGCGATACAAGGAAGAAGCTCCGAGGGGACATCGTGGTAGCGGCTGAGGGGAACAAGGAGGACTTCGGGGGCTTCGATGTCAGGTAAGTGCCACATAATGAGCTAGTATGCATAGCATACTAGCTCATTATGCCTTTTTCTTGTAGGGTTTTTTTTTTAAGGAAAACTGTCAGAGGGTTTACTTCCTCTTTAACAGCCACACAGAATATATTGTAATTCAATTTGTGTGCACTAAATTATTTTGCAAACCTAGTTATTACCTTTTATAAGTAGCATCATCACTGTGCTGTACATAGCCTGCACAGAGAGCACAGCTGTAGCAGGCCCCATTTATATTGGCATTAAAGTTACATTTCTGCTATAAAGCATGGCAAATGCATTTTTATTGAAATAAAGTAATTTTTTTTCTTTTTTGAGAAAGAAGTTCATTAGTGCTGATAAGGATTACCTACGGGATAATAAAGAGTTAAATAAGAACCAATTTAGCTTAACCACTTCAGCCCCGGACCATTTCGCTGGTCAAAGACCAGGCCACTTTTTGCGATTCGGCACTGCATCGCTTTAACTGACAATTGCGCGGTCGTGCAACGTGGCTCCCAAACAAAATTTACGTCCTTTTTTTCCCACAAATAGAGCTTTCCTTTGGTGGTATTTTATCACCTCTGCGGTTTTCAATTTTTGCACTATAAAAAAAAGAAGAGCGTCAATTTTGAAAAAAACACAATATCATTTACTTTTTGCTATAATAAATATTCCCAATTTCAAAAAATAAAAAATAAATGTCCTCAGTTTAGGCCAATATGTATTCTTCTACATATTTTTGGTAAAAAAAAAAATTGCAATAAGCGTATATTGATTGGTTTGCACAAAAGTTATAGCATCTACAAAATAGGGGGAAGTTTAATGGCATTTTTATTATTATTTATTTTTTTACTAGTGTAGCGGGTATATACTTTTCAAAGTGTTTAATTCTGGTTAAGACATCAGTGATGTCTAGTTCCCTGTGGCCCAGCAGGTGGCGCTGTCACTTTGGGCCGGGGTTGAACCATCGCTGCAGTGCTGTACCCTTTGTGACCTCTCGCAGCGGTTGTACAGCGGGGCGGGGAACCCGCTGTGCTTGCTGGGAGAGGGTATAAAGGGGTGGACATCTTCGCCACGAGGTTCGAGTCCCAGGCACCTTCAGCCTGAGGGCTGCTGTCCGCGATCGGTGTCCAGGCGACCTAGGCCTGGACAACTGGAGTTCGTGTTCCATCCCAGACACCTTCAGTCTGGGGTGAGGTGCTCAGCCGGAGGCCTGGGGCCCAGTACCTTCCGCTGGGTCCCGCAAGGGAGGGATTGTCCTAGGGTGCCCTGGGAGTCAGGCATCCGAATCCAGAGGCATAAGGGACCGGAGGAGGGATTCATCCGAAGATCTGGTGCAGCATATTGCCAGTGCCAGGTGAACCTCTGGAGACCGCCCGGATGGATATCTTTCCCGAACAGGGGTCAAGTTCATAGAGGAGGGTGGTCCATGTTCTTTGGCCGGTGGCAGCGGTCCAACTAGTCAACTCAGGTCTGTGGCAGAGACCTGCTATTAGGTCTGTGGAAGGGGCCTCAACAGTTCATCCGGTCGGTGGCAGCGACCAATCTCACGGTCGGTGGCAGAGACCGTGCGCTAGGCCTATTCGCTTGCAAAGGAATAGGAAAGTTTATTTGTGCCTGGGCCTACTCGTATCCACACCCCTGTCTGTCTGTTACTGAAAGTTCAAATATTATGTTCACCTTGGCTATGGCGAAATAAAAGAGTGTTGGACTTTTAATTGGTGTGGGGCTCTATTACTGGCAGACACATCCACGGAACAATTCAGAGGCTTCGTATGCAGTGAACAGACCCGGAGGTAATTCAAGTGACTTTGCTCAACCCTCTCATACATACGAGGGGAGAGCTTGGCGTAGTGTTCCTGCACTCTCCTCTTCCAGGTATCCCTAGACAAAACCCAGCCAACCAGGCGATAGAAACGGAGAGGGAGAGTGAGGCCGCTACAATAGTAATGGCGGCGATCTGCGATTTTTATTGGAACTGCGACATTATGGCGGATACATCGGACACTTTTGACACATTTTTGGGACCATTGGCATTTATACAGCGAGCAGTGCTATAAAAATGCACTGATTACTGTAAACATGTCGCTGGCAGGAAAGGGGTTAACAGTAGGGGGTGATCAAGGGGTTAACTGTGTTCCCTAATGTGTGTTCTAACTGTAGGGGGCATGGGACTGACTAGGGGAAGAGAATGATTGGTGTTCATACATTATATGTGTAGCGGCCTCACCCCATCTCTTTCTTCTAGGGGTATCACACAAGACAGGGTGAGATGCGCTACGGCCCATGTCCTCCCCATAGCTGTGGGTGAGGTGAAGGCCAGTACCAGATATTTCCTCGGGCCTGTGTGTTTCTGTAAAGAATCAAGTCCTGCTGTGCCAACATTTCTCTTTGCTCCCATTAACCAGAGTTCCACACACCGATCACAGTCCAACTCTTGTTTTATTGCATAACTCACAATAAACAGTGCTTCAGTAGCCAACTGGTTGCGACTTGATAACATATTGATACAGGGAATGAGCAGGTCGAGGCACTGTCCTAATTCTCAGCTAAACCACTGCGATCTCGCCAGCGGTTACTATAGCCTTAGCTAGAAAGGACTTAGAACTTGAGAGTCTCTACCAGCGACTCAACAGAACATAGATAGGAGTACCTTCGCTGCGTTGCGGCCCCTGTCAGGGGAAGATGTCCCTCCAAGGGAGTTACCAGTGGCCCATCCGTCACTGGGTTGATGCTGCTCCAGACTCTCCGAATGGGTAACCTCCCCGGCCTCCTCACCTCAGACATGGGCCCCATCCACTTCAGGGACCCTCGGACTTCTCCACCCTCGCGGGACCCAGTCGAAGTCACTGGGCCTCATGCCTCCTGGTTTAGTACCTCACCCCAGGCTGAAGGTGCCTGGGATGGACTCCAACTCCATTCCGGTCAGGCCTAGGGCACCTGAACCGGAATGCGGACCCGCCCGCACCCAGGTCTAAGGTGCCTGGGCGCGTGATGAAGAACCTCCAGAAGAGCAAGCCCTCGTGACCAGGGCGTCTCCCCCTTTTATCCCCTCCAATGACGCCATGGCAGGTTCCCCACCCTCGCCGTACCATCTCCGAGAACGGACAAAAAGGACAGCTCTGTGGCAGTGAATCTACCTTGAGCCTGCGGGCACCTGCCACCCACAGGCCAAGGAGATTATTACACCGCCCAATCCACCACGAATACAAATGGTCATTACTCCCATACTTACACACCTGAACTTCCACCCAGGTGTACCCCACCTAAATTTAGAGACCCCGCTACATATGATACATATGATGTTGTTACATTATATTTCTTACAGTGGTTGTAAACCCTCTGAAAAAAAAAAAGCACCTGTAAGACAAAGGCATAATGAGCTAGTTTGCATAGCAAACTAGCTTATTATGAATTACTTACCTGAGATCGAAGCCCCCGCAGCGGTCCTCGTTCTCCCCCTCTGGCGGCGTCATCTCTCCCGGAGTGACTTCCAGGTATCTCGGGCTCCGGCGCTATGATTGGCCCAAGCTGCAATGACGTTACATGCGTGCGGGAGCCGCCGATAACGGCACGTCTAACTTCTATGATACACAGCGCTCATTTTGAAAGCCAGAAATTGTCATTAACCTTGGCAGCATTACATACATGTTCCACACGCATAGCTAACTAGAATTAAACCATGCAATGGTGTCATGTAACTTTAATGTATTATCAACAATGTAGATTAAAGTATAAGTTCATTACAGGTAAAAAATGTGCATTTATTCATTTTTTTAGAGCCTGTAAAGCATTGCACCAGTGATCAGGAGATCGCTGGTGCCATGCAGGTCTCCTGCAGATCTGCCAGTGTATCTGTGCACCTGTACATCCCATAGAGGCAAGCAGATAAGCTGACAGGAAGAATCAGGGCTTTTTTTCTCAGACAATAGGTGCAGGAACTCCCCCTTCCCGAGTCACCCCTTTTCTCCGCCCCTACCCACCTCTCAGTAACGTCCCTTTTAGACAATATAGAACCAAGTATCATTTTGTGGTGCTAAGTAATTTGTATGGAATTTGGTAATGATATCAAGAAAAGCAGTAAAATAGATCCCCTGCAGTCAGCAGCAATAGATCCCCCTAACAACAATGGACCACCCACAATAAAATTTCCCCGCCAGCAACAATAGACTCCCGGCAGCATCAACAGATCTCCGCACATCCAACATTAATAGACTCTCTGGCTGCCATCAACAATAGACCCCTCCCCCAACAGTAGATCTCTTTCAGCAACAACTGACCCCCCAGCAACATAAGATCCCCCCAGCAACAATAGGTCCTCCACCAGTAACAATAGACCCCCCTGCAAAAATAGATCCCCAGCAGTGAGCATCAATACCCTGCAGCACACCCCAGCACCCCATGCCATTACATACATTCAGTTCTGGAGGTGCCGGAACTGCGTTCCCCCGCGTTCCAGCTGAAAAAAAAAAAGCCCTGGGAAGAATCAATAAACTACCTTTATTGAGAACTACAAGTCGACATCCGTAAAGGCCTTGTAGTTCATTCATACACAGAGTTCTGTGTATGAATGACGCATCTGTGTGGGCGGAGCCCCGCATGGCCATGCTAATTTCAAAAACTGACAGCTAGTACAGGGAAATTCTCCCCAGACTGCTGTCACATGGAGGGGGGGATCGGGAGGCAGCTGCAGCATTGGGAACATGTTGCATGTCCCCCCCCCTAAAAACGGGTGGAGCATGTAACATGTTCCCAAAGGTGAACTTATTCTTTAAACAGACAATTGAGACAATTCCAGGTATACTTCATTTACAAATTTACGTAAACCTAGGCTTTGAATATGGAAAATCTGTGTGAATGTAAAGATAACATAAATTCAGTATTGTATTGGAGAGGTTGCAATGACAACTCTAACTCACAGTAAAATCTCCAGTCTAAAAGAGCTGACATCAGACCTACAAGAAAAGTCTGTCCCTTGATACAGCTCACCTTTGTTTGTTTTTTCTCCCATATGTGAGTAGATTTATTGTGTAGTAGATTTGAGTAGATTTGTTTTATGTAGCCCCTATTTCAATTAGTAGGTGGAATTTGACTATGTCTATACCTCCCATTCCTATAGATCAGTCCAGGCTGCAGTACGAGCAGGGCTGGGACAAGGGGTGGGCAGAAGGGACACCTTCCCTGGTCCACGTGGAGAGGGGGCGCTTACAGCCAATATGCACTACCTGAATGACAGGATTCTGCTCTCTCTTTACTCCAGCAGTAGGGATGAGCTTCGTGTTCGAGTCGAACATACGTTCGACTCGAACATCGGCTGTTCGATCGTTCGACGAAGATCGAACGATTTGGGCCGTTCGCGCCAAATTCGAGTGACGCGAACGGCCCACAATGCACTACGCCATCGCAGTGTCATCCAGGCGCTGTGATTGGCCAAGCATGCACTGTGACCCCGCATGCTTGGCCAATCACTGCGCCGGCAGCGAGGAGAGCAATGATTGGGCACAGGCAGGATGCCTGTGGCCAATTATTGCTGAGGGGGTTTAGTACACGCCCCACACTATAAAAGGCCACCAGTGCGGCGGCCTTGTGTAGTGTGTTCCGGAGTAGGGAAAGAGAAGCATAGGCAGGGACAGTGTCATTATTTTTCCTTTACATAATCCTGGATTCCTTGTGTTTAGGGACAGATAAGGATAGGTAGGGAGAGTGTCAGTGACAGTGTGCTATTCTGTGCTAATCCTTGTTTGTAGGGACAGAGAGGTACAGTGAGGGAAAGTGTCAGTGTGCTATTCTGTTCTAAACCAATCTTGCTGAACCATATTTTCAATCCTTGAGTTTAGGGACAGAGAGGTACAGTGAGGGAAATTGTCAGTGTGCTATTTTGTGCTAAATCTTGTTTGTAGGGACAGAGAGGTACAGTGAGGGAAAGTGTCAGTGTGCTATTTTGTGCTAAATCTTGTTTGTAGGGACAGAGAGGTACAGTGAGGGAAAGTGTCAGTGTGCTATTCTGTTCTAAACCAATTTTGCTGTTCCAGATTTTCAATCCTTGAGTTTAGGGACAGAGAAGGACACTCGTAGAAATTATCAATGTGCTATTCTGTGCTAAATCTTGTTTGTAGGGAGGGACAGAGTAGGACAGTGAGGGAAAGTGTCAGTGTGCTATTCTGTTCTAAAACTATTTTGCTGAACCATATTTTCAATCCTTGAGTTGAGGGACAGAGAGGTACAGTGAGTGAAACTGACAGTGTGCTATTCTGTTCTAAACCAATTTTGCTGTTCCATATTTTCAATCCTTGAGTTGAGGGACAGAGAGGTACAGTGAGTGAAACTGACAGTGTGCTGTTCTGTTCTAAACCAAATTTGCTGTTCCATATTTTCAATCCTTGAGTTGAGGGACAGAGAGGTACAGTGAGGGAAAGTGTCAGTGTGCTATTCTGTTCTAAAACTATTTTGCTGAACCATATTTTCAATCCTTGAGTTGAGGGACAGAGAGGTACAGTGAGTGAAACTGACAGTGTGCTATTCTGTTCTAAACCAATTTTGCTGTTCCATATTTTCAATCCTTGAGTTGAGGGACAGAGAGATACAGTGAGGGAAAGTGTCAGTGTGCTATTCTGTTCTAAAACTATTTTGCTGAACCATATTTTCAATCCTTGAGTTGAGGGACAGAGAGGTACAGTGAGTGAAACTGACAGTGTGCTATTCTGTTCTAAACCAATTTTGCTGTTCCATATTTTCAATCCTTGAGTTGAGGGACAGAGAGGTACAGTGAGTGAAACTGACAGTGTGCTGTTCTGTTCTAAACCAAATTTGCTGTTCCATATTTTCAATCCTTGAGTTGAGGGACAGAGAGGTACAGTGAGGGAAAGTGTCAGTGTGCTATTCTGTTCTAAAACTATTTTGCTGAACCATATTTTCAATCCTTGTGTTTAGGGACAGAGAAGGATAGGCAGGGGACAGTGTCAGTGTCATTGTTGCTAAGCCTCCTGCACAGTATACACCTGAAGGTAGCCCTTATTGCTGTTTTTCCCATCTCCCTGCAGGCCATCCATTAAAATGTCTGGAAGGCAACCAAGGAGAGGCAGACAGTCAGGAGGCAAAAAAAGAGGGCAAGCAGGCTCTGTGTCTGGGGGCAACAGTGCTGGTCGTGTACGCGGTGCATTGTCATCAGCACATGGCCATGGGACACGCTTGTCCTTGTTTTCGGCAGCTGGACATGTTGAGCCACATCATGCCAAAGACTTGGTAGAGTGGATGACCAAGCCCACCTCATCCTCCTCATCCTCTCTCACCCAGGCTCAGGGTACTGGCAAAGCAGCTGCCAAAGCGTCCTCTTCTCTGGTATCATTATCTTCATTAGTCAATCCTTCCCTAGACCCACCATGCCCTCCTCCTGAGGAGTCCCCCGAACTGTTTGAGCACAGTGTTGGGTACATGCTCCAGGAGGATGCCCAGCGTTTGGAAGGATCTGATGATGATACCCAGCTAGAGGAAGGCAGCAGCGTGAGAGCAGAGAGAGGGGATGCTCAAGAAGGACACCAATCTGGCAGTCATGCTCCAGCAGCTGCAGCATATTGCCAGATTGGCTCCAGTGATGAGGAGGGAGGGGATGATGAGGTCACTGACTCCACGTGGGTGCCTAATAGGAGAGAGGAGGAGGAGGAGGATGAGGAGGAGGCACATCTCCAACGAGGCAGGATGCCCTTGAGTGGCCAGCGTATGGGCAGCACACCGACGGAATCACACCGCAGAGCTCCGCCTGTGCAGGGCGCTGCCTCTGCCCGTCATGCAAAAAGTTCTTTGGTGTGGGCCTTTTTTGAGGCGAGTGCATCAGATCGCACAGCTGCTGTTTGCAACATATGTCTCAAGCGTATATCGCGTGGCCAAAACATCAGCCGCTTGGGCACCACATGCTTGATCAGACATATGTTGACCTGCCATGCAGCTCGTTGGCAAGCCTACCTTAAAGACCCACACCAAAGAACAAAGCTGACCTCTTCTTGCACCGCATCAGCTGGGATCTCCAACCCCACTATACCTTCACTCCTCTCTGAAACCTGCTCTGAGAGGAATGAAGGTGTAGAATTAGGTGTGTCACAGGCAAGTACTTGCGGGCACTCTGCTAGCAGTACACCAACGTCCGATTCTAGCAGGCAAATTTCCCTGCCCCAGCTGCTGGACCGTCGAAAGAAGTTCACTCCCAGCCATCCACATGCCCAGCGGTTGAATGCTAGCTTGGCTAAATTGCTAGCGCTTCAACTGCTGCCTTTTCAGTTGGTAGACTCGGCCCCCTTCCGTGAGTTTGTGCAATGTGCGGTTCCTCAGTGGCAGGTTCCCAAACTACACTTTTTCGCACGGAAGGCTATTCCGGCTCTCTACAGGCATGTGGAAGGCAATGTCTTGGCCTCGCTGGACAGGGCGGTCAGCGGTAAGGTGCATATTACTGCTGACTCATGGTCCAGCAGGCATGGACAGGGACGTTACCTTTCTTTCACGGCCCATTGGGTCACTCTTTTGGCAGCTGGGAAGGATGCAGGACAAGGTGCAGTAGTGTTGGAGGTTGTTCCACCGCCACGCCTCCAAAATGCTACTACTGGTTGTGACACACCTCTCTCCTCCACCCCCTCCTCTTCTTCTTCCTCCATGGCCTCTTCCTGTGGTTTGTCCTCGGAACCAGCGGTGCTCCGTAGGCGTTCAAGGGGCTACGCAAGTACGCAGGCAAAAAGATGCCATGCCGTGCTTGCGCTGGTGTGTTTGGGGGACAGGAGCCACACTGGGGCAGAGGTCCTGTCTGCTCTGCAGGGGCAGGCCGAGAGGTGGTTGACGCCATGCCAGCTTAAGCCAGGAATGGTGGTTTGCGACAATGGCACCAACCTCCTCTCCGCCCTCCGACAGGGACAACTGACCCATGTGCCCTGTATGGCTCATGTCCTTAACCTGGTGGTGCAGCGGTTCTTGGGCAGGTACCCGGGCTTACAGGATGTCCTGAGGCAGGCCAGGAAAGTCTGTGTGCATTTCCGCAGATCTTATAATGCCAGTGCTCGCCTGGCTGAGCTTCAAAAGGAGTTGAACCTGCCCAAGAACCGCCTTATATGTGACATGCCCACCAGGTGGAACTCAACGTTGGCCATGCTGCAGCGGCTGCACACGCAGCAGAGGGCCATCAATGAGTACCTGTGCGACTACGGCACCAGGACAGGGTCAGGGGAGCTCGGGTTTTTTTCACCACGCCAGTGGGGCATGATCAGGGATGCATGCACTGTCCTGGCACCATTTGAGGAGGCCACGAGGATGGTGAGCAGTGACAGTGCATGCATCAGTGACACTGTACCTCTTGTCCACCTGTTGGAGCACACGCTGCGTGGAATAATGGACAGGGCACTTGAGGCAGAACAGAGGCAGGAAGAGGAGGACTTCCTTGCCTCTCAAGGCCCCCTTTACCCAGACAGTGTTCCTTCTGTCCCACCCATCGCACAAGAAGAGGAGGAGGAGGAGGAGGAGGATTGTGTCAGCATGGAGGTGGAGGCTGGCACTCAGCATCATCAGCAGCAGTCTTTTAGGGATGATTTACAGTCCCAAGAAACCAGTGGACTTGTACGTGGCTGGGAGGAGGTGGATGCGGATCATGTCGTCCTTAGTGACCAAGAGGACTCCGGACTGAATGCCTCAGCTAACCTACGCTGCATGGCCTCCCTGATCCTGCAAAGTCTGCGGAAGGATCCTCATATTCTTCGGATCAAGGAGAGGGACCATTACTGGCTGGCCACTCTCCTTGATCCACGGTACAAGGGTAAGGTTGCGGACCTTATGTTACCGTCGCAGAGGGAGCAGAGGATGAGACAACTCCGGCAGGCCTTGCAGAAAGATCTGTGCAACGCGTTCCCAGAGACTGGGAGGTTACAAACTCCTGGTCCTGGACAACGAGTTGCTGAGGCTTCGGGCAGTCAAAGAAGGAGCGGTGGGGAAGGTGGCCGTCTGACCGATGCGTTCAGACAATTCTTTAGTCCGCAGCCCCAAAGTATGATCGGTTCCAGCAACCATCGCCAGCGTCTGATATACATGGTGCAGGAATACCTAGGGGCAAGGTCAGACTTGGACACCTTCCCCACCGAAAATCCTCTGGCTTACTGGGTCTTGAGGATGGATCACTGGCCAGAGCTTGCACAGTATGCAATTGAGCTACTGGCCTGTCCTGCATCCAGCGTTCTTTCAGAACGCACATTCAGTGCTGCTGGAGGATTTGTCACGGATCACAGGGTGCGCCTGTCCACCGACTCGGTTGATCGACTGACTTTCATCAAGATGAACCAGTCTTGGATCACCACCAGCTACCACACACCTGATGCTGATATAACAGACTAATTGATTTTAAAATGTCACATCCCTTCAAGACTGATGCTGATGCTGAGTGCCTGTGCTGTTATGTTGACTGGCTATCCTCCTCCTCCTCCTCAATGATCCGATTAATGATGATAGCTTGGAAGATCATTTTGGTTTATGGGTGCCGCCACCAGTGGCTAAGGCCCAATTTTTCAGCCCCTGTTTAACAGGGGCGTGTAATTACAATTTTTGATGCAATACTTTGCAACAGGGCTCATTGCTGTGCTCCAAGTACAGTATCTGTGAGGGGTTGCAGTGTTGTGCCACCAGTGCCTAAGGCCCAATTTTTCAGCCCCTGTTCAACAGGGGCATGCAATTATAATTATTGATCTAATAATTCACAGCAGGGCCCATTGCTGCGCCCACCAAGAGTAACTGTCAGGCCTTACAGTGTTGTGTCAACACCACCACCACCACCACCACCAAAGGCCCAATTTTTCAGCCCCTGTTCAACAGGGGCATGCAATTATAATTATTGATCTAATAATTCACAGCAGGGCCCATTACTGCGCCCACCAAGAGTAACTGTCAGGCCTTACAGTGTTGTGGCACCAGCACCACCATCAAAGGCACAATTTTTACTACCACTGTTCAACAATTATATGTTATTACAATTCCTGATATAATAGTTGACAGCAGGGCGTTCCAGCACCCACCAAGAGTAACTGTGAGTGCTTACAGTGTTGTGCCAACACCAACACCTAAGGGGCCAATTTCTGCAGAGTATATATGGCAGGTCCCTACTTTCAAACATCCAACTTACAAACGACTACTACTTGCAAACGGAAGAAGACAACAGGAAGTGAGAGGAAATCTACCCCTTGGAAGGAAAAATCTCTCCAGTAAGAATTAATATGGGAGAAAGGTGTCTCCTCTCTACTGATGCTTTATCACCAATCCTTGTTTCAATAAAAACACCACATTTCAAAAACAGTTGTCATTGGGACGCAAAGTGAGGTGAAATGTTCTGAACAGGGGCACAGACAGCAAAAAAAATGTGACAGGGGTGATAACCGTTCCCTATGTTTTACAAAAAACTAAAAAAAAGGAATTTGCCATGGAGCTCCACTTAAACAATGCAGCTGTTCAAAATTATAAACAGATTCTACATAAGAACAAACCTACAGTCCCTGTCTTGTATGCACCGCCTGTATACGGCTGTTCAGAGTATATAGGTCCTTTTTTATTTTGTGTGCGGGGTTCCCCTTAATATCCATACAAGACCCAAAGGGGCTGGTAATGGGCTGGGGTAGGGGGGGGTTGATGGGGTAGCTATGCCATTTTTCCTAAAGATTTTCATCCATATTACCGGGACCACACATTGCATTAAAGCCGCAAGCAGTTTTAAATGACTTTTTTCCCTTTAGAAATGTTATTTTGTGCAGGGACAGTTCTAAACATGGGAAACACGTGGCACTTCACAGGCATACTTTAGACACCCCCCAGGTACAATATTTAAAGGAATATTTGACTTTTTTTTTTTTCACTTTATGCATCATTAAAATGACTGCTCCCGGAAAACGTCCGTTTTTAAAACTTCTTTTTGCATTGATACATGTCCCCTGGTGCAGAAGCCGGGTTCCCAAACTCTGTTTCGGACAATAACATGGATAATAGTCGTTATAATTAGCAATTTAGAATCCGAACGTTCGCATCCATTGTATTTAATAGGGTTCTAATGTTCGTGCGAACTTTCGGTCCGTTCGCGGGTTCTGGTGCGAACCGAACCCGGGGGTGTTCGGCTCATCACTATCCAGCAGCACTGTTATGTGGGCATGAGAGAAGGCAGGACAGCACTGTGCTGAGAACACAGACACCTCCTTCTCAGCACAGGTGCCTTTAGAGAGTGGGGGCAGGCTGCCTTCTTGCCAAGTGTGTAAATGCAACACTAGTCAAAAACACACAGGGGTAGCACCAAGGGGGTGCATGGGTATTCTATAACACCCCCATAGCATCTCTGCTCTA
Source organism: Rana muscosa (assembly GCA_029206835.1). Lineage (NCBI taxonomy): Eukaryota > Metazoa > Chordata > Amphibia > Anura > Ranidae > Rana > Rana muscosa. The sequence continues at coordinate 1,063,958,504 of CM055116.1, forward strand.
TCCCACATCGATGATTGTTTTGTTTTAACGGCTGCCGCTGCAGCTCCATCTCCCACCGGTCGCTGTGAAATTAGTTGGTTGCTAGGACCGCCCAGTGTCCTAGCAACCAAACTATTGCTTGCACTGCCGCCAGCCATTCACACCACCCCAGCATTCAGAGGAGGACTTCCTCCTCCAAACCTGCTACCAGTGCCCTGCCTCCCAGCTTTACCTGTACCTGCAAGCTGCATTGAGAACATAATGGAGTGGACTCTAGGGGGTAAGAGAAATTTAAAGACCCTGATTTTATGTTGGTGACAGCTCTGGGGACCCTAATGTTAGGGGAAGGTCTCTGGGTATTCTGATGAAAGAGGGGAGCACGGACTATGGGTACCCTGATGAAAGGCGGGTGACTCTGGGGACTGTGAAGTTGGAGGGGACTCTGGGGACCCTGACATTAAGGAGGATTCTTGGGCCCTGGCGTAAGGGGGAACTCTGGGGACCCTGACATTATGGGGAGGCTTTGGGAACCCTGATGTAACGGGGGGTGACTGTGGGGACCCTGAGGAAAGGGGGGATGACTGTGGGGACCCTGACGCAAGGGGGAGGATTCTGATTTAGAAGGGGGACTCTGGGGACCTGATGAAAGGGGGGGAGAGGGGACTATTATGGGGACCATGCTGAAAGGGGGGTGACTCTGGGCATCCTGACGTTGGGGGGAAACTCTGGGGACCCTAATATTGGGGGAACTCTGGGGACCCTGATATAAAGGGGAGGGTTTGGGGACCCTGACATAAGGAGGTGGTGGCTTTGGGGACCCTGACATAAGGGGGAGGGGGGACTATGGTGACCCTGAAGTTGGGAGGGAGAACTCTGGGGACCCTGACATAAGCAAGGATTTTAAGACCCTGACATAAGGATGTGGGGGCTCTAGGGACCATGACATATAAAAGGGGTTTTGGGGACCTGATAAAATGGGGGAGCGGGGACTATAGGGACCCTAATGAAAGGGGGATGACTCTGGGGACCCCGAAATTTGGGCGGGCACTGGGGACCCTTATATTAGGGGAGACTCTGGGGACCCTGATGTAAAGGGGGCTCTGATGTGAACAGGGGAGCTTGTCCTGACTGCTGCATTTTGTATAATACTTATTCCTGACCTCTACACTCTATACATTATGTTGTTACTGACCCGTGAACTCTGGGTCACTTGTTACTGACCCGTGAACTCTGGATCTCTTGTTACTGAGGCCCTGACATAAGGGGGGGAGCAGGGACTATGGGGAACCTGATTAAAAGCGGGTGACTCTGGGGACCCTGAAGTTGGGGGAAACTCTGGGGAATCTTATTTTACATGGGAGACTCTGGGGACCCTGATGTATAGGGGGCTCTAATGTGAACAGGGGAGCTTGTCCTGACTGCTGCATTTTGTATAATACTTATTCCTGACCTCTACACTCTATACATTATGTTGTTACTGACCCATGAACTCTGGGTCACTTGTTACTGACCCATAAACTCTGGATCTCTTGTTACTGAACCCTGAACTTTGCCTCACATACTACTGACCCCTGAACTCTGCCTCACATACTACTGACCCCTGAACTCTACCTCACTTACTACTGACCCCTGAACTTTGCCTCACATACTCCTGACCCCTGAACTCTGCCTCACTTACTACTGACCCCTGAACTGTGCCCCACTTACTACTGTCCCCTGAACTGTGCCTCACTTACTACTGACCCCTGAACTCTGCCTCACATACTCCTGACCCCTGAACTCTGCCTCACTTACTACTGACCCCTGAACTCTGCCTCACTTACTACTGACCCCTGAACTCGGCCTCACTTACTACTGACCCATGAACTGTGCCTCACATACTACTGACCCCTGAACTCTGCCTCACTTACTACTGACCCCTGAACTCTGCCTCACATACTCCTGACCCCTGAACTCTGCCTCACTTACTACTGACCCGTGAACTCTGCCTCACTTACTACTGACCTCTGAACTCAGCCTCACTTACTACTGACCCCTGAATTCTACCTCACTTACTACTGACCCCTGAACTCGACCTCACTTACTACTGACCCCTGAACTCTGCCTCACTTACTAATGACCCCTGAACTCTGCCTTACTTACTACCGACCCCTGAACTTTGCCTCACATACTCCTGACCCCTGAACTCTGCCTCACATACTCCTGACCCCTGAACTCTGCCTCACTTACTACTGAACACCTGAACTGTGCCTCACTTACTACTGGCCCCTGAACTCTGCCTCACATACTACTGACCCCTGAACTCTGCCTCACATACTACTGACCCCTGAACTCTCCCTCACATACTACTGACCCCTGAACTCTGCCTCACTTACTACTGAACACCTGAACTGTGCCTCACTTACTACTGACCCCTGAACTCTGCCTCACATACTACTGACCCCTGAACTCTGCCTCACATACTACTGACCCCTGAACTCTGCTTCACATACTACTGACCGCTGAACTCTGCCTCACTTACTACTGAACACCTGATCTCTGCCTCACATACTACTGACCCCTGAACTCTGTATCACTTACTACTGACCCCTGAACTCTGCTTCACATACTACTGACCACTGAACTCTGCCTCACTTACTACTAAACACCTGCACTCTGTGTCCTCTTATGCCACAGTCAGTTCTCAACGCAATGAGAACCACACTAAATATTTGCTGTGGCGTGCTCAGCACTTTTTCACAGCATGAGAGATCAACTTTTGATTTTGCATACAGGCCCATTGTTTTCAGAAAGCACCCCTATAGCCAACTTTACTCAGCAGGTGTCATGTGACACCACTGAAGCAGGGGCATTTTTCCCTTCGAGTGACATCATAGACGCAGGGCCTTTTATTATTATTTATTTTCTATTCTATTTTATTCTGTTATTTTATTTTCTATTCTACTTTGATCTGTTTTACTCTATTATATTATATTCTTTTATTTTCTATTCTTTTTTATATTCTAGTTTTTTCTATTCTATTCTTTTCTATTCTATTCCTTTATTTTATAAAACAATTTGAATTCGAAAACTATTAGAACTTGAATTTCGTCTGAAATTTTATTTCATTATTTCAGATTTGTTTAAATCCGTTACTAATTGTAATTCGGATACATCCGAATTTCCGAATAACTTCCGAATAACGAAAAATTTGCCCGAATTTCAATTTGAGACAAAAAAAACGCACATGTCTACCCACCACTGAGTAAAAGGTAAAGGTGAGTATACTGAGAAAGAACTACATAGAGTCGTTGCTGATCTGAGACATTGTATGGTGACACAGAGAGAGGTCGCTGGGGGTACCCATCAAAATTTTGCTATGGGGCCCCATGATCTGTAGATACACCCCTAGTGAAGATTTTCTTTCCTCTTTTACATGTTCAGATACTCAAAATGATCTTGAACGTATCTTCGCTTCACCCTAATTACTGCTTATGAGAGTGGCCCAGAATCTGAAGCACCCAGGACACTGGAATGTCAATGTGAGTAAGGATTGAATTGTGTTCCTCCTGTCTGTACTGTAAAGACAAAACAATCTCTATCTTGGCAACCAGGAAGATAGCATTTTAACCTATAGAGGTCCCTATGAAAATTATTCCTTTAAATGTTTAGTTTGCCCCATTTGCTTGGCTGGTTAGTGAACATTCTTACTTTGCAACAATGCATTATCCAAAATAAAAACATACACCATGTACATCTATTATGAGAATGTGCTGCTAATAAAACCATCACAAAAATGTCAGTCTTGTCATAGTGCAGTTAACATTAAGATAAAAAAAAAAAATAACTATAATATTTTAATCTGAATAGAGCAGAATAATAAAACACAAAAGAAATTAAATTTGACATTAACATATAAATGTCAGATAAATCCTGAAGCTCCATTGTTTGCATTACCACATTAGCCTATTGATGCATCTTAATAAGGAGCCTTTTTTATGTTTATTTTCCTCTGAACTGAACCAAAAAATACCAGGAGAAGCAGGAAAGGCAATATTACAAAACTGAATATAAATGATAATATTATTTAAACCTGTGAATTCATTTTTACAATTGTAATAAAAAAAGGTAAAAAATTATGACACCAGAAAAAAATGAATGACAGTTAGTGCCATATTAAAAAAAAAAAAAAAAGAATTGTAAATTCTGACACATTTGTGAGTGATTTTACAATAGTATTTTCACTTGTGAACATTGCAGTACTTGTAAGCATGGTGAGATGCTGATTCTGTGTTGTTAAGATCACCCCTTGTGCTTTATATATACCGTTTTTATCAGCATATAACACGCACCCCAATTTTAGGAGGGAAGTTTAAGGAAAAATGTTTTCACAGCCCTCTTTAAAGTACACAGCCCCCCATCCAGTATACAGCCTCCTGCACAATACACAGCCCCCCCAGCCAGTAGACAGCCCCCTGCACAATACACAGCCCCCCATCCAGTATACAGCCTCCTGCACAATACATAGCCCATCCAGTACACAGCCCCCATCCAGTATACAGTATACAGCCCCCCGGACAATACACAGCCCCATATCCAGTATAAAGCCCCCCGCACAGTACACAGCCCCCCATCCAGTATACAGCCCCCTGCTGCACAATACACAGCCCTCCATCCAGTATACAGTCCCCTGCACAATACACAGCCCCCCATCCAGTATACAGCCCCCTGCACAGTTCACAGCCCCCCATCCAGTATACAGCCCCCCTCCTCTACACTCCCAGAAGACCCCCAGTCTCCTGGGAAAGCACAGCCAGCATACTCTACAGTTAAGAAAAAATCACTGCCAGCCCCTTCTACACTGCTTCTCCTGTGTCACTCATTATAAAATGAAGCTTCTGTATGCCTCATTATTAGCTGTTTTTTTCATTGACCTGGTGACATGACTGCTCTCCTCTGACGTTACATAGATGGTCATGTGACCGCACTCCTCCTCCAATCTAAAGCTTGGAGAGGAGCAGCCAGAAAAAAACTGAGCTATTGAGAGAATTAGAAGCTTAATTTTACAATGACACTAACACAGGAGGAGCAGTGTATGAGAAGGGGCTGGCAAGTGATTTTTTCTCAACTTTAGACTATGCAGGCAGTGCTGTCCCAGGGCCAGGATAGGCAGGGCGGCCGGCCTGACTCCCCCCAATGGGTGGCACCCGGGGGTGGACCGCCCGATTCCTGCCCCCTGTAGGTAAATCATTACCGGCATATAGCACTGTTTACCCTCTGTTTTCAGGGGAAAAAGTGTGTGTTATACGCCAATAAATCTGGTATATGTTATATTGATTTCAATGAGCCATAGCTCAGTCTGTGTGGGGACTGTATGCTGCATAAATGGGAACACATAAACATATAGTGGGGTTTTCTCAAATTTAACTACAAAAGCAGAAATATGCTTTAAGTTTATGTAAACCCGAACACAAAAATCTACAGCACTGTGTTTCTCCCATTTAAAAAGTATTTTTCAATGTTTTTAACCGCTTACAGACAGCCCACCGTACATATAATGTGGCAGGGCGGCCCGGCTAGGCAAAATCAAGTACCTGTATGTGATTTTATTCACAAGGAGTAGGGGGCACGTGTGCGCCGCCGGAGCACCGCTCCCACTGTGATTGGACACAGCAGGAGCCGATCGTTCACGGGAGACACAGAGCAGCAGCGTGCCTATGTAAACAAGGCACACCGCTGATCTGTCAGTGAGGAAAAGAGAAATCTTCTGTTTCAGCTAAGCTGAAACACGATCTCTGTTTTCCTCCAGTGTAACACTCCCCCCCACAGTTAGAAAGCATCTCCCTAGGACACGCCCCCTAGTGTTAACCCCTTTCCTGCCGGTGTCATTTATCGCGGGATCAGTGCATTTTGTTAGCACTGATCAATGTATTGGTGTCACTGGTCCCAAAAAATGTCACAGTCCCACTAAAAATCACCAATCGCCGCCATTACTAGTAAAAAAATAAAAATGCCATAAATCTAACCCATAGTTTGTAAACGTAATAAATTTTGTGCACACCAATCAATAAACGCTTATTGGGATTTTTTTACCAAAAATATGTAGCAGAATACATATTGAACTAAACTGATGAAGAAATTCGATTTTTTACATTTTTTTAAATTTTTTTACATTTTTTTATTGGTACAGCCTCGCACAACTGCGCAATTTTCTGTTAAATCAACGCAGTGCCGTATCGCAAAAAATTACCTGGTCATGAAGTGGGTAAAACCTTCTGGGGCTGAAGTGGTTAAAGTACACTGTATGCCAAGGCAAAAAAAACAAACAGTTCACCTCAACCCTGCAATACATGCAAAATGTTTGTGCTTTACCTCTCTATCTTTAAAGAGGAGCTTCAGTCTCCCAAAACACAAAATAAAGTCAGCAGGTACAAATACTGAAGCTGCTGACTTTTAATATAAAGACACTTACCTGTCCAGGGATCCAGAATGTCCGGAATTGTAAGTAAGGGAAACCAGCAGTGAAGCCATCTGGTTTAGTACTGCGTTAGCGCGAGTCGTGCTGCTCTGTGTGAATGGTCCCGCGGTCTTCTGGGTACTGTGTGTTTCCCAGAAGGCTGCGGGGGAAGGAGGAGGGGCCAAACATGCTCAATCCTTCTGTGGCAAAAAAACAAACACTTTTTAGACTTAAGCCTCATACACACGATACGATTGTTAGTAGGGGATTGTCTGTTGACAGACTATTGTCCTAAAATCTTACCGTTAGTACGCTCCTTTTAACAATTGTTGTCCAACTTTCGGCCAACAAATGTTGCATAACATGCTAGTAAATTTTTGGCGGACAACGGTTTGTCGGCAGATTTTCTGATGGTCAGTACACAAATCTGTCACACAAAAGTCAAAAGTACAAACACGCATGCTCGGAATCAATGCTCACCAAACACAAAATTAGCAGAAGGGGTCCAAAGGGTGGCGCTCAAGAGCTGATATTCGTCGTAGTACGTCACTACATTCGTGTTTGTGGCATGACAATTGTATAATGTTAGTATGCAAGACAAGATCCTGGCACACGCCCTTTTGACAAAAATCAGACGCTCGGTTGGCCAACAATCGTACGAGGCTTAAGTGGTGTCAGACAACTGGGTCTTTTGCTAAACTACTCAAACGCACCCCTATCCCATTCTCCACAACATAGGAACTAATCATTCTGTAGTCCCCAGATAAGAATCAGGAGAGATAATTAGACTGCTTTCACACTGAAAGTGCCAGCCATTAGCGCTAAAGCGCTGCTCGTATTAACAGCGCTTTAGTGCTGTTTAAGCGGCGCTTTTGCACCGCTTTTTGACCACTAGCGGGGCGCTTTTAACCCCAAAAAAGGGTTAAAAATTCCAGTTTTGCAGCTCTTTCAAACCGCTTTTCAGGCGCTTTGAAAGTGCTACCCATTCATTTCAAATACATGCTAAATACAGGGCTCCCAACCTGCCGCAAAGATGCCGCTTGCAGGACTTTTTGGAACATCCCGCAAGTGCACCGCCCAAGTGTGAAAAGGTACACTGGAATGAATGAGAGGCAGTTTTCAGGTGCTTAGCAGAGGCCATTTCCATCACTAATGCGCCTGAAAGCTGCCCCAGTATGAAAGGGGTCTAAGACTCCCAGAGCTAACACAGGAAGTGTGCACAAGACAAGGGACAGCTCTGAATTTCTTTCAAGCTCAACAGGTAATTTTTGCACAGATATAACAAAACATTTTCACTGCACTTAAAGAAATAGAGAAGCCACCAATGAAGTCACTCGGCTTTTTTTAATTCAGCCATAAAGATGGAGGAAAGATTGGCAAGTACAATGTCTGGTTAAGTACCTTTTCAATTTAACCACTTTAATACAGGGCATTTTTACCCCCTTCCTGCCCAGACCAATTTTTAGTTTTCAGCACTGTCACACTTTGAATGAAAATTGCGCGGTCATGCAACACTGTACCCAAATGGTTTTATGTTTTTTTCCCCCACAAATAGAGCTTTCTTTTGGTGGTGTTTGATCACCTCTGCGGTTTTTATTTTTTGCGCTATAAACAAAAGAAGAGCGACAATTTTGAAAAAAACACAATATTTTTTACTTTTTGCTATAATAAATATCACAATTTCTTAATTTTTTTTTATTTTTCCTCAGTTTAGGCCAATATGTATTCTTCTACATATTTTTGGTAAAAAAAATTGCAATAAGCGTATATTGATTGGTTAGCGCAAAAGTATAGTGTGTACAAAATAGGGGATAGATTTATGGCATTTTTATTTATTTTTTATTTTTTACTAGTAATGGCGCCGATCTGCGATTTTTATTGTGACTGACATTGCAACGGACATATCGGACACTTTTGACCCATTTTTGGGACTATTCACATTTATACAGCGATCAGTGCTATAAAAATGCACTGACTACTGTGTAAATGTGACTGGCAGTGAGGGGGTTAACACTAGGGGCGATCAAGGGGTTAATTGTGTGTCCTTGGGAGTGATTCTAACTGTAGGGGGAGGGGACTCACAAGGGGAGGAGACCGATCTGTGTTCCTCTGTACTGGGAACACACCATCGGTCTCCTCTCACCTGACAGGATGTGGGTCTGTGTGTTTACACACACAGATCCACGGTCCTGCTGTGTTCATGGGCAATCGTGGGTGCCCGGCAGACATCACGGACGCCGGGCACGCGCACCGGGTCCCAAGCGATGGCAGCCAAAGTGTGCGTGTCTGCAAGAGGCAGACGTCATTGCTGAAGTAAGCAAGAAAGCGCTGACCTGGAGTACGCGAGGAGTGAGGAGTCAAGGGAAACTCTTTGGGTCTGAGGAGCAGACCTAAGGCCTAGGCTAAAGGCCTGAAACAGCCGGATAGCAAGAAGGTAAAGCTAGGAGGCTAAACTGTTAAATATGCAAGATACAGGAATGGTGGAACCCCCCTGTGAAATGTTACGGATGTAATTGTGAACTTTTGTGCTTTTAAATAAAAATGGGCTACCATGCCCTTAAACAGAGTTCCTGACTGGCCTGAATCACTGGAAAAATGCATCCACCACGAGAGCTAACAACCCCCAATCTTACAATACCTAGATCAAGGTTTGATCTAGGTCAGTGCCACGATTATTGTTTGGGTCAAGTAAGGGTCGAATGTCAAGGTTACGGTCAAAATTTAGGGTCAAAGGTCAGGGTTAATATATTTTGGGCAGGTTTTTTTTTTAATTAGCATTTTTGTTAGTTAGTGTCAGTGCCAATGTGTTTTACGTAGGACAAAACAAATGCACACTATTGCTTCTGGGCTGTACTACAGGTACAAATAACATACACATATGTGGTATCACTGTGATCGCCAGGAGCAGGAAAAAAAATTTTTGGGTTGTTCTTTGGTGGTAGGTTATGATAGTAACAAGAAATATACAGCTACATTTACTATTTTGGGCCAAATTTCATTTGATAATAAAAAAAAAGAAATCAGGAGATATCCATAACCATTTACTACCAGATAACCCCAATTTGTCCTGAAAAAAACAAGGTATAATCCACCTAAATGCACAAAGTAATTGTGATGATATGTACGGTTTTACTAACACATTGCAAAATTGTAAAATTGTGCTTAGGCATTAAAATTTGTTTTACCCTTATGCATGAAGGGGTTAACTTGTGCTGTTGTTACCTTCTCTGAAGTCAATCCCCTGCTCTTCGAGACAATGTAAAAAAAAAACAAAAAAAAAAAACAGCAAGCTTTTGAGTGCAGGTGTGTCAAAATTCTAGAGCCATTGATGGAAACTGTCATTCTTTGACTCCTAAAGTGTAAAGTAGTTTTGGAACATCTTTTTGATCTATTATAAAGCCTGCTAGTCTGACATTAGCAGCTTCTGTTGTAGGTTTAATGCACAGCTTTTAGGTTTTGACAGATTTCATGCATTAGCTTATGCAAGCACTTGCTAATCACTCCCCCTTGGTTAAACCATCCATTACAACACAATGTATCTATTTTTAGGGGGTGGATATCTTCTATACTTTTCTGCCCACACTTAAACAATCCTCCTTGTTTAGCACTTGCCGTAAAGTGGAATGTCAGTTTTTTTTTTAGTTTTGCATATAATATGAAAAGTTAGGATACCCATCTTCGTTTTCTGTATGTGTACCCTTTGTGGAGTTTTACCTACCCCCCGGGTGGTGGCAAGTAGCAGGCTTAAGATCTACAGTATATCAAATCAATATTTTTTTTTAGTTGTTATATACAATAGGGCAGGGGTAGGCAACCTTAAAGAGGTGGAGATCTACCTGAACAACATGGGTGAAGTTAAAGATCACCGGGCACAGTGTCACCTCCTCACACCTGATTTAAACCTCCAACTGCGACTTTGTCGCAATTGTGCAGGATATAATAGAAGTCTTTGGCTAAGCACAGCAAACCTGCAGGAAAGCTGCAGGTACACTGCACTGCACCTGCGATGTGGGTAAACCGCAGCACATCAGTGTGAAAGCAGCCCTATACTATTATGCCCAGTGTATTGCTTCAGACTGACCTTAAAGGGGTTGTAAAGTTTTTTTTTTTATCTAAATAGGTTCCTTTAAGCTAGTACATTGTTGGTTCACTTACCTTTTTCTTCGATTTCCCTTCTAAATGTTTTTTTTCTTTGTCTGAATTTCTCACTTCCTGTTCCTCCTCAGTAAACTTCACACCATCATCCGAGCTGTGATTAGTCAGCCAGAACAGCTTACTGAACAGCTTACTGAGGAGTAGTGATGAGCCGAACACCCCCGGGTTCGGTTCGCACCAGAACCCGCGAACGGACCGAAAGTTCGAACGAACATTAGAACCCTATTAAATACAATGGATGCGAACGTTCGAATTCTAAAGTGCTAATTATAACAACTATTATGCATGTTATTGTCCTAAAAAGGGTTTGGGAACCCGGGTTCTGCACCAGGGGACATGTATCAATGCAAAAATAAGTTTTAAAAACGGTCGTTTTCCGGGAGCAGTCATTTTAATGATGCATAAAGTGAAAAAAAAAAAGTCAAATATTCCTTTAAATATCGTACCTGGGGGGTGTCTAAAGTATGCCTGTGAAGTGCCACGTGTTTCCCGTGTTTAGAACTGTCCCTGCACAAAATGACACTTCTAAAGGAAAAAAAAGCCATTTAAAACTGCTTGCGGCTTTAATGTAATGTCTGGTCCCGGTAATATGGATGAAAATCTTTAAGAAAAATGGCATAGCTACCCCATGACCCCCCCCCCTACCCCAGCCCATTACCAGCCCCTTTGGGTCTTGTATGGATATTAAGGGGAACCCCGCACATAAAATAAAAAAGGCCCTATATACTCTGAACAGCCGTATACAGGCGGTGCATACAAGACAGGGACTGTAGGTTTGTTCTTATGTAGAATCTGTTTGTAATTTTGAACAGGTACATTGTTGAAGTGTAGCTCCAGACCAAAAATCTATTTTTAAACTTTTTGGAAAACATAGGTAAGGGTTATCACCCCTGTAACATTTGTTTTGCTGTCTGTGCCCCTGTTCAGAACATTTCACCTCACTTTCCGTCCTAATGACAACTGTTTTTGAAATGTGGTGTTTTTCTTGAAACAAGGATTGCTGATAAAGCATCAGTACAGAGGAGACACCTTTCTCCCATATTTATTCTTACAGGAGAGAATTTTCCTTCCTAGTGGTAGATTTCCTCTCACTTCCTGTTGTCTTCTTGCGTTTGCAAGTAGGAGTCGTTTGTAAGTTGGATGTTTGAAAGTAGGAACCTGCCGTATATACTCTGCAGAAATAGGCCCCTTAGTTGTTGGTGTTGGCACAACACTGTAAGCACTCACAGTTACACTTGGTTGGTGCTGGAACGCCCTGCTGTCAACTATTATATCAGGAATTTTAATTACATATAATTGTTGAACAGTGGTAGTAAAAATTGGGCCTTTGATGGTGGTGCTGGTGCCACAACACTGTAAGCCCTGACAGTTACTCTTGGTGGGTGCAGCAATGGGCCCTGCTGTGAATTATTAGATCAAGAATTGTAATTACATGCCCCTGTTGAACAGGGGCTGAAAAATTGGGCCTTAGGCACTGGTGGCACAACACTGCAACCCTTCACAGATACTGTACTTGGAGCACAGCAATGAGCCCTGTTGCAAAGTATTGCTTCAAAAATTGTAATGACACGCCCCTGTTAAACAGGGGCTGAAAAATTGGGCCTTAGGCACTGGTGGCACAACACTGCAACTCCTCACAGATACTGTACTTGGAGCACAGCAATGAGCCCTGTTGCAAAGTATTGCTTCAAAAATTGTAATTACACGCCCCTGTTAAACAGGGGCTGAAAAATTGGGCGTTAGGCACTGGTGGCGGCACCCATAAACAAAAATGATCTTCCAAGCTATCATCATCAATCGTATCATTGAGGACTCGGAGGAGGAGGATAGCCAGTCAACATAACAGCACAGGCACTCAGCATCAGCATCAGTCTTGAAGGGATGTGACATTTTAAAATCAATTAGTCTGTTATATCAGCATCAGGTGTGTGGTAGCTGGTGGTGATCCAAGACTGGTTCATCTTGATGAAAGTCAGTCGATCAACCGAGTCGGTGGACAGGCGCACCCTGTGATCCGTGACAAATCCTCCAGCAGCACTGAATGTGCGTTCCGAAAGAACGCTGGATGCAGGACAGGCCAGTAGCTCAATTGCATACTGTGCAAGCTCTGGCCAGTGATCCATCCTCAAGACCCAGTAAGCCAGAGGATTTTCGGTGGGGAAGGTGTCCAAGTCTGACCTTGCCCCTAGATATTCCTGCACCATGTTTATCAGACGCTGGCGATGGTTGCTGGAACCGATCATACTTTGGGGCTGCGGACTAAAGAATTGTCTGAACGCATCGGTCAGACGGCCACCTTCCCCACCGCTCCTTCTTTGACTGGCCGAAGCCTCAGCAACTCGTTGTCCAGGACCAGGAGTTTGCAACCTCCCAGTCTCTGGGAACGCGTTGCACAGACCTTTCTGCAAGGCCTCCCGGAGTTGTCTCATCCTCTGCTCCCTCTGCGACGGTAACATAAGGTCCGCAACCTTACCCTTGTACCGTGGATCAAGGAGAGTGGCCAGCCAGTAATGGTCCCTCTCCTTGATCCGAAGAATACGAGGATCCTTCCGCAGACTTTGCAGGATCAGGGAGGCCATGCAGCGTAGGTTTGCTGAGGCATTCGCTCCGGAGTCCTCTGGGTCACTAAGGACGACATGATCCGCAGCCACCTCCTCCCAGCCACGTACAAGTCCACTGGTTTCTTGGGACTGTAAATCATCCCTAAAAGACTGCTGCTGATGATGCTGAGTGCCAGCCTCCACCTCCATGCTGACACAATCCTCCTCCTCCTCCTCCTCCTCCTCCTCCTCCTCCTCTTCCTGTGCGATGGGTGGGACAGAAGGAACACTGTCTGGGTAAAGGGGGCCTTGAGAGGCAAGGAAGTCCTCCTCTTCCTGCCTCTGTTCTGCCTCAAGTGCCCTGTCCATTATTCCACGCAGCGTGTGCTCCAACAGGTGGACAAGAGGTACAGTGTCACTGATGCATGCACTGTCACTGCTCACCATCCTCGTGGCCTCCTCAAATGGTGCCAGGACAGTGCATGCATCCCTGATCATGCCCCACTGGCGTGGAGAAAAAAAACCAAGCTCCCCTGACCCTGTCCTGGTGCCGTAGTCGCACAGGTACTCATTGATGGCCCTCTGCTGCGTGTGCAGCCGCTGCAGCATGGCCAACGTTGAGTTCCACCTGGTGGGCATGTCACATATAAGGCGGTTCTTGGGCAGGTTCAACTCCTTTTGCAGCTCAGCCAGGCGAGCACTGGCATTATAAGATCTGCGGAAATGCACACAGACTTTCCTGGCCTGCCTCAGGACATCCTGTAAGCCCGGGTACCTGCCCAAGAAGCGCTGCACCACCAGGTTAAGGACGTGAGCCACACAGGGCACATGGGTCAGTTGTCCCTGTCGGAGGGCGGAGAGGAGGTTGGTGCCATTGTCGCAAACCACCATTCCTGGCTTAAGCTGGCGTGGCGTCAACCACCTCTCGGCCTGGCCCTGCAGAGCAGACAGGACCTCTGCCCCAGTGTGGCTTCTGTCCCCCAAACACACCAGCGCAAGCACGGCATGGCATCTTTTTGCCTGCGTACTTGCGTAGCCCCGTGAACGGCTACGGAGCACCGCTGGTTCATAGGACAAACCACAGGAAGAGGCCATGGAGGAAGAAGAAGAGGAGGGGGTGGAGGAGAGAGGTGTGTCACAACCAGTAGTAGCATTTTGGAGGCGTGGCGGTGGGACAACCTCCAACACTACTGCACCTTGTCCTGAATCCTTCCCAGCTGCCAAAAGAGTGACCCAATGGGCCGTGAAAGAAAGGTAACGTCCCTGTCCATGCCTGCTGGACCATGAGTCAGCGGTAATATGCACCTTACCGCTGACCGCCCTGTCCAGCGAGGCCAAGACATTGCCTTCCACATGCCGGTAGAGAGCCGGAATAGCCTTCCGTGAGAAAAAGTGGCGTTTGGGAACCTGCCACTGAGGAACCGCACATTGCACAAACTCACGGAAGGGGGCCGAGTCTACCAACTGAAAAGGCAGCAGTTGAAGCGCTAGCAATTTAGCCAAGCTAGCATTCAACCGCTGGGCATGTGGATGGCTGGGAGTGAACTTCTTTCGACGGTCCAGCAGCTGGGGCAGGGAAATTTGCCTGCTAGAATCGGACGTCGGTGTACTGCTAGCAGAGTGGGCGCAAGTACTTGGCTGTGACACACCTAATTCTACACCTTCATTCCTCTCAGTGCATGTTTCAGAGAGGACTGAAGTTATAGTGGGGTTGGAGATCCCAGCTGATGCGGTGCAAGGAGAGGTCCGCTTTGTTCTTTGGTGTGGGTCTTTGAGGTAGGCTTGCCAACGAGCTGCATGGCAGGTCAACATATGTCTGGTCAGGCATGTGGTACCCAAGCGGCTGATGTTTTGGCCACGCGATATACGCTTGAGACATATGTTGCAAACAGCAGCTGTGCGATCTGATGCACTAGCCTCAAAAAAGGCCCACACCAAAGAACTTTTTGAATGACGGGCAGAGGCAGCGCCCTGCACAGGCGGAGCTCTGCGGTGTGATTCCGTCGGTGTACTGCCCTTACGCTGGCCACCAAAGGGCATCCTGCCTCGTTGGAGATGTGCCTCCTCCTCATCCTCCTCCTCCTCCTCTCTCCTATTAGGCACCCACGTGGAGTCATTGACCTCATCATCCCCTCCCTCCTCATCACTGGAGCCAATCTGGCAGTATGCTGCAGCTGCTGGAACATGACTGCCAGATTGGTGTCCTTCTTGAGCATCCCCTCTGTCTGCTCTCACGCTACTGCCTTCCTCTAGCTGGGTTTCATCATCAGACCCTTCGAAACGCTGGGCATCCTCCTGGAGCATGTACCCAACACTGTGCTGAAACAGTTCGGGGGACTCCTCAGGAGGAGGACATGGTGGGTCTAGGGAAGGAGTGACTGATGATTTGTCTGACATTGATACCAGGGAAGACGA
This sequence comes from Rana muscosa, assembly GCA_029206835.1. Classification (NCBI taxonomy): domain Eukaryota; kingdom Metazoa; phylum Chordata; class Amphibia; order Anura; family Ranidae; genus Rana; species Rana muscosa. The sequence continues at coordinate 1,063,974,029 of CM055116.1, forward strand.
CGCTTTGGCAGCTGCTTTTCCAGTACCCTGAGCCTGGGTGAGAGAGGATGAGGAGGAGGAGGAGGGCTTGGTCATCCACTCTACCAAGTCTTCGGCATGATGTGGCTCAACATGTCCAGCTGCCGAAAAGAAGGACAAGCGTGTCCCATGGCCATGTGCTGATGACAATGCACCGCGTCCACGACCAGCACTGTTGCCCCCAGACACAGAGCCTGCTTGCCCTCTTTTATTGCCTCCTGACTGTCTGCCTCTCCTTGTTTGCCTTCCAGACATTCTAATAGATGGCCTGCAGGGAGATGGGAAAAAAGCAATAAGGGCTACCTTCAGGTGTCCTTCTCTGTCCCTTGAAACAAGGACTTTCACAGTGAAAGAAACTGACACTGTCCCTACCTAGAGTTTTCTGTCCCTAGAATAAATGTTTTTTTTAATCACAATATAGCACAAGGACAATTCACTCAATGTCTCTCCAGGTCCCTGGAAACAAGGACTTGCAGAGTGAAAGAAACTGACACTGTCCCTACCTAGAGTTTTCTGTCCCTAGAATAAATGTTTTTTTTAAGCACAATATAGCACAAGGAAAATTAACTCACTGTCCTTACAGGTCCCTGGAAACAAGGACTTGCAGAGTGAAAGAAACTGACACTGTCCCTACCTAGAGTTTTCTGTCCCTAGAATAAATGTTTTTTTTAAGCACAATATAGCACAAGGACAATTAACTCACTGTCCTTACAGGTCCCTGGAAACAAGGACTTGCAGAGTGAAAAAAAAAAAACACTCTCCCTACCTAGAGTTTTCTGTCCCTAGAAAAAATGTTTTTTTTAAGCACAATATAGCACAAGGACAATTAACTCACTGTCCTTACAGGTCCCTGGAAACAAGGACTTGCAGAGTGAAAGAAAAAAAACACTCTCCCTACCTACAGTTTTCTGTCCCTAGAAAAAATGTTTTTTTTAATCACAATATAGCACAAGGAAAATTAACTCACTGTCCTTACAGGTCCCTGGAAACAAGGACTTGCAGAGTGAAAGAAAAAAAACACTCTCCCTACCTACAGTTTTCTGTCCCTAGAAAAAATGTTTTTTTTAATCACAATATAGCACAAGGAAAATTAACTCACTGTCCTTACAGGTCCCTGGAAACAAGGACTTGCAGAGTGAAAGAAACTGACACTGTCCCTACCTAGAGTTTTCTGTCCCTAGAATAAATGTTTTTTTTAAGCACAATATAGCACAAGGAAAATTAACTCACTGTCCTTACAGGTCCCTGGAAACAAGGACTTGCAGAGTGAAAAAAAAAAAACACTCTCCCTACCTAGAGTTTTCTGTCCCTAGAAAAAATGTTTTTTTTAAGCACAATATAGCACAAGGACAATTAACTCACTGTCCTTACAGGTCCCTGGAAACAAGGACTTGCAGAGTGAAAGAAAAAAAACACTCTCCCTACCTACAGTTTTCTGTCCCTAGAAAAAATGTTTTTTTTAATCACAATATAGCACAAGGAAAATTAACTCACTGTCCTTACAGGTCCCTGGAAACAAGGACTTGCAGAGTGAAAGAAAAAAAACACTCTCCCTACCTACAGTTTTCTGTCCCTAGAAAAAATGTTTTTTTTAATCACAATATAGCACAAGGAAAATTAACTCACTGTCCTTACAGGTCCCTGGAAACAAGGACTTGCAGAGTGAAAGAAACTGACACTGTCCCTACCTAGAGTTTTCTGTCCCTAGAATAAATGTTTTTTTAAAGCACAATATAGCACAAGGAAAATTAACTCACTGTCCTTACAGGTCCCTGGAAACAAGGACTTGCAGAGTGAAAAAAAAAAAACACTCTCCCTACCTACAGTTTTCTGTCCCTAGAAAAAATGTTTTTTTTAAGCACAATATAGCACAAGGACAATTAACTCACTGTCCTTACAGGTCCCTGGAAACAAGGACTTGCAGAGTGAAAGAAAAAAAACACTCTCCCTACCTACAGTTTTCTGTCCCTAGAAAAAATGTTTTTTTTAATCACAATATAGCACAAGGAAAATTAACTCACTGTCCTTACAGGTCCCTGGAAACAAGGACTTGCAGAGTGAAAGAAAAAAAACACTCTCCCTACCTACAGTTTTCTGTCCCTAGAAAAAATGTTTTTTTTAATCACAATATAGCACAAGGAAAATTAACTCACTGTCCTTACAGGTCCCTGGAAACAAGGACTTGCAGAGTGAAAGAAACTGACACTGTCCCTACCTAGAGTTTTCTGTCCCTAGAATAAATGTTTTTTTTAAGCACAATATAGCACAAGGACAATTAACTCACTGTCCTTACAGGTCCCTGGAAACAAGGACTTGCAGAGTGAAAGAAAAAAAACACTCTCCCTACCTACAGTTTTCTGTCCCTAGAAAAAATGTTTTTTTTAATCACAATATAGCACAAGGAAAATTAACTCACTGTCCTTACAGGTCCCTGGAAACAAGGACTTGCAGAGTGAAAGAAAAAAAACACTCTCCCTACCTACAGTTTTCTGTCCCTAGAAAAAATGTTTTTTTTAATCACAATATAGCACAAGGAAAATTAACTCACTGTCCTTACAGGTCCCTGGAAACAAGGACTTGCAGAGTGAAAGAAACTGACACTGTCCCTACCTAGAGTTTTCTGTCCCTAGAATAAATGTTTTTTTTAATCACAATATAGCACAAGGAAAATTAACTCACTGTCCTTACAGGTCCCTGGAAACAAGGACTTGCAGAGTGAAAGAAACTGACACTGTCCCTACCTAGAGTTTTCTGTCCCTAGAATAAATGTTTTTTTTAAGCACAATATAGCACAAGGACAATTAACTCACTGTCCTTACAGGTCCCTGGAAACAAGGCCTTGCAGAGTGAAAGAAAAAAAACACTCTCCCTACCTACAGTTTTCTGTCCCTAGAAAAAATGTTTTTTTTAATCACAATATAGCACAAGGAAAATTAACTCACTGTCCTTACAGGTCCCTGGAAACAAGGACTTGCAGAGTGAAAGAAAAAAAACACTCTCCCTACCTACAGTTTTCTGTCCCTAGAAAAAATGTTTTTTTTAATCACAATATAGCACAAGGAAAATTAACTCACTGTCCTTACAGGTCCCTGGAAACAAGGACTTGCAGAGTGAAAGAAACTGACACTGTCCCTACCTAGAGTTTTCTGTCCCTAGAATAAATGTTTTTTTTAATCACAATATAGCACAAGGAAAATTAACTCACTGTCCTTACAGGTCCCTGGAAACAAGGACTTGCAGAGTGAAAGAAACTGACACTGTCCCTACCTAGAGTTTTCTGTCCCTAGAATAAATGTTTTTTTTAATCACAATATAGCACAAGGAAAATTAACTCACTGTCCTTACAGGTCCCTGGAAACAAGGACTTGCAGAGTGAAAGAAACTGACACTGTCCCTACCTAGAGTTTTCTGTCCCTAGAATAAATGTTTTTTTTAATCACAATATAGCACAAGGAAAATTAACTCACTGTCCTTACAGGTCCCTGGAAACAAGGACTTGCAGAGTGAAAGAAACTGACACTGTCCCTACCTAGAGTTTTCTGTCCCTAGAATAAATGTTTTTTTTAAGCACAATATAGCACAAGGACAATTAACTCACTGTCCTTACAGGTCCCTGGAAACAAGGACTTGCAGAGTGAAAGAAAAAAAACACTCTCCCTACCTACAGTTTTCTGTCCCTAGAAAAAATGTTTTTTTTAATCACAATATAGCACAAGGAAAATTAACTCACTGTCCTTACAGGTCCCTGGAAACAAGGACTTGCAGAGTGAAAGAAAAAAAACACTCTCCCTACCTACAGTTTTCTGTCCCTAGAAAAAATGTTTTTTTTAATCACAATATAGCACAAGGAAAATTAACTCACTGTCCTTACAGGTCCCTGGAAACAAGGACTTGCAGAGTGAAAGAAACTGACACTGTCCCTACCTAGAGTTTTCTGTCCCTAGAATAAATGTTTTTTTTAATCACAATATAGCACAAGGAAAATTAACTCACTGTCCTTACAGGTCCCTGGAAACAAGGACTTGCAGAGTGAAAGAAACTGACACTGTCCCTACCTAGAGTTTTCTGTCCCTAGAATAAATGTTTTTTTTAAGCACAATATAGCACAAGGACAATTAACTCACTGTCCTTACAGGTCCCTGGAAACAAGGCCTTGCAGAGTGAAAGAAAAAAAACACTCTCCCTACCTACAGTTTTCTGTCCCTAGAAAAAATGTTTTTTTTAATCACAATATAGCACAAGGAAAATTAACTCACTGTCCTTACAGGTCCCTGGAAACAAGGACTTGCAGAGTGAAAGAAAAAAAACACTCTCCCTACCTACAGTTTTCTGTCCCTAGAAAAAATGTTTTTTTTAATCACAATATAGCACAAGGAAAATTAACTCACTGTCCTTACAGGTCCCTGGAAACAAGGACTTGCAGAAAGAAAGAAACTGACACTGTCCCTACCTAGAGTTTTCTGTCCCTAGAATAAATGTTTTTTTTAATCACAATATAGCACAAGGAAAATTAACTCACTGTCCTTACAGGTCCCTGGAAACAAGGACTTGCAGAGTGAAAGAAACTGACACTGTCCCTACCTAGAGTTTTCTGTCCCTAGAATAAATGTTTTTTTTAAGCACAATATAGCACAAGGAAAATTAACTCACTGTCCTTACAGGTCCCTGGAAACAAGGACTTGCAGAGTGAAAGAAAAAAAACACTCTCCCTACCTACAGTTTTCTGTCCCTAGAAAAAATGTTTTTTTTAATCACAATATAGCACAAGGAAAATTAACTCACTGTCCTTACAGGTCCCTGGAAACAAGGACTTGCAGAGTGAAAGAAACTGACACTGTCCCTACCTAGAGTTTTCTGTCCCTAGAATAAATGTTTTTTTTAATCACAATATAGCACAAGGAAAATTAACTCACTGTCCTTACAGGTCCCTGGAAACAAGGACTTGCAGAGTGAAAGAAACTGACACTGTCCCTACCTAGAGTTTTCTGTCCCTAGAATAAATGTTTTTTTTAATCACAATATAGCACAAGGAAAATTAACTCACTGTCCTTACAGGTCCCTGGAAACAAGGACTTGCAGAGTGAAAGAAACTGACACTGTCCCTACCTAGAGTTTTCTGTCCCTAGAATAAATGTTTTTTTTAATCACAATATAGCACAAGGAAAATTAACTCACTGTCCTTACAGGTCCCTGGAAACAAGGACTTGCAGAGTGAAAGAAACTGACACTGTCCCTACCTAGAGTTTTCTGTCCCTAGAATAAATGTTTTTTTTAAGCACAATATAGCACAAGGACAATTAACTCACTGTCCTTACAGGTCCCTGGAAACAAGGACTTGCAGAGTGAAAGAAAAAAAACACTCTCCCTACCTACAGTTTTCTGTCCCTAGAAAAAATGTTTTTTTTAATCACAATATAGCACAAGGAAAATTAACTCACTGTCCTTACAGGTCCCTGGAAACAAGGACTTGCAGAGTGAAAGAAACTGACACTGTCCCTACCTAGAGTTTTCTGTCCCTAGAATAAATGTTTTTTTTAAGCACAATATAGCACAAGGACAATTAACTCACTGTCCTTACAGGTCCCTGGAAACAAGGACTTGCAGAGTGAAAGAAACTGACACTGTCCCTACCTAGAGTTTTCTGTCCCTAGAATAAATGTTTTTTTTAAGCACACTATAGCAGAAGCACAAAACACACTGACACTCTCCCTACCTATCCTTCTCTTTCCCTAAACTAAAGGAATCCAGGTTAAGCAAGAAAGAAATAACAGTCACTGTCCCTGCCTATGCTACTCTATCCCTGCTCCGGAACACACTACACTAGGCCGCCGTGCTGGCGGCCTTTTATAGTGTGGGGCGTGTACTAAACACCCTCAGCAATAATTGGCCACAGGCATCCTGCCTGTGGCCAATCATTGCTCTCCTCGCTGCCGGCGCTGTGATTGGCCAAGCATGCGGGGTCACAGTGCATGCTTGGCCAATCACAGCGCCTGGATGACACTGCGATGGCGTAGTGCATTGTGGGCCGTTCGCGTCACTCGAATTTGGCGCGAACGGCCCAAATCGTTCGATCTTCGTCGAACGATCGAACAGCCAATGTTCGAGTCGAACGTATGTTCGACTCGAACACGAAGCTCATCCCTACTGAGGAGGAACAGGAAGTGAGAAGTTCAGACAAAGAATACAGAAAAAAAACATTTAGAAGGGATAATTGAAGGAAAAGGTAAGTGAACCAACAATGCACTAGCTTAAAGGAACCTATTTAGAAAATAAAAAACAAGCCTTTACAACCCCTTTAAGAACTCTTCTTCTTTCCTGCTGCTGGCACCACTCTGGAAAATGCTAACAGGGATAAGGGGTGGAGTGCAGTTGGGACAGGAGCCCGCACTACAGAGGAGGCATCGGCTTATGCGGCTCTTGCTCCCTACTACAGATCCAACTTTACAAGCACTTCCTCTGCATTGTACTCTAATCCTCTGGGATGACGGGTCAGCAAGCCCAGACCGTGATCTACCAGTCACCTGTCCGAGATCTACAGGATGCTGACCCCCACAATAGGGAAATATAAGATTCTCAGCCTTCTCATTTTTGTATGTGTACCCTTTGTAGAGGTTTACTGCCCTGCTGGGTTGTGGCAAATGGTTGGTTTAAAATGTATATAAAGTAAAACATTTTTATTTTAGTTTTGGATACAGTAGGTAATGATTAAGACCTATGTCAATTTGGCTTTTTTTTCATATCTGTGTCCTATCTGAAAGATTTCCCCTCACTTATGCCTTGTACACACGAGCGGAATTTCCATCGGAATAAACTCCGACGGGTTTTTCCGACGGAATTCCGCTCAAGCTTTCTTGCATACACACGGTCACACTAAAATCCGACCGTCAAGAACGCGGTGACATAAAACACTACGACGTGCCGAGAAAATTAAGGTCTATGCTTCCGAGCATGCGTCAAATTGTTTTCTGAGCCTGCGTGGTTTTTAGTCCATCGAAATTGCATCCAGACGAACAGAAATTCCGATAGAAATTTTTTTCATCGGAAAAAAAGAGAACATGTTCTCTATCTAATCCTGTCGGAGTTTCCGAAGGAAAAAGACCGATGGGGCATACACGCGGTCGGAATATCCGATGAAAATATTCCGTCTGACTTTTTCCAGTGTGAATGCGGCATTACTGCTCCCAAGGTACAACAGAAAATAAGAGATATCTTAAAAGTGAATAAATATGACCTCTTGCAGCTTTTGAAACCAGAACAGGCCTATGTATTGGATTTACTCATTAAAGGTAGCGTGCATGTAGCATGTTTCAAATGTGTTTATTTTTTTTAACTAGGTATTAGTGTGCTTATATCCCCTGTATGTTTGCCTTACCTTGTAAAGGTAACTTTGCTGCTGCAGTTTGTAGTTTCATGGCTGATTGATTCCCATATGTCCATGTATTCATTCACCTACCTTGTCCCTATTCACCAAAGGGACAAGCAACTTCTTGCTCCAATCATTTCTCTGTGTTGCAAAACTAATGTGGAAGTGCTAATGCACCCACAGAACACTAGACTGAGAGACCCAGAGACTGTGGGATATATGGTTTCTTCACAAAAATTGTCAGTTCTTGGACTACAGACAGAGGTCATGTATTAACCTATGCAGAGGCATGTCATATGCCTCATGTTTGAATGCAAACAGAAATTTCTGACACTAGAATGTGATGACTTTTCCCATTCCTTTCTGTATTGGAGTCGGAGACAACAGGTTCGATAGTGATGTGGAATCTCTCAGCAGGAATACAGACAGCAATACAAACAAGACAGGGTTCCAAACTTTCCACATTCTATAGATAGTCTGGCTGGTGACTCCTTTAAACCACCTAATAGAACATTACTTCCTGCTACAGATCTTTGCTTTCCCATGTCAATATGGACAGTGAATATGTCCCCAGCCATGGCAGAGCAGCGGTCATGTTTGCAGGAGCCCAAGACTCTGCAAAGGACACTGACTGACTGCAAAGGCAACTGGATAATGATCCTGCCCATAGCAACAATCTGTTATTGGCCGCAGCTGCAGTAGAAGGGATGAACGTGCCCACCAGCCCTGGCAAGGAGAAGAGGAGAATTGGTGCTGGGACAGAGTGTGTGGGGAGTATCATCTGGAATAGACTGGCTGGCTGTTGCTTTAGAGTGAGCAGGCTGGTGTAGAAGAGTGTTCCAGGGGTGTTATGCTTTATTGCAAGTTGCATTTAGGGATGTGCCGAACACCCCCGGGTTCGGTTCGCACCAGAACCCGCGAACGGACCGAAAGTTTGCACGAACGTTAGAACCCTATTAAATACAATGGATGCGAACGTTCGAAATCTAAAGTGCTAATTATAACGACTAATATGCATGTTATTGTCCTAAAAAGGGTTTGGGGACCCGGGTTCTGCACCAGGGGACATGTATCAATGCAAAAAGAAGTTTTAAAAACTGACGTTTTTTTCTGGAGCAGTCATTTTAATGATGCATAAAGTGAAAAAAAAAAAGTCAAATATTCCTTTAAATATCGTACCTCGGGGGTGTCTAAAGTATGCTTGTGAAGTGCCACGTGTTTCCCGTGTTTAGAACTGTCCCTGCACAAAATTACATTTCTAAAGGAAAAAAAAGCCATTTAAAACTGCTTGCGGCTTTAATGTAATGTCTGGTCCCAGTAATATGGATGAAAATCTTTGAGAAAAATGGCATAGCTACCCCATCACCCCCCCCCCCCCTACCCCAGCCCATTACCAGCCCCTTTGGGTCTTGTATGGATATTAAGGGTAACCCCGCACACAAAATAAAAAAGGCCCTATATACTCTGAACAGCAGTATACAGGCGGTGAAAACAAGACAGGGACTGTAGGTTTGTTCTTAAGTAAAATCTGTTTTTGTAATTTTGAACAGGTACATTGTTTCAGTGTAGCTCCAGCCAAAAAAAGCTATTTTTAAGCTTTTTGGAAAACATAGGGAAGGGTTATCACCCCTGTAACATTTGTTTTGCTGTCTGTGCACCTGTTCAGAACATTTCACCTCACTTTCCGTCCCAATGACAACTGTTTTTGAAAAGTGGGGTTTTTATTGAAACAAGGATTGGTGATAAAGCATCAGTAGAGAGGAGACACCTTTCTCCCATATTAATTCTTACAGGAGAGAATTTCCCTTCCTAGGGGTAGATTTCCTCTCACTTCCTGTTGTCTCCTTCCGTTTGCAAGTAGGAGTCGTTTGTAAGTTGGATGTTTGAAAGTAGGGGCCTGCCGTATATACTCTGCAGAAATTTGCCCCTTAGGTGTTGCTGTTGCCACAACACTGTAAGCCCTCACAGTTACTCTTGGTGGGCGCTGGAATGCCCTGCTGTGAACTATTATATCAGGAGGAATTATATTTACATGCCATTGTTGAACAGTGGTAGGAAAAATTGGGCCTTTGGTGGTGGTGCTGGTGCCACAACACTGTAAGCCCTCACAGTTACTCTTGGTGGGTGCATGAATGGGCCCTGCTGTGAATTATTAGATCAAGAATTGTAATTGCATGCCCCTGTTGAACAGGGGCTGAAAAATTGGGCCTTTGGTGGTGGTGTTGTCACAACACTTTAAGCCCTCACAGTTACTCTTGGTGAGCACAGGAATGGGCCCTGCTGTGAATTATTAGATCAATAATTGTAATTACATGCCCCTGCAGATTAAATAATAATAATACTGCGCCAACTCTAAATATTAAATGAAGCAGCCAAACATAAAATCAGACAGGATATATAGAACGTATAAAAAATATATAATGTGGCGCTGTGAGAGAAGTAGTAAAAAACCCTACTTCATGTATAGCACAATGGTGCACATAAAAATATGGCGTCAAACCAAACGTTTGTACACAATAGGTGTACACAAATGAATGTGATAAAAATGTAAGTGAATACTAACAGTGAAATAATTGGTCTGGGGTATAGGTGCACAACAAAAAACAGCAATTAAACTGGAATATTGATCATACCCATAATAAACAAAAATAAAAATGAAAATATAATGTAGGTGGAGACAAACTGATATAAGGCGTCACAGATGAGTATGTAGAATAATGTCCAATCTTATCACATATGAAAAGAAGTTCATAGGTCAAAATCCAACAAGGAGCTGCATAGTTTGAAAATAGGTTTGAAGGGTGCATCTATCACATTTTCTTTATAGGCATATAGGATATATGACATCACCCGGGAGTGCCTTCACCTTGGGCCAATGGGGGAGAAGTAAATGCTCTTACCGGACAGAGTGGACCCAGCTCACCGTACGGTGGTGGATCAACAAAGCTTTGTCCACTCTGTGGACCCAAGGAACAGTCAGGATCTGCAAGACACCTCCTTCCTTATGCCGACAGCACCACTGGTCCGTATTTCCAACCCGAAAAGGAAGAAATCCAAACCAATATGGCGACAACAAGCCATGTAAAAAGGGGAAAATGTGATAGATGCACCCTTCAAACCTATTTTCAAACGATGCAGCTCCTTGTTGGATTTTGACCTATGAACTTCTTTTCATATGTGATAAGATTGGACATTATTCTACATACTCATCTGTGACGCCTTATATGAGTTTGTCTCCACCTACATTATAATTTCATTTTATTTTTGTTTATTATGGGTATGATCAATATTCCAGTTTAATTGCTGGTTTTTGTTGTGCACCTATACCCCATACCAATTATTTCACTGTTAGTATTCACTTACATTTTTATCACATTCATTTGTGTACACCTATTGTGTACAAACGTTTTGTTTGACACCATATTTTTATGTGCACCATTGTGCTATACATAAAGTAGGGTTTTTTAATACTTCTCTCACAGCGCCACATTATATATTTTTTATATGCCCCTGCAGATGCCTGTTAGTGTAACACAAAAGAAAAAAAACTACGAGCAATAAGGGCTAGCTTCAGGTGTATATTTTTCAGGAATCACACTACGCCTGCTTTAAGTGCTGCAGATGCCTGCCTGTGTTACACAACAGGAAAACACAGCAATAAGGGCTAGCTTCAGGTGTATATTTTGCAGGAATCACACTATGCCTGCTTTAAGTGCTGCAGATTCCTGTTAGGGCTCTTTCACACGGAGGGTCCGTTCAGGTCCGCCTGTCAGTTTTTTAGGTGGACCTGAACGGATGCTACATGTCCTCCTATGGAGCCACGGATGTCAGCGGCGACATGTCTGCTGACATCCGACCCGCTCCGATCCGCAAAAGTGTGACGGAGGAAAACCCTATTTTTCCTTCCATCTGCGGATCGGATCGGATGACAACGGACTCTACGGTCCGTCATCATCTGTTCCCCCCATAGGGAGAGCGGCGCTCTGACAGGGCGGTCCCTGCACAGTGTGCGGGAACCGCCCAGTCATCCGCCGGCTCGGCGGGGGATCAACGGAGCGATCCCCGCTGAGCAAGCGGAGCTTCACGGGGTGGATCATTACTGATCCATCCTGTGTGAAAGAGCCCTTAGCGTAACACAAAAAAAAAAAACTACGAGCAATAAGGGCTAGCTTCAGGTGTATATTTTGCAGGAATCACACTACGCCTGCTTTAAGTGCTGCAGATGCCTGCCTGTGTTACACAACAGGAAATCACAGCAATAAGGGCTAGCTTTGGTTGTATACTGTGCAGGAGGCTTAGCAAAAATATCACTGACACTGTCCCTACCTATCCTTCTCTCTCCCTGCACACAAGGTTTAGCAGAATATCACTGACACTGTCCCTACCTATCCTTCTCTCTCCCTACACACAATATCACTGACACTGTCCCTACCTATCCTTCTCTCTCCCTACACACAATATCACTGACACTGTCCCTACCTATCCTTCTCTCTCCCTACACACAATATCACTGACACTGTCCCTACCTATCCTTCTCTCTCCCTACACACAATATCACTGACACTGTCCCTACCTATCCTTCTCTCTCCCTACACACAATTTCTCTAACACTGTCCCTGCCTATGTACGTCTTTCCCTGCACGCCAACACACTACACAAGGCCGCCGTGCTGGCGGCCTTTTATAGTGTGGGGCGTGTACTAAACCCCCCATAGCTATAATTGGCCACAGGCATCCTGCCTGTGGCCAATTATGGCTCTCCTCGCTGCCGGCGCTGTGATTGGCCAAGCATGCAGGGTCACAGTGCATGCTTGGCCAATCACAGCGCCGGGATTTTGGGCCGTTCGCGTCACTCGAATTTGGCGCGAACGACCCAAAACGTTCGATCTTCGTCGAACGACCGAACACACGATGTTCGAGTCGAACGTATGTTCGACTCGAACGCGGAGCTCATCCCTAGTTGCATTCAGGTCTGTTTAAATCGATGGCCGCAACAACTTGTACGTGAATGCCTAGTTTATTTAGTAGACTTGCGCTGTTTTTGACATTTTGTTATGTTTAGTACTGTAATTTAAAAATTCTGGCTGGTGCACAACTTGCAAGTCCTTTCTTGCCCTGTGAGTAAGTTAGCGCAACTACAGCTATATACAGTATAGAGGGAAGCCATTCTCTTAAAAGTCTGGTATAGGAGGTGTTACCAATAGGACCTGCTCAGATGTGATTCCTGCTGTAGGTGTTTTCCCCTTAAAAGGACCCATTCTTCAGGGGCCTGGAGCAATGGACTTTATAAAAAGGATGGGTTGCTATGGACTGTTCTCCAATTCCAAGTATGGGAAGCACCGGTTCTCCTACTTGCATCTAAGTTACTCTGTCTACAGGATCCCTAGTTAAAAGTGTAGCGGCCTCACCCTCTCTCTTCTTCTTTAACGGTTACTCTGGCTCCGGTCTAGGGGTACCTTGAAGGGGAGAGCGAGGTGCGCCACGGCCCATGTCCTCTAGATTACAGCATGTAGAGGTGAAGGCCAGCACCAGATTACCTTCGGGCTGTGTATACGCTCAGAGCCAAGTCTGTTCTGCTGATAACCCCCTTTGCTCCCAGTAATTGGAGTACCACACACTGAAAAGGTCCAACACTTATTTATTCCATAACGGCAAACAAATAGTCCTTTGCGAGCAAACAGTTTGAGACCCATAGAACAGTTCAGTATTGGTGGGGAGTAGGTCAAGGCACAATCCTCAAAGAAACTAAACCGTTGAGGTTTCACCAACGGTTGCTAAGCACAGTGGCTGTAAAATGTACTTTTTGGCTTCAGAGTCACTTCCAGCGACTCTAATGAACAGGAACTGAAGTTACCTTTGCTACGCTGCAGCCCCTGTCAGGGGGAAGACATCCCTCCAAGAGAGTTACCAGAGGCCCTGCCGTCACCGGATTAATGCTGTACCCGGCTATTCGGAAGGGTTACACTCCCCGACCTCCTCACCTCAGATACGGGTCCCAACACCTTAGGGCCCCTCGGACTCCTCCACCCTCGTGGAACCCAGTCGAAGTTACTGGGCCCCAGGCCTTGGCCATAGTACCTCACCCCAGGCTTAAGGTGCCTGGGATGGACTCCATCTCTCGCTCCGGCCAGGTCAAGGGCACCTGGGCCCGGAACTCAGGAAAGCCAGCACCCAGGCTGAAGGTGCCTGGGTGCGGCCGCGTCCTCCAACTCTGAACTCTGAACCCTCGGACCACCACTCCGGACAACCTCTGGACAACAACCCTGTGGTAAGGGTGTCCGCCCCTTTTATCCCCTCTCCCTTTGCGTCACAGCGGGTTCCCCGCCCCGCTGTACCAGCTCCAGGGGAGGACAAAAAGGCACAGTCTTGCGATGTGAGTTCAACTCCAGCCCAGGGCAACAACGCCACCTTTAGGCCGCAGGGAACCTCACATCACCAGAGTCCTCCAAGAACCACAAAAGAGGTTCTCAGACTCCTTAACAATTAGTGCATCCGGGTTGAATAACCCAGATGCTCCCCCCCAAATTTAAATGCCCGCTACAAAAGAGAAGTATGTATGGTTTTTTTTACTGATTTTTTTTACTAATCATACTTACTTCAGTGGATAGAGCATCAGACCGATGCTACAGCTGTCCCCCGACATCTCTGCACTGAGAATCGAGCCACGAACACCGCCGATTGCTCGGTTCTCACTCCTCCCCGAGCAGAGCGATGCTGACTGTCAGTGAGCATCGCTTCTGGTCTGCTTCTCCATGCACATCGATGAGCTGTGGAGGGGTGGGGAGAGGCCATCTCAGCATCTAAGTGGCTCGCTGAGACTGCCATTAATCAAGACAGCTGGCGGATCCAGACTCGGGAAGTTGGGTCGACGCGCTGCCTCGACTGATGGCTGTGACATCAGTGGAGAGCGGACTTCAGGCCACTCTCCACTGAAAACGGGTCACAGGAGTGCAAAACGAATTGCACTCCTGTGCCCCTTAGGAGAAGCCCAGCCTAAAAGCTTAGGCTGAACTTCTCCTTTAATACACAGCCAAAGATCTCAGTAGTTTATCTTTATTACTTTGTACATACTGTATGTATGAAGAATAATGTGAAATGTGTATGAGCACCTTGAACTTTCCAGTAAACAGAAGCTTTATTTGAGTAAGAGGCTGTTGTGTCTTTTACTTATAGAAGGGCCTCTAATCAGCCTAAGTTTAACCTTGGTGTATCAAGAGTCCTAGTATGGGAGAGTTTAACCATTCAACCCCTCGGTTTGAGCAGCCTTGGGTTGCGGCAGAACAGTTCTTTCGGGAGATCCTTTGGGAACAAGTATATCTGAATACCGGCACACTTTAACCTTCAAGGTTAGGGTACACTTTCCAGTATTGGTGGCCAGTCTGAAGTGGAAGCGAGTGATGGTTTTCGGTGACAGAGGTACTGTGGGGTGCGTGCACAGGTGCGCTTTGTGTCCTTCAACTTGTGGCAGGATACTCATCTTGGGACTCGCTGTGACCCAAAGTCAACTTAAGGACCTGGCCAGTTGGTCGCAGAAGCAAGACCTTGCAATAAGTGCAAAGTAGTGGCTTCCTGTTATTTGTAGTATGGGATAAACTGAATTCATACAAAAAAATATGGAATTCATGCTCAATGTCTAGTATGAGACATGAGAGATTGGCAGGGCATGGGACATGTTCTGTGCCCCCATCCTGCAATGGTTAAATACCTGGTAAGAGAGGATTGGTTCAATCAAGGTCAGAAAAGGCTTAACCCCTGGGAGCTGAAGTGTGAAAAGTTAGTTACATAGTTACATAGTTACATAGTAGGTGAGGTTGAAAAAAGACCCAAGTCCATCAAGTCCAACCTATGTGTGTGATTTTATGTCAGTATTACATTGTATTGCCCTGTATGTTGTGGTCGTTTAGGTGCTTATCTGATAGTTTCTTGAAACCATCGATGCCCCCCGCTGAGACCACCGCCTGTGGAAGGGAATTCCACATCCTTGCCGCTCTTACAGTAAAGAACCCTCTACGTAGTTTAGGGTTAAACCTTTTTTCTTCTAATTTTAATGAGTGGCCACGTGTCTTGTTAAACTCCCTAGTTAACTAAATAGTTGGTGGTTTCTAACCTGCCCTCTAGGGCACAAACTCCCTGACCCTGTGGCCTTTTCCACAAACTTCCAAACATTTTTATATTCTGCTGAAAAGGAAAAGAATTCCCTTAACATTTTGTGAGCAACAAATACGGTGGAAGATCTCATAAACTGTATGCTCTTTTATCAATATGGCATTTTTTGGTTTGTTTTAAAATATTGTTGTAACGACACCCCCAAATATGAAAGGGGTTAACGCCGTTTTAGATATCTTCCCTCTCCTGGACACACATTCGCTGTCGATCCCCCACAGTCAGACGACCTCTTCCCATAGGAATTAATCCTTCCGAAAGAATGAGACGCACTCTGTATCTTTCCAAAAATGAACTGAGCTTTATTGAGAAACACTGTAACTTTTTATACACTCAACCAATACTGCATTAATCTAAATGAACAATGGTTCAGCTCCACCCACAACATAACAAGGCCCAATACACATCATTTTGACACCTCTTAGACGACAACAGGTTAGCTTTTGTTTCCCAATCCACATTATCAAACGACTTCACATAATGAAAGGATCTGTAGCATAAACAAGCCGGCAGGTGACTCATCAGCATCTCTTCAATTAACCTGTCTGTCTGCTAGTTCCACAACCTATAATTATAGGCTTAATTCACAGTATCAAAAGACTTTACACAATAGAAACATAACAAGCTCCTCTATAATTACAGACTTAATTACCACAAGCCACACTAGACAGTAGAATGCAATCACACCTTACCTCATCACAGCAATGATTACATAACCCCCACACACAGTATACATCCAATCTATACACAATGTATATACCGCATTGAATATGGCTATCACAGATCATAGTGGGGTTTTCATTCACCCTGTGCTCAAAGGGACCCCTGTCACACATCTCCCCTTTCGGCAGGAGACTAACACAGGAGGGGACCCCAGACGGGTTGATTCCGAAGTTAGTCCATAGTTCCATTCTTCTAATGTCTGGACAACCCATCACCATTGCACTAGGGGCCCGGGATGACGTCTGTTTGCCGGGACAATCCATCAGCATTGCCATTTTGCTTACCGGGTCGATAGCTGATGGTGAAATTGTAAGGTTGCAGGGCTAAGCTCCACCGCAGCAACCTGCCATTGTCTCCTGAGACCCGGTTAAGCCAGACCAATGGGTTGTGGTCGGTGACCAGTGAAAATTCTTGTCTGTACAAGTAAGGGTTCAACTTTTTAAGGGCCCAGACCAGGGCCAAACACTCCTTCTTCACTGCCGCATAGCTCACTTCCCGGGGTAATAGCTTTCTACTCAGGTATGCGACAGGGTGTTCTCCTCCATCCTCCCCAACTTGGCTCAGCACAGCCCCCAGTCCAAACATGGAAGCATCTGCGTGGACAAGAAAACGTTTGTTCGGTACTGGGGCAGCCAAGACAGGGGCATTTACAAGTGCTTGCTTGAGGGCTAGAAACGCGGTTTCACAAGCTGGAGACCACAGGACCTGCCTAGGTAAATTCTTCTTCGTCAGGTCTGTCAGGAGTTTGGCGATAGCACTATAATTAGGGACAAAACGTTGGTAGTACCCTGCACTCCCCAAGAAGGCTAATACCTGGGTCTTAGAACGGGGCGTGGGCCAGTTAGCTACTGCCTCTACCTTGGCTGGCTCTGGTCTCTGATTCCCACACCCCACTCGGTGTCCCAGGTACTGCACCTCCGCCATACCTAGATGGCACTTGTCTGGTTTCAAGGTCAGGCCTGCGGCCCGAATTTTGTCCAGAACCACCCCTACGTGAACCAGGTGCTCCTCCCAAGACCCACTGTAGATCGCAATGTCATCCAGGTATGCACATGCAAAATCCTGGAAGCCATCGAGGAGCCTATCCACCATACGTTGGAAGGAGGCCGGGGCATTCTTCATCCCAAATGGCATGACCCTAGACTGGTACAGGCCAAATGGAGTAACAAATGCCGACTTGGGGATAGCATCCTCGGCCAGGGGAATCTGACAAAACCCTTTACACAGGTCTATTGTAGTTAAATAACGTCCCCTGGCTATACGATCTAGCAGTTCGTCTACCCTGGGCATCGGGTAGGCATCGGTGGTGGTCTTCTCATTGAGTCGCCTGTAGTCCACGCAGAACCGGGTAGTTCCGTCTTTCTTAGGCACCAGGACTACAGGCGAGGCCCAAGGGCTGTCAGAAGGCTCAATGACTCCTAACTGAATCATCTCCTGTATCTCCTTCCGCATTTCTTCTCGGACTGCTTCAGGGATACGGTAGGGGGGCTGTCGAAGGGGTGCTTGTCCAGCGGTCTCTACCTTATGCACAGCCAGGGTCGTATAGCCCGGTTTTTGGGAGAACGTTGCCTGTTTCTCCCACAGAAGCCGCTTAGCCTGTTCCTTCTTTGTGGGGCTTAACCAGTCTCCTAGCTGTACAAGGCTAATGAGGTCAGTCTGGGGCTCTCTCTCTAGTAAGTCAGGGAGGGGTAAACCTTCTGAGTCGTCTGCAGCAGGGGCACATACTGCAGCAACATCCTCCTGCCGTTCCTGATACTCCTTCAGCATGTTCACATGAAAGGTTCACTGGATTCTTTCATCTGCACAGCTGGCAAGAACATAGGTAGTATCACATACCTGGGCTACTACTTTATACGGGCCCTGCCAAGATGCCTGCATCTTGTCGGTCTTCACAGGTTTGAGCACTAAGACCTTCTGCCCAACCTGGAAGATACGCTGTCGGGCCCCCCGATCGTACCATCTCTTCTGTCTTCCCTGGGCCGCCTGGAGATTCTCCCTTACCATCAGAGACAGTTGCTCCATGCGGTCCCTGAGTTCCAGAACGTAGGGCACTATGGGGGTCCCTTCTTGCTCTGTCTCTCCCTCCCAGTGTCCTCTGATGAGATCGAGGGGTCCGCGGACCCTTCTCCCATAGAGCAACTCGAAGGGCGAGAACCCAGTAGATTCCTGGGGTACCTCTCTGTACGCAAATAACAGGTGAGGCAGGAATCTCTCCCAGTCTCTGCAAGCGTTCAAAAAGGTCCTCAGCATTTGTTTGAGGGTCCCGTTAAAGCGTTCGCAAAGACCATTAGTCTGGGGGTGGTAGGGTGAGCTCAGCAAGGGCTTAATATTGCACACCTTCCACAACTGCTGGGTGAGCACCGCGGTAAACTGGGTTCCCTGGTCAGAGAGAATCTCCTTAGGGAACCCCACTCTGGTAAAAATCTTAACCAGGGCATCAGCTACTGTCTCTGCTTCAATGTTAGACATAGCTACTGCCTCTGGGTAACGGGTGGCATAGTCCACCACGGTGAGAATATACTTCTTCCCAGATGGACTAGGCCTGGCCAGGGGACCCACGATGTCAACGGCTATGCGGTAAAAGGGCTCCCCAATAATAGGCATGGACATGAGTTTAGCCTTAGGGTGGTCCCCCCTCTTACCTATCCATTGACATGTGTCACACGTTTTGCAGTATTGTCGCACATCCTGGCTAAAATTGGGCCAGAAGAAATTCTGTGTAATCCTATGGGCTGTACGACAGAACCCTAGATGTCCTGCTAGCGGCACATCATGCCCTATTCACAGAATCTCCAGCTGGTATTTCTTAGGTACCACCAGCTGTCGTTTCTGCGAAGGGGCCTTACTTCTCTGAGATGGCTTAGGGATCCTATACAGTCTATCCCCCACCCATTCAAAAAGTTCCCCATCTATTCCCCTTTCCTGAGTATCTGCCTTAGCTCTATACTTGTGTAAGGTCGGGTCCTCCCGAGTTTCCCTCCCGAATGCTTCTGGGGTATCCCAGCCTAGGAGCGCCTGATCTAAGGTACGTGTCGGGGAAGATAGTCTCACCTGTGTCTCAGCAGCAAGCGGGCCGGTTCCAGCAGTACGTGTCTGGGCACGGGTAGTCACAGGGTTAACTTCATCGGGGCCCATCGGGGCATAAGCAGAGAGGAGGGGGGCCAAATCATTCCCCAGTAGTACATCCGCTGGCAAATCTTTCATCACCCCCACATTCACGTGTCCCGAACCAACCCCCAATCCAGGTGAACACAGGCAACGGGTAGGCGGAAGACGGTACCTCCCGCTACTCTTACGGTTACAGTGTCTCCGGTGTGTTGGCTCTCTGGGATGAGGTTCCTCTGTAGTAAGGTCATGGTAGCGCCACTATCACGTAAGCCATTGGCTACCGTTCCATTAACCCGGACAGTCTGCCTGTGTTGTTGCCGGTTGTCCCGGTTAGCTGCTTGTATTGGATCGGCCTCGTGCAGGATGCCCCAATGTTCTTCCTCCTCGACGCAGTGGGCCGCAGGCATGGGCATGCGGGGGCACCCCCTTGCTGGCTGTCTCCATGACTGTGACTGGATGGCTGGATTCAATGGACAGTCTGACTTTTTGTGCCCTAGCTGTTTACATCCGAAACACCTGATGGGTTGTGCGTAGTCCTGGGAGTTGACCCTGGGCTGCTGAGGATAAGTGGCCGCTGGGGTTGGTGCTGATAAACTGGGCCGAGATGGTGGATAGCGCTCGCTTCCGCCTGACCTTTGAGACTCCAGATATTCATCGGCCAAAGTAGCCGCTTTCTGTACAGTCCGTGGTCGCTTATCTCGCACCCAATCCCGTAGTACCGGAGGGGTGAGGTTAAAGAACTGTTCCAAGAGTACTAGCTGGGTGATGTCCTCTATGGTGCGAGCGTGGTTTCCCTGGAGCCAGCCCTTAGGTCTCGCTGCAGACGATGTGCCCACTCCACGTATGTTATGTGGGTTTGTTTCTGGGATTCTCAAAACTTAATCCGGCTGGCTTCGGGTGTAATGGCAAATTGGGCTAGCAGAGCTTCTTTTACCCGGTCATAGTCTTTAGCGTCCTCATCCTCCAGGGTCCGATACGCATCCGCCGCTCTGTCCGTTAAATTACTTGCCAGTAAGGCGACCCAATCTTGGGGCAGTACTTCATGTATCTGGCATAGTCTCTCAAAGTCCTGCAGGAATGCTTCAATTTACTCCTCTCCCTCCTCAAATAGTTTGAACGCCCGAAAGGGCAACTTACGGACAGGCGCTGCATCTTTAGGTGTTGTCTCCGATTGCCGTATTTCTGCCATTCTCCACTCATGTTGCCGCTCTAGTTCTCGCTCTTGTCGCTCATCCTGCAGCTGGATGTCTCTAGTGGCATTCTGTATGGCGGTCTCTGATGGGTTAGCACCATATAATGCCACCCGCTGTCAAACTCGTTGCTGAAACAAGTCTTCAACTGACCGGGGTCCTGCATCACCATCCCTCTCATCCATCTCGGCTAGCTCACTGATCAGGGTGGCCTTGTTCTTCGTCCCACCGGTCCCTCCACAGCTCTCAAGCAAGTCTTTCAGCGTGGCTTTCCTGCAGGCTGCATAGCTGGTCATTCACTGTGGTGGTTTAGAGTGTCCCAGTAACTGGAGAGCAAATCCCAGCTCTGCCAACCAATGTAACGACACCCCCAAATATGAAAGGGGTTAACGCCATTTTAGATATCTTCCCTCTCCTGGACACACATTCGCTGTCGATCCCCCACAGTCAGACGACCCCTTCCCATAGGAATTAATCCTTCCGAAAGAACGAGACGCACTCTGTATCTTTCCAAAAATGAACTGAGCTTTATTGAGAAGCACTGTAACTTTTTATACACTCAACCAATACTGCATTAATCTAAATGAACAATGGTCCAGCTCCACCCACAACATAACAAGGCCCAATACACATCATTTTGACACCTCTTAGACGACAACAGGTTAGCTTTTGTTTCCCAATCCACATTATCAAACGACTTCACATAATGAAAGGATCTGTAGCATACACAAGCCGGCAGGTGACTCATCAGCATCTCTTCAATTAACCTGTCTGTCTGCTAGTTCCACAACCTATAATTATAGGCTTAATTCCCAGTATCAAAAGACTTTACACAATAGAAACATAACGAGCTCCCCTATAATTACAGACTTAATTACCACAAGCCACACTAGACAGTAGAATGCAATCACACCTTACCTCATCACAGCAATGATTACATAACCCCCACGCACAGTATACATCCAATCTATACACAATGTATATACCGCATTGAATATAGCTATCACAGATCATAGTGGGGTTTTCATTCACCCTGTGCTCAAAGGGACCCCTGTCACAATTGTTAACGCTCATATAGTTTGTTTTATACAGTATATGTACTGTATGTATATGGGTATTAGGACTTCCCCTTGTGCTGCAGTGTTGGGAATTCTTCAGGATGGGATAGACCCCCCCCAACTTAATCGGATAACATCACTGGGGACATGATTACTTAAACAGGCTGCTAGGTGTCGATGTGCTGAGAGGACAAAGCACTGCAATAGCTGCATGCAATCAGACCTTGAATGATCACCTATATTAGACTGCAGAAGCGTGGAACAGTGATACAAAGCTGCAGTGTATCAAGCCGCGTACACACGGCCGGTTTTCTCGGCAAGAACCGATAAGAAAACTGCCGGCAGAGCTTTTTTGCCGAGAAAACAGTCCGTGTGTACGAGGCTTTCAGGTTTCTCGTCAGGAAAACTGACCAGAATCTTGACGAAAAAAAAGAAAACCTGCTTTCTTTTTTCTCGTCGGGATTCTCGTTGGCCTGTTTCCCGACGAGAAACCCGAGTGTGTGTGTACACTTACCTGTCGCCGTGGAAACCCGCGCATGCTCGAAATGACTTTGACGCATGCGTGGTAGCTTCCTAGGCATAGGTAGGGTGTAGCAAGATGGCGGCGACGGCATCGAATGTGACGAGCGCACGCTCGTCGTAGTCGATGACGTCACCGCGTTGGTGCCATTCAAAAGAACGGCGGTTCTTTTGAAAGGTACGTGTGTACACTCAGCCGGGACAAGTTTCTTGTCAAGAATCTCGTCAGGAAAAATTACGGGTTTTTTCCTGACGAGATTCTCGGCCGTGTGTACGAGGCTTTAGTCTAGTCAAGATGATTTCTTACTAGGTGTGCCACTACTCTTACCTCAAAGCTAGAGTAGTAGACCAATTAGCAGATGTGTTGTAGCAGTGTCATACATGTCATACATTAGAGAAGCTCCATAAATATCATGTATGTAGAGGACACTGCAGTTACAATACACACTCACCACTGGCCACTTTATTAGGTACACCTTGCTAGTACCGGGTTGGACCCCCTTTTGCCTTCAGAACTGCCTTTAATTCTTTGTGGCAAAGATTCAACAAAGTGTTGGAAACATTCCTCAGAGATTTTGGTCCATATTGACATGATAGTATCACGCAGTTACTGCAGATTTGTCGGCTGCACATCCATGATGCAAATCTCCCGTTCCACCACATCCCAAAGGTGCTCTATTGGATTGAGATCTGGTGACTTTGAAGACCATTGTAATACAGTGAACTCATTGTCATGTTCAAGAAACCAGTGAGGAGGTGATTTGAGCTTTGTGAGATGGTGCATTATCCTGCTGGAAGTAGCCATCAGAAGATGGGTAGACTGTAGTCATAAAGGGATGGACATGGTCAGCAACAATACTCAGGTAGGCCGTGGCCTTTAAACGATGTTCAATTGGTACTAAGGGGCCCAAAGTGTGCCAAGAAAATATCCCCCACATCATTACACCACCACCAGCCTTCTAGTGTCTAATTTTGGTGAGCCTCTGTGAATTTTAGCCTCAGTTTCCTGTTCTTAGCTGACAGAAGTGGAACCCGGTGTGGTCTTCTGCTGCTGCAGCCCATCTGCTTCAAGGTTCAATGTTGTGCGCTCAGAGATGGTATTCTGCATACCTTGGTTGTAACGAGTGGTTATTTGAGTTACTTTTTCCTTTCTATCATCTCAAAGCCAGTCAGCCCATTCTCCCCAGCATCAACAAGGCATTTTCTTCCACACATCATCCGCTCAGTTGATATTTTTTCTGACCATTCTCTGTAAACCCTAGAGGTGGCTGTGCATAAAATCCTAGAAGATCAGTCATTTTTGAAATTCTCAGACCAGCCCGTCGGGCACCAACAACCATGCCATGTTCAATGTCATTTAAATCCCCTTTCTTCCTCATTCTGATGATCGGTTTGAAATTCAGCAAGTTGTCTTCACCACATCTAGATGCCTAAATGCATTGAGTTGCCGCCATGTGATTGGCAGATTAGCAATTTGTGTTACCAAGCAATTGAACAGGTATACTTAATAAAATGGCCGGTGAGTGTATGTTCATGTTATGATGGGTGGGTGGGCACTATTATTATTGAAGAAATAAGCATAAAATACTGCCCTAAATGAGTCACCAGTTATATGCAGGCAAACTGAGGGAAGGGAAATGATAATTCTTTTGAATTATTAACTTTTTTTTCCTGTTTTTACTACTTACATCAAATCTATGTTTAATAAACAAACATTTGATACAGGGTGCAGCCACTGAATCCACAGAACATTTTGGGTTGTTCTAAAGTGAGAGCACCACATATCCTTCAGACAATCTATCTCTGACTGACACACAGACAGGAAGGAAGGGGATGAGTCACTCATTCAACTGTGTGTAAATATCAGCTTTAACTACTGAGCTTTGTAAACAAGCTTTTTTTTCAGTAGTACAGCAAACAATAGACACGTGAATAGCTTCTTAGAGCTGCGCCTGCTGGCTGCATATGAAAACACATAGCATTTTGTTTTTTTACTTTATAATCCTTAAAAAATAACAGGATTTGCCTTGTGATTGAATATTTAAAAAAAAAAAAAAAATTCAAACTCTTTATTAATAAAAAGATCATAGATGACAGTATAAAGCATCAAGTATACAGTGTACGAAAACAGAAATAATAAAGTCATATAACTTACGCCATATTAGATATTAAGCATATATAGCGTGATACAGATTTAAAAGCAAAATATTACTGTACAGATATCCAAATGTAATCCTGTCAACATCATTAGTGTCTAACCCAACAAACAGCAGGTGGGATTATCCAAAACTATTAGGATACCACCTAATATGATAACATAGCATACCATATAGTCAACACAAGAGAGAAAACATTGTAAAGAGAAGAAAAAAAAGGAGCCACTAGTTGCGGTGGAGCTAAGCCCAATATATCTAACCAGCCCTGCCAAACCAGCTCAAATTTGCAGGTGGCATTTCGGTAACAGTAAGTGAGATATTCCCTTAATAATAAAGAATTAACATATAATACTGTTTACGTTTCAGAAAGGTAGATGACATCCAGTACCTAGCTATAAGTTTCCTAGCAAGATATAGCAGTCAAGAGATAATTATATAGACCCCTGGTTGGTATAGTTCAGCATCCAGCGCTCCCAGCAAACATATCAAAGGGTTTAAAAAGCACAGTAGTTTCAGCAGCTAATGAGATGGTTTGCAGGACCTCGGTCCACTATCTGGTGAGTTTTGGACAGTGCCAGATCATATGGATAAAGTCCACCCTACATACATTGCATTTAGGGCAGATGGGTGTATCCCTCCTACCCCATCTAAATCATTTCTCAAGGGTTCTGTAGCCTTGATGATGTATGAATAGTTGGGAAAGCTTGTGAGATGCTAATAGTGATATTGTGGTTATGGACTCTAATGCACACGGTCAGAATTTCCATCAACAAATGTTCGATGTGAGCTTTTCATCGGAAATTCCGACCGTGTGTAGGCTCCATCGGACATTTGCTGTCGGAATTTCCGCCAACAAAAGATTGAGAGCAGGTTCTCTATTTTTCCGACAACAAAAGTTCTTATCGGAAATTCCGACCGTGTGTAGCCATTTCCGACGCACAAAAATGCTGTGCATGCTCGGAATCATTGTACTTCATTTTACTCGGCTCATCGTAGTGTTGTACGTCTCCGCGTTCTTGCCATCGGAATTTCCAAGCAACATTTGTGTGACCGTGTGTGTGCAAGACAAGTTTGAGCGAACATCCGATGGAAAAACAAACCACGGTTTTGTTGTTGGAAACTCAGATTGTGTGTAATAAGGCCATGTCCCACTGCTCGCCACTAATCTCACCTAGGTCCTCCGACCATTGTGCCCTACTCCGCAGAGTGGCATGATTTTGTATGGTGGATAACAGGCATACTGTGGTACGGACAATCTCTGTAAGAAGATGGGAGTCAGACTTATGCATGTGTAGTGCCCCCCTCAATATTTGGGGGCGCTATGTGGAAATTTAGGGGTAGTCTGAGCCGGTAGTTGGGCTCAGACCAATTAATGTTTCAATATTGCTTCTGCTCTGGGTGTTATACTGCCTGGCAGTAGTGTTCTCCGTTGCCTGTAGGTGGCACTGTCACCGCCGGCATAGGTTGAATTACGGGGGGTATCACAACACCTGGGTGTCCCCTCTCGGCGGCTGTGCAGTGGGCGTGGTCAACCCGCTGTGCATGCTGGGAGAGGGTACATAAGGGGCAGACGCCATTAGGTGTGAGGCGTTCCAGGGGACCCCTTGGTCCTGTAAGTGTGCCTCGTGGCCCGCATGGCATGAGGTGCGCGAGTGTGTTTGGGCCTCGGGCACCTTCAGCCCGAGGTTTCGATGCTGCAATGTAGGCCCAGCTCTGCTGGCAAGGGCCTACACCTCGGAGAAGAATCCCAGGCTGCCCACTTGTAGGGGGCCCGCCTTTAGGAAAGAAGTCCAGGGGAGGATCAGTCCCAGAGGAGATTAGCGACGGTACTGCTGTCTCGAGAAGAGGCCTGGAAACTCGCCTAAAGAGGGATTCATCGTCACTGTTATCCATGCTCTCTTTCCGGCTGCTAGGACCGCTCTCATAGGGACTATCCGGGTGAGCAATACCCACTCAGGCTTGAGTGGCGACCAGAGACTGACACTGAGCTTTAAGTGTTGCATGCCTGAACCTTCCCCTATTTGTCTCAACTTCCTACTCTCTCTCTCTCTCTTCAAGTTTACCTCAAGTATAAAGAATAAAACCTTGCTGATTGGGTTTTACTCCTGTGTGGACATTGGCCTTATTCTGAAAGATTTCTGCCTAGACAACGGAGAGAAGGGATCCACTCTAGAGAGGTAATTGTATTGACAACATTAACGTAGGTGCATATAATCTCTTGTTACAGATATCCTCCTCAGACATAGGAACACTGGCAATTCACAAAGTTTTTTATGGCTGTGAATTTAAAAATCACTAGTTCACACTAGGCTGTGCTGTTACTCAGAGCCCTGCCCCTGTGGTGCAGTCCATATCTTTTCAAGAATAAAGTCCTCTTAACCCTCCTTCACGCGATCGGATATCCTATGGATTCTAATCCGATGGTTTTGTCCATCGGAAATCCGATGAAGCTGACTTCCATCAGTCTTGCCTACACACCATCAGTCAAAAAAACGACCGTTCCAAACGCGGTGACGTAAAACACTTTGATGAGCCAAGAAAAATGAAGTTTAATGCTTCTGAGCATGCGTCGACTTGATTCTGAGCTTGCGTGGGTTTTTTGTCCGATGGACTTGCCCATAGATGATCGGAATTTGCTATCGGTTTTTGATCCATCGGAAAATTTTAAAACATGTTCTATTTTTTAAAACCAATGGAAAAAAGACCGATGGGTCCCATACACGATCCGTTTGTCCGATGAAAAGAATCCATCGGACTGTTTTCATCGGTAAAACCGATTGTGTGTACAGGGCTTCATAGGAGTCCATATCCTGAAACCCTCAGATCAGGTTCCCTTTGGAGGGTGTTGCACAGCAAAAATAGTTTACATCAGCATGACAGTTTCTCTCTGTAAGCTTCCCATCCCTAGACCAATCCCAAGGCTACTCTTTCCTTGTATGTATGTGCCCCACAAGGGGACAGTCATTTTAACACCAAGGAAGAAGAATAACTCATCGCTAAGACTTTAAAGTATATGTAAACCATTACCTTGTAAAACAACCCATTCAGTTTAAAATGAAAGGCAGAACATTTGTGTATAGATATAAAAAAACATTATAAATACTTTCTCCCCCTTTTATTAGAAGTGATCACACACCCTTTATGCTTAGTTGCATTGGGAGCTCAGAGAGCTGGGGAAGGGGAAATAGCAGCACACTGGTCTTCCAGTGAATGGGCGTGTCAGGACAAGTCTGACCATTGGAGGAGAGCAGCACATCCAGAAAACTGGCCATACTGTGCTCTCATGCCTAGTGTGGTCAGTTTAAAATAGGAAAACAGGGGGACTGAAGCAATACAAAGAGAACAGGATACTTTTCCATACAAGTACATGGTACAGCAGGCACATATCACGATTAAAAAAAAAAAAATGTTGGGGTAACATATTCTTTAACTCCCTCAGTATTGGCATAAATACAGTGAAGAAGAGAGTTTATAATAAAATGGCATTTAATAGGTACCTGCCTACAAGCATATTTGCACATTATGGCACACTTACCTGGAAAAACAATCCCATTCAGGGCTACAGTGCCCGCTCTGCACTCCATTGGCAGCGCTTCAGTCTTCATCTTCTTCTGGGTTCGGAGTCCTCGGCTACCTTGACTGGCCAGGCCAAAATGACATAACTCCTGCATATGCACATGAAAGTTACTTAATTCTGGCACAGGATTTGTGCATGCATGGCTCAGTGTACATTCAGAAAGGAATAGACATGTGCATGACGAAAAAAATTGTTTTGATTCATTAATCTAGTTATTTTGTTTAGTTCAATTTGGTTGATTCGTTCAATTCGTATTTCGTAATTTTCGAATTTTCTTTGATGATTCAAAATGTTCAAAATGTTCAAAATCGATAAATTTTCAAATCGGTCAAAACGAAAATGTTTTATTGTTTTTGATTTGAATGCAGCAAAGTGAACAAAAAAAATTAAAATCTTCATCAAATGATTACAATGACTATTTAAATCACCTTTGGCATAACAAAAACAGCATTATTTCAAAATGGTACTCTAATAACACACACAGTTTTTAAATTCAGCATTATGTGTAGTTAGAATTCGACTGGAGTTCAATGTAAAATTCGATTCGAATTTCAGTCCGAATTTCCGAAATTCGTACGAATTTTGTTACGTTATTCGGAGCATTTTGTAAAATTTGTTTATATTGTAATTTGGGTATTCGGATATATGCACGAACCGCGCATTTCTAGAAAGGAAAAATCACTGCCAGACGAAAAGAAGAGCTTATAACAGGACAAACTTACAGAGTCTCTTCTGTCATAAAAAGCCTACTGATCAGTATTTTTTTTTTTTTTATGTTACTGAGGAGTAAAAAGGACACGCAGGAGTGCAACAAGGTGGAAAAATCTTACATATACAGTGTATTCATGACCAGTAATAGAACAGTATATGGATATGTAACTATTCATACAGTTTAACCACTTCCCTACCGCGCCATTGTCATATGACGCCCACAGGAACCCTCTGTCCCTCCGGGGCGGGCGTCATATGACGTCCTCGGCTTCCAGGCCGCTAGGGGCTTCCAGGCCACCGTGTCACTTGGGAGCCGATGCGCGTGCCCGGTGGCCGCGATGTCCGCTGGGCACCCGCGATTGCTCATCACAGAGCAGGGACGTGGATCTGTGTGTGTAAACACACAGATCCATGTCCTGTCAGGGGAGAGGAGAACTGATCGTATGTTCCTTGTATATAGGAACACCGATCGGTCTCCTCCCCTCATCAGTCCCCTCCCCCCACAGTTAGAATCACTCCCTAGGACACACATTTAATCCCTTGATCACCCCCTAGTGTTAACCCCTTCCCTGCCAGTGACATTTATAAAGTAATCAGTGCATTTTTATAGCACTGATCACTTTATAAATGTCAATGGTCCCAAAATAGTGTCAAAAGTGTCTATGTCCGACGCAATGTCACAGTCACGATAAAAATCGCAGATCGCCGCCATTAGTAGTAAAAAGAAAATTAATAATAAAAATGACATAAAACTATCCCCTATTTTGTAGACGCTATAACTTTTGCGCAAACAAATCAATATACGCTTATTGCAATTTTTTTACCAAAAATATGTAGAAGAATACATTTCGACCTAAACTGAGGAAAAAATGTATTTTCTTTTTTAATAATGGGATTTTTATTATAGCAAAATTTTAAAAATATTGTGTTTTTTTTTTTAAATTGTCGCTCTTTTTTTGTTTATAGCGCAAAAAATAGAAAACATGCAGAGGTGATCAAACACCACCAAAATAAAGCTCTATTTGTGGGGAAAAAATTATCAAAATTTCATATGGGTACAGTGTTGCATGACCGCGCAATTGTTATTCAAAATGTTACAGCGCTGAAAGCTGAAAATTGGCCTGGTATTGAAGTGGTTAAAAAGTAGTCTTTTGCATGTCTTTTACAAAATGTAATTTTAATGTAATTAGTATAAGTACCTGCATTTAATTTGGTTTCAACCACTTGCAATAGCCTAATGGGTGTGTTGCATACAAATGTGAAAAAAAGGGGCAGGCGGATAGAAAAAGAGAGAAGAGTGAGAAGAGAGATGACCTCACCAGTCTTCTACTACTTGAAGAGCTATAAGAGCTATGCTGAATGAAAAATCGACAGAACTCCTATGCATGGGATGTCTGGCCCTCCACTGTGTGCTGTGGTTCTATCTACTAGCTCATATGTCCCATAGTGATGTACAGTGCCTTAAAAAAGTATTCATACCCCTTGAAATGTTCCACATTTTGTCATGTTACAACCAAAAATCTAAATGTATTTTATTGGGCTTTTATGTGATAGACCAACACAAAGTGGCACATAATTGTGAAGTGGAAGGAAAATGATAAATGGTTTTCAAAATTGTTTACAAATAAATATTTGAAAAGTGTGGGGTACATTTGTATTCAGCCCCCCTGAGACAATACTTTTGTAGAACCAACTTTCACTGCAATTACAGCTGCAAGTCTTTTTGGGGATGTCTCTACCAGCTTTGCGCATCTAGAGAGTGATATTTTTGCCCATTCTTCTTTGCAAAATAGTTCAAGCTCTCTCAGATTGGATGGAGAGCGTCTGTGAACAGCAATTTTCAAGTCTTGCCACAAATTCCCAATGTGATTTAGGTCTGGACTTTGACTGGGCCATTATAACACATTAATATGTTTAGATCTAAACCATTCCATTGTAGCTCTGGCTGTATGTTTAGGGTTGTTGTCCTGCTGAAAGGTGAACCTCCGCCCCAGTCTCAAGTCTTTTGCAGACTCTAACAGGTTTTCTTCTAAGATTGCCCTGTATTTGGCTCCATCCATCTTCCCATCAACTCTGACCGACTTCCCTGTCCCAGCTGAAGAAAAGCATCCCCACAATATGATGCTGCCACCACCATGTTTCACAGTGGGGATGGTATGTTCAGGGTGATGTGCAGTGTTAGTTTTCTGCCATACATAGCGTTTTGCTTTTAGGCCAAAAAGTAAAATTTTGGTCTCATCTGACCAGAGCACCTTCTTCCACACGTTTGCTGTCTCCCCCACATGGCTTCTCACAAACTGCAAACAGGACTTCTTATGGCTTTCTTTCAACAATGGCTTTCTTCTTGCCACTCTTCCAGAAAGGCCAGATTTGTGGAGTACACAACTAATAGTTGCCCTGTGGGCAGATTCTCCCACCTGAGCTGTGGATCTCTGCAGCTCCTCCAGAGTTACCATGGGCCTCTTGGCTGCTTCTCTGATTAATGCTCTCGTTGCCCGGCCCATCAGTTTAGGTGGACGGCCATGTCTTGGTAGGTTTGCAGTTGTGCCATACTCTTTCAATTTTTGGATGATGGATTGAACAGTGCTCTGTGAGATCTTCAAAGCTTGGGATATTTTTTTTATAACCTAACCCTGCTTTAAACTTCTCCACAACTTTATCCCTGACCTGTCTGGTGTGTTCCTTGGCCTTCATGATGCCCATTGTTCACTAAGCTTCTCTAAGAAACCTCTGAGGGCTTCACAGAACACCTGTATTTATACTGAGATTAAATTACACACAGGTAGACTCTATTTATTAATTGGGTGGCTTCTGAAGGCAATTGGCTTTACTAGAGTTTAGTTAGGGGTATCAAAGTAAAGGGGGCTGAATACAAATGCACGCCACACTTTTCATATATTTATTTGTAAAAAAAATTGAAAACCATTTATCATTTTCCTTCCACTTCACAATTATGTGCCACTGTGTGTTGGTCTATCACATAAATTCCCAATAAAATACGTTTACATTTTTGGTTGTAACATGACAAAATGTGTAAAATTTCAAGGGGTATGAATACTTTTTCAAGGCACTGTAGGGGTCAGCGGATGGAACCACAGAGCACTGAGCACAGCTGGGAATGTGATGTGCCCCAGGAGGCTGCAGGAAGGGGCGGGGCAAGCGGGAAGGATTGTGTAAATGAATGAAGTTACGCTTTAAGCCATGGTACCTCTTTAAGAGCCAGAAGCTGGAAGCTAGCTTGGCACAGCACCGCAAACTAGTGTTATGCCGCGTACACACGACCGTTTTTAATGTCATTGAAAAAAACAGAATTTTTCTCGACGTGATTTTTCGTGTTTCCTCTCAAGCCTGCCTTGCCTACACACTATCGTGGAAAAAAATGTTTGAGTAAAGTGCGGTGACGTACAACGGCACTATAAAGGGGAAGTTACATTCGGATGGTGCCACCCTACATGTTAGTAAAGTTTGTTGAGCGACGATTCGCGCTTTTCAGCCTCGTGCTTTTTAGTCCGTTACAGCGTGACGAATGTGCTATCTCCATTATAAAGGGGAAGTTCCATTCGGATGGCGCCACCCTTCATGTTAGTAAAGTTTGTTGAGCGATGATTCGCGCTTTTCAGCCTCGTGCTTTTCAGTCCGTTACAGCGTGACAAATGTGCTATCTCCATTACGAACGCTAGTTTTACCAGAACGAGCGCTCCCGTCTCATACTTAATTCTGAGCATGCGCATTTTTTTTTCACGTCGTTAAAGCCTACACACGGCCGTTTTTCATGACGAGAAAAACGACGATGTAAAAAACGATGTGAAAAATTACAGCATGTTCCAATTTTTTCATGCCCGTTTTTCACGTCGTGAAAAATGCTCTGAAGCCCGCACACGATCATTTTTAATGACCATTTTAAAAAAAATAATTTTTCTCGTCATTAAAAACGGTCGTGGGTACGCGGCATTAGAGGAGCAAGGCATGTTGCTGTGTGATTGTTTTTAGAGAAACAGAATTCTGTGCATCCAGGACCCAATTAGACACTCTAAAAGCAGCTAAAAACATGTAAACACGCCTGAAGAAAGCTATATCTAGTTTAATGGCTCAAACCAATGGGCACTTAGCCCAGCATATCGTGAAGAGCCATTTGTTTATGTTTTTGTACTTGCAGAGAGTTGTGTGCTGGCAGCCCATATTAATGAATGGAAGCTACAGTGTGTGGGGGTAAATGCTGATGTAGTAGCCATCACTTTTATTGGCAGCTGTACCCAGCATGTGGGGCTCCTGGGTGCCAGGACAATGGAACAGCAGCCAAACGTAGAGTAGACATCAATAGAAGTTATTTATTCTTGCAAATTGCTCAAAATTGTTTATTTTTTTCCCCCCAGAGTTCAGTTTTAAGCCAGAACTGCCTCTTCTGTCACATCACCCCCTCTTGTAGTGTCCTCTGCCATTCACTCTCCTACCTTAGACTGAGCGGAGGGCAGGAGACACAATGATAAGATCCCAGGTGAAGGAGGCACAGCTTTGCATTGGGGGTGGGTAGTAAGTAGTGTGCTGGTATTAAGCTGACTTTTGGAGACACGGCTCTGCATTGGACGGGAGCGAGAGCAGCTCTCGCTCTTGTCCAATGCAGAGCTGTGTCTCCAAAAGTCACACGCAGCTTATCCCCCACCCCCAATGCAGATCTGTGCCCCCCCCACCCGGGATATTACCATCTGCCTCCCGACATGCAGAGAATGACAGCGGCCAGAGACGTAACTAAAAACTTCAGGGCCCCGGTGGAAGAAATCATGTACAACATCACAGTATTTGTAGCTGCTGACTTAAATTTTTTGGGGGGGAAACTAAGAGCCCATTCACACAGGGGCGTCTTTGGATCCGACTCCAAATCGCCCCAGGTCGCCCCTAGTCGCCTCAGGTCGCGCTGGCTGAAGAAATCAATGTAAGTTAATGGAGCCGTCCTTATGCACACTACTGCAGTCGCTCCGACTTCAAAAAAGGTCCCTGTACTACTTCAATCCGACTCCTAGTTGACCTGTAACCATTCATTTCAATGGGAGTCACCTCTCACTGTCTTAATAGGAGCAACTCTCCAGGAAGATAACATACATTTATCAGGCAAAACTCTCTCTCCCCCCTCCCTTCCACAGAGCTGATTCTTGTTTGATTGGCCACTGGAATGTCTTCTGTCCTGCAGGCAACTTGGAGTTGCCTTGTAAATAGCTCCAGGTCGAGCTGTGATTCATACTCAGGTCATGTCTGAGTTGCCTCATAAAATCGTGCTGGAAGTCGTGTTGCCCCTGTGTGAATGGGCTCTCAAGCTCCTTTCTGTTACATATTTTTTTTTAAAAAACTGTATTTATCTTTAAATGTCAGACAAAACATTCTACATAGGGGGGCGTGGCTTGCCAAGGATGACAACTTGATTTCCTTGCTCTGCATTCCACCCGGTCTTTAGCGGCTATAGAGCGACATACAAAGGGCAAATCTTCCTCCCCCAGCTTTGGCAGACATCCTCCTTCCTCCAGGCAGCATGTCCATGTGGCAGAAGAACATAAAACACCCACAGAAGCTCACATACTTCTTCCCTCCAGCCAGAGCATGCAGCATCCTAGATGGCGTCGGCGGCTTCCATGGGCAGGCAGCGTGGCTCCTCTATTCCTATGCTGGTGGCGTTAGGTAGACACATCAGCCTTTACAGAAGACCCTGGTGAGTTCTCCCCACCCTGCTCACCCTCTTCCGCAAGCCCAGTAAAATTCAAACCCAGATGGGGGGAAACTGATTCAGCTGTAATCCGCAGTGTTGCACTCATACTCCCTCTCCCTAACCCACAGCAGCCTTCAGCTATAGATAAAAAACAATATAGGTGTGACAGCGCTGTAAAAGTGAAATAAACAATTATTGTGATTGATAAACACTGATATTGCAATAATATGAAAAAAGTCCAAAAACATAAAATGAATGAATCCACGTTGTGCAAAATAAACAAAACAAAAACAAGCTTGTGTGATGTCTTCAGACAACCTCCATGAACGGAGTTCTCCCACCACCTCATGCAATGCACGCTCACCTCTTTTAAACAACCCTGCAAGGGGTCAAACACGCCTTGCACCCTGTGCAAACATTCCCTCCCAGGGATCGTCAGAGAATCTTGGTGGCTCAAAGGATGAAAGTAATCAAAAGCAGGTAGGTACTCCTTCCACTGTGCTGCTTCAAACTTTAAATCCAGAAATGACTACCGGTAAGTTCAGCAACACATGAAAAAAAAAATAGAGAAAAAAAATGACCAGCATTTCTTATATTGGTATTTTTATATTTTCCTCTCTGTTTAGAATGTATATATAAGTTTTTTTCACCTGCGTATTATCTTGCTTTTTTATTATATTGATTCCCTAGAGACAAAGGACATTTTAATATAGGGATTATGGACATTTTCGATTGGTGATCCTTTTATAATCACTGTATCCTATTATATATTATGATCATATTATTAGATGCTGTGTTAATTATTTTTAGCCATTGATAATGCTAAGCATATTTTTTTGTTATTGTCTATGTTTTTTATAATTATCTGGCAAGTTTTATATTCCATTGAAGGTTTTACCTCTACTTTTGATTTTTATGTCCCCTAAATTCAGCCATTTTGTTGAAGCCCTTGTGTGTATTAAATTTGTGACCGGAAGTAGTTGTGTTATGACCACTTCCGGTTCAACCCGGAAGTGTGTCATATTAGCGGGACGTACGTTTTTCAATGAGCAGTGCTAACATGAGGCCTTACACTGAGCATGTGCGGGCGTCTTTTAAACGCTGCAGCTGTATTCAAACAAGATAAGTGACTTTTTTTTTATATCTGACACTATAAATTAATCGCGCCATAGCCGCAGGGCTCATTCCTCCAGGTGAAGCCATGTGAGAGGTGGTGAAACTAGTAGAGGTGGAGCCTGGCGGTGGACTACTACTACTGAGTGAGACTGTCATGTCATTTTTAATGCTTTTAAAATTTAATTAAATGTGATTTCAATGCTAGCTGGGGTGGAGTGATTTCATTTTTAACCCCTCGGATACTGCACTATAGGAGGCACTTTCTCTCGTTTTTTTTCATGTGTTGCTGAACTTACCGGTAGTCATTGTGGATTTGAAGTTTGAAGTAGCACAGTGGAAGGGGTACCTACCTGCTTCTGATTACTTTCATCCTTTAAGCCACCAAGATTCTCTGACGATCCCTGGGAGGGAATGTTTGCACAGGGTGCAAGGCGTGTTTGACCCCTTGCAGGGTCGTTTAAAGGAGGTGAGCGAGCATTGCATGAGGGGGCGGGAGCACTCCGTTCATGGAGGTTGTCTGAAGACATCACACAAGCTTGTTTTTTTTTTGTTTTTTTTGCACAATGTGGATTCATTCATTTTAGGTTTTTGGACTTTTTTCATATTATTGCAATATCAGTGTTTATCACAATAATTGTTTATTTCACTTTTACAGCGCTGTCACACCTATATTGTTTTTTACTGATTTCTGTGGGAGCACATTAGTGACAGCTGCAGTAAAAAGTTATCACTATTATATGTTTTTCTAAGTTTCACATTTCATACCATATTAGCGCGCAACTACCTCAATTTTCATTTGCATTCTTCAGCTATAGATGCCTTTCCTGCTTCAGATCAACCCATATCTTAACAAACCATGAAGAACATGTTAATTTCCCTAAGATGGACTCTATTTTCAGACCTATTGTCAGAAACCATGAATCAGACTGAGACAGAAGTACAGTTAAATCACACTTGTTTAATAATAGAAGTAAATAGATCAAACGTAGTCAAAACATAGCCAAAGTTTGGTAACTGGAACGGATAGTCAGACAAGACATAAGTTCAGGAAGCCAGGGATCAGCGTAGTGGAACAACAAGCAGGATCTGGAGCCAGAAGGAATGTCAGCCAAGCAAGTCTTTAACAGGAACACAGGAGATAGTGTCTGTGATGTTGATCAAGCCGAAGGCAGAGATCATCTGGGCTGGATGACTTAAGTAGGCAGGACTGACGAGCAGGATATCATCAACAGGTGAGTCACTGTGGAGAGATAGGAGCTGGCAATTAGCTGACAGCTGAGCCCAGCCCTGAAACCTATCTGCTACTGTTTCTTCCTTAACTAATGTGGTACAACAGCAAGACCAGAGAATCCAACATATTGAATCTAAAATGCCTGACCTCTTCAATGCACATAATGACTTAATCGATGCATTTACTGAGCATGACGAAAAAAATTACAACAAATCAGGCTTAAAGTGGCGGATCTGGAAGACAGGTCAAATAGGAACAAGATAAAATTCCATAACATCCCGGAATCAATCCAGCAATCTGAATTGATCCCCTATTTGCAATCTCAAATGCGTGCTATGGTGCCAGACCTATCTGCTAGAGATCTGGAAATAGATGGAGCCCACAGGCTCCCAAAATCACCCAATTTCCCTGAATCCAAGCCAAGAGATGTATTTGCTAGACATGTGCGATTAGTTTCGTACGAATTGTAAATTCGTACGAATTTTTTGAAATTCGTACATTTGTACGAATCCGAATTACAAATTTTTATGAATACGAATTCTGTACGAAATTTCGTTTACGAATTTCGGATCCAAATTATCCGAATCCAAACTACCAAATAACGAATTTCAACTAATACGAAAGAAACAAACAAAAAAAACAGTTACGAAAGTAGGAGTTGTGTCCAGAATCAACGAAAACAATGTACTCTACCCCGTCCGAAAGTACGAATTATGGTATTGAGCTTCCCTTTAATAGTGCCGTTGTACATCTTATATGTCACCGTGTTCTTGGCGTTCGGAATTTCCGACAACATTTGTGCGACCGTGTGTATGCAAGACAAGTTTGAGCCAACATCCTTCGGAAAAAAAATACACGGTTTTGTTGTCGGAATTTCCGATCGTCTGTACGCTGCATGAGTCCGTAGAGTTCAATATTAACGATTCGTATTTCGTACGAATCCGAATTAAATTCCGTACACGAATTGAGAATTACGGGTTTTTTTATATACGAAACGGAACGAAACAAAACAAATTTTTTGACGGCTCCCATGTCTAGTATTTGCTTGCATACATTTCTTCAATACCAGGGAAAAAGTGATGCTAGCGGCCAAACGTGCCCTTGCTATTCCAGACCCATCCCCTATGGCGGCCCTCTATGCGGATCTATCCAAAGTTACTATGGATAACAATTATCCACCATTACAAAAGCGCCCCAGAACCACTGCATACCCTACAAATGGGGTTCCCCCACCAAATTACTGATTACCCACCAAGGAAAAGCTCATCGGAAGGTTTACAACTACTTTGATCATGGCATATCATCCCAGAGGAGTCCCCTACACCAACTGCACCACCTCCTGCCCAGATGGAAACAGAATGGTCTCTTCAGAACATCTGAGGAATACTACTGGCCCTTTCCACCACAACTGATCAACAAGCTAAGTGGAAGCGGCTCCTTTTTTAACTTATCTCCTTCAAGTTGACACACCAGCCCTACATCTCCACCTTTCATTTGCATACTCAGGAATACACCTCTGCTAGTGGCTTATCCTAAGACTTTCCTCCTTGTGACTTCTCATTAGCTTACAATCTCTAGCGCCTAATTCCATCATACGAACTATGCCGTTTAATAATAATAATTGTTTATTTTAATGCTAAAGGCTTGAACAGCCCCCAGAAAAGAGCAACTCTGCAGAAAGAAGCTGTTAAACTACTCACTGGTGTCCTACTTGTACAGGAAATGCACTTTGCAGTCTCAAAGACCCCTGCTTTCAAACTTAAAGGATATGACCAAACCTACCTCGCCTCTGGACCTAAGAAGAAAAAAGGAGTTCTTATAGCAACCAGAGACTCTCTCCAGTTCCAACACCAACAAACCTATGCTGACCCCCGCTACTTAATCCTTGCCTGCACCATAGACCAGTCCACCTATATATGGCCCCAACTTTAAACAACTTCAGTTTTACAAACGCCTGTTGAAGAAAATTGACAATTTTCCCTGCTGATGGTGGCTTGCATGTGGATTTTGTGAACATCAGTGGAATTTTGAACTACAGTGGAGAGTTAAAAACCAGGACTTTTGCTTTTAACTGCTTCTGCTTGCAAGTGTTGATTTATTTCTTTTTTTTGTCCTTTATTTGATACGTTTATCAGTTTTAAAAATACTTCCCCCCCCCCCCACTCCTTTCTCTGACACTTTTTAAACAGCTTTTTTTCTTTCTGCTAATTAAGGGGAGTGGTTAATTGTTCACAGGTGAGTATATAAGTGTCTGTACAAACTCCCTTAGGAGCTGGCTCCCTGCTGATGGTGGCTTGCATGTGGATTTTGTGAACATCAGTGGAATTTTGAACTACAGTGGAGAGTTAAAAACCAGGAGTTTAAAACAGGAGTTAAGACAGGAGTCTTCTAAACTGTGAGTAACATTATAAACTTCCTACAAGTAATTATATTGTAACTGGGAAATGAGTGCTAGCAGGGTTGAAGGTTTTGCTCAGTGCACAGTGTGCCACATGTATGCAAAATTGGTGCAACAGCTCCAGGATGGATACCGCTGTGACAGATGTGAGCAGGTTGCCCTTCTGGAAGCTTGCATTAGAGATCTGGAAGAGCAAGTTGCAACACTGGGCGGAAAGGACAACCTTGAAAGGGGTCCTCTGCTCGCTGAGCAGGTGGTCAGTAGGGCTGAGGTGGAGGGTGGAGTGGCAAGTCAGGATTATCAGATAGGAAGATGGGTTAATGTAGTTAGAGGGAGTGGAAGGGGCTTGCAGAAAAGGAAGGCCAGTCCTGTATTTGTGCATCAAAACAAATTTTCCACGTTGGGTGAAGATGTGGAGGTGGCAAACACAGAGGTGGCAGCCCTAGATGTCACTGCTACCCCTAACAGCCGGGACAGCAACCCATCTAGTAGAGGTGGTGAGGGGAGTGCAGGTAGGCCAAGACAGTTGGTGGTTATAGGGGATTCTATAATCAGAAGGACTGATAGAATAATTTGTCGCCAGGATCGCCTCAACCGAATGGTTTGCTGTCTCCCTGGTGCCAGGGTTCGGCATGTGGTGGACCGGGTGGATAAATTACTGGGAGGGGCTGGGCATGACCCAGCTGTCTTGGTCCAAGTTGGAACCAATGACAGTATACATGGAAGGTGGAGGCTCCTTAAGAATCAATTTAAAGAACTAGGCTGCAAGATGAAGGCAAGGACCTCCAAGGTGATATTCTCTGAAATATTGCCTGTGCCATGCGCAACACAGGAAAGGCAGGGGGAGATTAGAGAGCTGAATGCATGGCTAAAGACCTGGTGTAGGGAGGAGGGATTTGGGTTTCTAGAGCACTGGGCTGACTTTTCATTGGGGTGCAGCCTATATGCTAAAGACGGTTTGCACTTGAATGGAAGGGGGTCTGCTGTGCTGGGGGAGAGGTTTATGGGAAGGCTGGAGGAGTATTTAAACTAGGTTTGAGGGGGGAGGGTGAACTAGAATTACATCGGGCACACAGGTCAGTTAGTGGTCAGACATTAATGGAGAGTGGAATGGGGATAGATGGGGGGAGGGTTATGGCAGGTGAAAAGAAAGTTCCCATGTTGCAAACAGCCATTGGAAACTATAGTGCCATTTGTACTACTAAAAATTATATGAAAAATACCAGAGAAAAATGTAATACATTAAAGTGTTTGTTCACCAATGCCAGAAGTCTGCCAAGCAAAATGGGTGAGTTGGAAGCTCTGGTGCATGAGGAGAGCTATGACGTAATCGGTATTGCTGAAACATGGCTTCAATCCTCACATGACTGGATTATTAATATTCCTGGCTATGCACTCTTTCGGAGAGACAGGGCAAAAAGGAAAGGTGGCGGGGTCTGTCTCTATGTGAGAAGTGATCTCAAAGCGAGTGTGAAAGAGGACCTGGTTGATGGAGAGTGTGATGAGGCTGAAGCATTATGGGTGGAACTGCATACAGATGTGCGTAGTTCAAAGTTAATCATTGGAGTTTGTTATAGACCACCCAATGTTAATGAGGAGGTGGAGACTCAGCTCCTTGCACAGATGGAAAGGGCTGCAAGGACTGGGACGGTGGTAATAATGGGGGATTTTAACTACCCAGAAATTGACTGGAGTAATGGAACTGCTGGGACAGTTAAAGGGCAAAAATTTATAAGCCTATTGCAGGACAATTTTATGGTCCAGTTTATTGAGGCCCCAACTAGGAATGATGCTCTGTTGGACCTGGTAATCTCAAACCATGCAGAGCATATTACTAATGTTCAGATAAAGGAACACCTGGGTAGCAGTGACCATAACATGATTTCATTTGATGTTAGCTGTAAGCAAGAAATACATGCAGGAAGGATAAAAACACTTAATTTCAATAAAGCAAATTTTCCAAGGATGAGGGCTGCTCTCCAGGACTTAGACTGGGAGAGAATATTGGCATCAATGGGCACAGAACAGAAATGGGAATTCTTCAAAAAGACTGTTTGTGAACTCACTGCAAAGTATATTCCCATGGGCAATAAGTTTAAAAGGCTAAAAATAAAACCTATGTGGCTCACAGTTAAAGTTAAAAAAGCTATAAACAATAAGAAAAGCGCTTTTAAAAAATATAAAAATGAAGGAACACTAGTGTCGTTTAAATGTTACAAAGAATATAACAGGATATGTAAAAAGGAAATCAAGGATGCAAAAATTCAAAACGAACGACAGATTGCAAAAGATAGTAGGACAAACCCAAAAAAAATTCTTCAAATATATTAATAGTAAAAAGGTCAAGTCTGAGCATGTAGGCCCTTTACAAAATAATCTAGTGTGGGTGACTGGGGACAAAGAGAAGGCTAATTTATTAAATACTTTCTTCAGCTCTGTGTATACAATGGAGCATGGGGGAGTTCATGTCCATAATGGGGGTGGTAGTGACACAGCCTCAAATCCACAATGGCTCAAAAGTGATATGGTCCAGAAATATTTAGACAGAATAAAGGTGGATAAAGCACCTGGACCAGATGGCATACACCCACGGATCCTAAAAGAATTGAGCTCTGTAATTTCAAAGCCATTGTATCTAATTTTTAGGGACTCATTAATGACAGGAATAGTACCACTGGATTGGCGCAGGGCCAATGTGGTGCCTATATTTAAAAAGGGAACAAAGTCTTTACCAAGTAACTATAGACCTGTTAGTTTAACTTCCATAGTTGGGAAGATACTGGAGAGATTAATAAAAGACTAGGGATGAGCTCGGTGTTCGACTTGAACATCGGCTGTTCGATCGTTCGACGAAGATCGAACGATTTGGGCCGTTCGCGCCTAATTCGAGTGACGCGAACGGCCCACAATGCACTACGCCATCGCAGTGTCATCCAGGCGCTGTGATTGGCCAAGCATGCACTGTGACCCCGCATGCTTGGCCAATCACAGCGCCGGCAGCGAGGAGAGCAATGATTGGCCACAGGCAGGATGCCTGTGGCCAATTATTGCTGAGGGGGTTTAGTACACGCCCCACACTATAAAAGGCCGCCAGCACGGCGGCCTAGTGTAGTGTGTTCCGGAGCAGGGAAAGAGAAGCATAGGCAGGGACAGTGACATTTATTTTTTCTTGCTTAACCTGGATTCCTTTAGTTTAGGGAAAGAGAAGGATAGGTAGGGAGAGTGTCAGTGTGTTTTACTGTACGAATCCTTGTTTCTAGGGACAGGGAAGGACAGTGAGGGAAATTCTCCTTGTGCTATAGTGTGCTTTAAAAAAACATTTTTTCTAGGGACAGAAAACTATAGGTAGGGAGAGTGTCAGTGTGTTTTACTGTACGAATCCTTGTTTCTAGGGACAGGGAAGGACAGTGAGGGAAATTCTCCTTGTGCTATAGTGTGCTTTAAAAAAACATTTTTTCTAGGGACAGAAAACTATAGGTAGGGAGAGTGTCAGTGTGTTTTACTGTACGAATCCTTGTTTCTAGGGACAGGGAAGGACAGTGAGGGAAATTCTCCTTGTGCTATAGTGTGCTTTAAAAAAACATTTTTTCTAGGGACAGAAAACTATAGGTAGGGAGAGTGTCAGTGTGTTTTACTGTACGAATCCTTGTTTCTAGGGACAGGGAAGGACAGTGAGGGAAATTCTCCTTGTGCTATAGTGTGCTTTAAAAAAACATTTTTTCTAGGGACAGAAAACTATAGGTAGGGAGAGTGTCAGTGTGTTTTACTGTACGAATCCTTGTTTCTAGGGACAGGGAAGGACAGTGAGGGAAATTCTCCTTGTGCTATAGTGTGCTTTAAAAAAACATTTTTTCTAGGGACAGAAAACTATAGGTAGGGAGAGTGTCAGTGTGTTTTACTGTACGAATCCTTGTTTCTAGGGACAGAGAAGGACAGTGAGGGAAATTCTCCTTGTGCTATAGTGTGCTTTAAAAAAACATTTTTTCTAGGGACAGAAAACTATAGGTAGGGAGAGTGTCAGTGTGTTTTACTGTACGAATCCTTGTTTCTAGGGACAGGGAAGGACAGTGAGGGAAATTCTCCTTGTGCTATAGTGTGCTTTAAAAAAACATTTTTTCTAGGGACAGAAAACTATAGGTAGGGAGAGTGTCAGTGTGTTTTACTGTACGAATCCTTGTTTCTAGGGACAGGGAAGGACAGTGAGGGAAATTCTCCTTGTGCTATAGTGTGCTTTAAAAAAACATTTTTTCTAGGGACAGAAAACTATAGGTAGGGAGAGTGTCAGTGTGTTTTACTGTACGAATCCTTGTTTCTAGGGACAGGGAAGGACAGTGAGGGAAATTCTCCTTGTGCTATAGTGTGCTTTAAAAAAACATTTTTTCTAGGGACAGAAAACTATAGGTAGGGAGAGTGTCAGTGTGTTTTACTGTACGAATCCTTGTTTCTAGGGACAGGGAAGGACAGTGAGGGAAATTCTCCTTGTGCTATAGTGTGCTTTAAAAAAACATTTTTTCTAGGGACAGAAAACTATAGGTAGGGAGAGTGTCAGTGTGTTTTACTGTACGAATCCTTGTTTCTAGGGACAGGGAAGGACAGTGAGGGAAATTCTCCTTGTGCTATAGTGTGCTTTAAAAAAACATTTTTTCTAGGGACAGAAAACTATAGGTAGGGAGAGTGTCAGTGTGTTTTACTGTACGAATCCTTGTTTCTAGGGACAGGGAAGGACAGTGAGGGAAATTCTCCTTGTGCTATAGTGTGCTTTAAAAAAACATTTTTTCTAGGGACAGAAAACTATAGGTAGGGAGAGTGTCAGTGTGTTTTACTGTACGAATCCTTGTTTCTAGGGACAGGGAAGGACAGTGAGGGAAATTCTCCTTGTGCTATAGTGTGCTTTAAAAAAACATTTTTTCTAGGGACAGAAAACTATAGGTAGGGAGAGTGTCAGTGTGTTTTACTGTACGAATCCTTGTTTCTAGGGACAGGGAAGGACAGTGAGGGAAATTCTCCTTGTGCTATAGTGTGCTTTAAAAAAACATTTTTTCTAGGGACAGAAAACTATAGGTAGGGAGAGTGTCAGTGTGTTTTACTGTACGAATCCTTGTTTCTAGGGACAGGGAAGGACAGTGAGGGAAATTCTCCTTGTGCTATAGTGTGCTTTAAAAAAACATTTTTTCTAGGGACAGAAAACTATAGGTAGGGAGAGTGTCAGTGTGTTTTACTGTACGAATCCTTGTTTCTAGGGACAGGGAAGGACAGTGAGGGAAATTCTCCTTGTGCTATAGTGTGCTTTAAAAAAACATTTTTTCTAGGGACAGAAAACTATAGGTAGGGAGAGTGTCAGTGTGTTTTACTGTACGAATCCTTGTTCCTAGGGACAGGGAAGGACAGTGAGGGAAATTCTCCTAGTGCTATAGTGTGCTTTAAAAAAACATTTTTTCTAGGGACAGAAAATTTTGGTAGGGAGAGTGTCAGTGTGTTTTACTGTACGAATCCTTGTTTCTAGGGACAGGGAAGGACAGTGAGGGAAATTCTCCTTGTGCTATAGTGTGCTTTAAAAAAACATTTTTTCTAGGGACAGAAAACTATAGGTAGGGAGAGTGTCAGTGTGTTTTACTGTACGAATCCTTGTTTCTAGGGACAGGGAAGGACAGTGAGGGAAATTCTCCTTGTGCTATAGTGTGCTTTAAAAAAACATTTTTTCTAGGGACAGAAAACTATAGGTAGGGAGAGTGTCAGTGTGTTTTACTGTACGAATCCTTGTTTCTAGGGACAGGGAAGGACAGTGAGGGAAATTCTCCTTGTGCTATAGTGTGCTTTAAAAAAACATTTTTTCTAGGGACAGAAAACTATAGGTAGGGAGAGTGTCAGTGTGTTTTACTGTACGAATCCTTGTTTCTAGGGACAGGGAAGGACAGTGAGGGAAATTCTCCTTGTGCTATAGTGTGCTTTAAAAAAACATT
The DNA here is from genome assembly GCA_029206835.1 of Rana muscosa. NCBI lineage: Eukaryota > Metazoa > Chordata > Amphibia > Anura > Ranidae > Rana > Rana muscosa. Next base: position 1,064,019,014 of record CM055116.1, read on the forward strand.
TTTTATAGGGACAGAAAACTATAGGTAGGGAGAGTGTCAGTGTGTTTTACTGTACGAATCCTTGTTTCTAGGGACAGGGAAGGACAGTGAGGGAAATTCTCCTTGTGCTATAGTGTGCTTTAAAAAAACATTTTTTCTAGGGACAGAAAACTATAGGTAGGGAGAGTGTCAGTGTGTTTTACTGTACGAATCCTTGTTTCTAGGGACAGGGAAGGACAGTGAGGGAAATTCTCCTAGTGCTATAGTGTGCTTTAAAAAAACATTTTTTCTAGGGACAGAAAATTTTGGTAGGGAGAGTGTCAGTGTGTTTTACTGTACGAATCCTTGTTTCTAGGGACAGGGAAGGACAGTGAGGGAAATTCTCCTTGTGCTATAGTGTGCTTTAAAAAAACATTTTTTCTAGGGACAGAAAACTATAGGTAGGGAGAGTGTCAGTGTGTTTTACTGTACGAATCCTTGTTTCTAGGGACAGGGAAGGACAGTGAGGGAAATTCTCCTTGTGCTATAGTGTGCTTTAAAAAAACATTTTTTCTAGGGACAGAAAACTATAGGTAGGGAGAGTGTCAGTGTGTTTTACTGTACGAATCCTTGTTTCTAGGGACAGGGAAGGACAGTGAGGGAAATTCTCCTTGTGCTATAGTGTGCTTTAAAAAAACATTTTTTCTAGGGACAGAAAACTATAGGTAGGGAGAGTGTCAGTGTGTTTTACTGTACGAATCCTTGTTTCTAGGGACAGGGAAGGACAGTGAGGGAAATTCTCCTTGTGCTATAGTGTGCTTTAAAAAAACATTTTTTCTAGGGACAGAAAACTATAGGTAGGGAGAGTGTCAGTGTGTTTTACTGTACGAATCCTTGTTTCTAGGGACAGGGAAGGACATTGAGGGAAATTCTCCTTGTGCTATAGTGTGCTTTAAAAAAACATTTTTTCTAGGGACAGAAAACTATAGGTAGGGAGAGTGTTAGTGTGTTTTACTGTACGAATCCTTGTTTCTAGGGACAGGGAAGGACAGTGAGGGAAATTCTCCTTGTGCTATAGTGTGCTTTAAAAAAACATTTTTTCTAGGGACAGAAAACTATAGGTAGGGAGAGTGTCAGTGTGTTTTACTGTACGAATCCTTGTTTCTAGGGACAGGGAAGGACAGTGAGGGAAATTCTCCTTGTGCTATAGTGTGCTTTAAAAAAACATTTTTTCTAGGGACAGAAAACTATAGGTAGGGAGAGTGTCAGTGTGTTTTACTGTACGAATCCTTGTTTCTAGGGACAGGGAAGGACAGTGAGGGAAATTCTCCTTGTGCTATAGTGTGCTTTAAAAAAACATTTTTTCTAGGGACAGAAAACTATAGGTAGGGAGAGTGTTAGTGTGTTTTACTGTACGAATCCTTGTTTCTAGGGACAGGGAAGGACAGTGAGGGAAATTCTCCTTGTGCTATAGTGTGCTTTAAAAAAACATTTTTTCTAGGGACAGAAAACTATAGGTAGGGAGAGTGTCAGTGTGTTTTACTGTACGAATCCTTGTTTCTAGGGACAGGGAAGGACAGTGAGGGAAATTCTCCTAGTGCTATAGTGTGCTTTAAAAAAACATTTTTTCTAGGGACAGAAAATTTTGGTAGGGAGAGTGTCAGTGTGTTTTACTGTACGAATCCTTGTTTCTAGGGACAGGGAAGGACAGTGAGGGAAATTCTCCTTGTGCTATAGTGTGCTTTAAAAAAACATTTTTTCTAGGGACAGAAAACTATAGGTAGGGAGAGTGTCAGTGTGTTTTACTGTACGAATCCTTGTTTCTAGGGACAGGGAAGGACAGTGAGGGAAATTCTCCTTGTGCTATAGTGTGCTTTAAAAAAACATTTTTTCTAGGGACAGAAAACTATAGGTAGGGAGAGTGTCAGTGTGTTTTACTGTACGAATCCTTGTTTCTAGGGACAGGGAAGGACAGTGAGGGAAATTCTCCTTGTGCTATAGTGTGCTTTAAAAAAACATTTTTTCTAGGGACAGAAAACTATAGGTAGGGAGAGTGTCAGTGTGTTTTACTGTACGAATCCTTGTTTCTAGGGACAGGGAAGGACAGTGAGGGAAATTCTCCTTGTGCTATAGTGTGCTTTAAAAAAACATTTTTTCTAGGGACAGAAAACTATAGGTAGGGAGAGTGTCAGTGTGTTTTACTGTACGAATCCTTGTTTCTAGGGACAGGGAAGGACAGTGAGGGAAATTCTCCTTGTGCTATAGTGTGCTTTAAAAAAACATTTTTTCTAGGGACAGAAAACTATAGGTAGGGAGAGTGTCAGTGTGTTTTACTGTACGAATCCTTGTTTCTAGGGACAGGGAAGGACAGTGAGGGAAATTCTCCTTGTGCTATAGTGTGCTTTAAAAAAACATTTTTTCTAGGGACAGAAAACTATAGGTAGGGAGAGTGTCAGTGTGTTTTACTGTACGAATCCTTGTTTCTAGGGACAGGGAAGGACAGTGAGGGAAATTCTCCTTGTGCTATAGTGTGCTTTAAAAAAACATTTTTTCTAGGGACAGAAAACTATAGGTAGGGAGAGTGTCAGTGTGTTTTACTGTACGAATCCTTGTTTCTAGGGACAGGGAAGGACAGTGAGGGAAATTCTCCTTGTGCTATAGTGTGCTTTAAAAAAACATTTTTTCTAGGGACAGAAAACTATAGGTAGGGAGAGTGTCAGTGTGTTTTACTGTACGAATCCTTGTTTCTAGGGACAGGGAAGGACAGTGAGGGAAATTCTCCTTGTGCTATAGTGTGCTAAAGCATTCCTCATCAACCATCTTTGAAATCCTTGTTTTTTGGACAGTCAGGGAAATTGTCGTTGTGCTATTCTGTGCAAAAGCAATCATCCTCAACCATATTTAGAAATCCTTAAGTAAAGGGACAGAGAAGGACACCTGAAGGTAGCCCTTATTGCTTTTTTCCCATCTCCCTGCAGGCCATCTATTAGAATGTCTGGAAGGCAAACAAGGAGAGGCAGACAGTCAGGAGGCAATAAAAGAGGGCAAGCAGGCTCTGTGTCTGGGGACAACAGTGCTGGTCGTGGACGCGGTGCATTGTCATCAGCACATGGCCATGGGACACGCTTGTCCTTCTTTTCGGCAGCTGGACATGTTGAGCCACATCATGCCGAAGACTTGGTAGAGTGGATGACCAAGCCCTCCTCCTCCTCCTCATCCTCTCTCACCCAGGCTCAGGGTACTGGCAAAGCAGCTGCCAAAGCGTCCTCTTCCCTGGTATCAATGTCAGACTCATCATCAGTCACTCCTTCCCTAGACCCACCATGTCCTCCTCCTGAGGAGTCCCCCGAACTGTTTGAGCACAGTGTTGGGTACATGCTCCAGGAGGATGCCCAGCGTTTCGAAGGGTCTGATGATGAAACCCAGCTACAGGAAGGCAGTAGCGTGAGAGCAGACAGAGGGGATGCTCAAGAAGGACACCAATCTGGCAGTCATGTTCCAGCAGCTGCAGCATACTGCCAGATTGGCTCCAGTGATGAGGAGGGAGGGGATGATGAGGTCACTGACTCCACGTGGGTGCCTAATAGGAGAGAGGAGGAGGAGGAGGAGGATGAGGAGGAGGCACATCTCCAACGAGGCAGGATGCCCTTTGGTGGCCAGCGTAAGGGCAGTACACCGACGGAATCACACCGCAGAGCTCCGCCTGTGCAGGGCGCTGCCTCTGCCCGTCATTCAAAAAGTTCTTTGGTGTGGGCCTTTTTTGAGGCTAGTGCATCAGATCGCACAGCTGCTGTTTGCAACATATGTCTCAAGCGTATATCGCGTGGCCAAAACATCAGCCGCTTGGGTACCACATGCCTGACCAGACATATGTTTACCTGCCATGCAGCTCGTTGGCAAGCCTACCTCAAAGACCCACACCAAAGAACAAAGCGGACCTCTCCTTGCACCGCATCAGCTGGGATCTCCAACCCCACTATAACTTCAGTCCTCTCTGAAACATGCACTGAGAGGAATGAAGGTGTAGAATTAGGTGTGTCACAGCCAAGTACTTGCGGCCACTCTGCTAGCAGTACACCGACGTCCGATTCTAGCAGGCAAATTTCCCTGCCCCAGCTGCTGGACCGTCGAAAGAAGTTCACTCCCAGCCATCCACATGCCCAGCGGTTGAATGCTAGCTTGGCTAAATTGCTAGCGCTTCAACTGCTGCCTTTTCAGTTGGTAGACTCGGCCCCCTTCCGTGAGTTTGTGCAATGTGCGGTTCCTCAGTGGCAGGTTCCCAAACGCCACTTTTTCTCACGGAAGGCTATTCCGGCTCTCTACCGGCATGTGGAAGGCAATGTCTTGGCCTCGCTGGACAGGGCGGTCAGCGGTAAGGTGCATATTACCGCTGACTCATGGTCCAGCAGGCATGGACAGGGACGTTACCTTTCTTTCACGGCCCATTGGGTCACTCTTTTGGCAGCTGGGAAGGATGCAGGACAAGGTGCAGTAGTGTTGGAGGTTGTTCCACCGCCACGCCTACAAAATGCTACTACTGGTTCTGACACACCTCTCTCCTCCACCCCCTCCTCTTCTTCTTCCTCCATGGCCTCTTCCTGTGGTTTGTCCTCTGAACCAGCGGTGCTCCGTAGCCGTTCAAGGGGCTACGCAAGTACGCAGGCAAAAAGATGCCATGCCGTGCTTGCGCTGGTGTGTTTGGGGGACAGAAGCCACACTGGGGCAGAGGTCCTGTCTGCTCTGCAGGGCCAGGCCGAGAGGTGGTTGATGCCACGCCAGCTTAAGCCAGGAATGGTGGTTTGCGACAATGGCACCAACCTCCTCTCCGCCCTCTGACAGGGACAATTGACCCATGTGCCCTGTGTGGCTCACGTCCTTAACCTGGTGGTGCAGCGGTTCTTGGGCAGGTACCCGGGCTTACAGGATGTCCTGAGGCAGGGCAGGAAAGTCTGTGTGCATTTCCGCAGATCTTATAATGCCAGTGCTCGCCTGGCTGAGCTGCAAAAGGAGTTGAACCTGCCCAAGAACCGCCTTATATGTGACATGCCCACCAGGTGGAACTCAACGTTGGCCATGCTGCAGCGGCTGCACACGCAGCAGAGGGCCATCAATGAGTACCTGTGCGACTACCGCACCAGGACAGGGTCAGGGGAGCTTGGTTTTTTTTCTCCACGCCAGTGGGGCATGATCAGGGATGCATGCACTGTCCTGGCACCATTTGAGGAGGCCACGAGGATGGTGAGCAGTGACAGTGCATGCATCAGTGACACTGTACCTCTTGTCCACCTGTTGGAGCACACGCTGCGTGGAATAATGGACAGGGCACTTGAGGCAGAACAGAGGCAGGAAGAGGAGGACTTCCTTGCCTCTCAAGGCCCCCTTTACCCAGACAGTGTTCCTTCTGTCCCACCCATCGCACAGGAAGAGGAGGAGGAGGAGGAGGAGGAGGATTGTGTCAGCATGGAGGTGGAGGCTGGCACTCAGCATCATCAGCAGCAGTCTTTTAGGGATGATTTACAGTCCCAAGAAACCAGTGGACTTGTACGTGGCTGGGAGGAGGTGGCTGCGGATCATGTCGTCCTTAGTGACCCAGAGGACTCCGGAGCAAATGCCTCAGCAAACCTACGCTGCATGGCCTCCCTGATCCTGCAAAGTCTGCGGAAGGATCCTCGTATTCTTCGGATCAAGGAGAGGGACCATTACTGGCTGGCCACTCTCCTTGATCCACGGTACAAGGGTAAGGTTGCGGACCTTATGTTACCGTCGCAGAGGGAGCAGAGGATGAGACAACTCCGGGAGGCCTTGCAGAAAGGTCTGTGCAACGCGTTCCCAGAGACTGGGAGGTTACAAACTCCTGGTCCTGGACAACGAGTTGCTGAGGCTTCGGGCAGTCAAAGAAGGAGCGGTGGGGAAGGTGGCCGTCTGACCGATGCGTTCAGACAATTCTTTAGTCCGCAGCCCCAAAGTATGATCGGTTCCAGCAACCATCGCCAGCGTCTGATAAACATGGTGCAGGAATATCTAGGGGCAAGGTCAGACTTGGACACCTTCCCCACCGAAAATCCTCTGGCTTACTGGGTCTTGAGGATGGATCACTGGCCAGAGCTTGCACAGTATGCAATTGAGCTACTGGCCTGTCCTGCATCCAGCGTTCTTTCGGAACGCACATTCAGTGCTGCTGGAGGATTTGTCACGGATCACAGGGTGCGCCTGTCCACCGACTCGGTTGATCGACTGACTTTCATCAAGATGAACCAGTCTTGGATCACCACCAGCTACCACACACCTGATGCTGATATAACAGACTAATTGATTTTAACATGTCACATCCCTTCAAGACTGATGCTGATGCTGAGTGTCTGTGCTGTTATGTTGACTGGCTATCCTCCTCCTCCGAGTCCTCAATGATACGATTGATGATGATAGCTTGGAAGATCATTTTTGTTTATGGGTGCCGCCACCAGTGGCTAAGGCCCAATTTTTCAGCCCCTGTTTAACAGGGGCGTGTCATTACAATTTTTGAAGCAATACTTTGCAACAGGGCTCATTGCTGTGCTCCAAGTACAGTATCTGTGAGGGGTTGTAGTGTTGTGCCACCAGTGCCTAAGGCCCAATTTTTCAGCCCCTGTTCAACAGGGGCATGTAATTACAATTCTTGATCTAATAATTCACAGCAGGGCCCATTGCTGCACCCACCAAGAGTAACTCTGAGGGCTTACAGTGTTGTGGCAACGCCACCACCACCACCACCACGAAAGGCCCAATTTTTCAGCCCCTGTTCAACAGGGGCATGCAATTACAATTCTTGATCTAATAATTCACAGCAGGGCCCATTGCTGCACCCACCAAGAGTAACTGTCAGGGCTTACAGTGTTGTGGCACCAGCACCACCATCAAAGGCCCAATTTTTACTACCACTGTTCAACAATTATATGTAATTACAATTCCTGATATAATAGTTGACAGCAGGGCGTTCCAGCACCAACCAGGAGTAACTGTGAGTGCTTACAGTGTTGTGCCAACACCAACAACTAAGGGGCCTATTTCTGCAGAGTATATACGGCAGGTCCCTACTTTCAAACATCCAACTTACAAACGACTCCTACTTGCAAACGCAAGAAGACAACAGGAAGTGAGAGGAAATCTACCCCTTGGAAGGAAAATTCTCTCCTGTAAGAATTAATATGGGAGAAAGGTGTCTCCTCTGTACTGATGCTTTATCAGCAATCCTTGTTTCAAGAAAAACACCACATTTCAAAAACAGTTGTCATTGGAACGGAAAGTGAGGTGAAATGTTCTGAACAGGGGCACAGACAGCAAAACAAATGTTACAGGGGTGATAACCCTTACCTATGTTTTCCAAAAAGTTTAAAAATAGATTTTTGGGCTGGAGCTACACTTAAACAATGTACCTGTTCAAAATTACAAACAGATTCTACATAAGAACAAACCTACAGTCCCTGTCTTGTATGCACCGCCTGTATACGGCTGTTCAGAGTATATAGGGCCTTTTTTATTTTATGTGCAGGGTTCCCCTTAATATCCATACAAGACCCAAAGGGGCTGGTAATGGGCTGGGGTGGGGGGGGGGGGGTCATGGGGTAGCTATGCCATTTTTCTTAAAGATTTTCATCCATATTACCGGGACCAGACATTACATTAAAGCCGCAAGCAGTTTTAAATGGCTTTTTTTTCCTTTAGAAGTGTCATTTTGTGCAGGGACAGTTCTAAACACGGGAAACACGTGGCACTTCACAGGCATACTTTAGACACCCCCCAGGTACGATATTTAAAGGAATATTTGACTTTTTTTTTTCACTTTATGCATCATTAAAATGACTGCTCCCGAAAAACGACCGTTTTTAAAACTTCTTTTTGCATTGATACATGTCCCCTGGTGCACAACCCGGGTTCCCAAACCCTTTTTAGGACAATAACATGCATAATAGTTGTTATAATTAGCACTTTAGAATTCGAACGTTCGCATCCATTGTATTTAATAGGGTTCTAATATTCGTACGAACTTTCGGTCCGTTCGCGGGTTCTGGTGCGAACCGAACCCGGGGGTGTTCGGCTCATCACTATAAAAGACCACATAGATGAGTTCTTGCTGGAAAAAAACTATTTAAGCAACAGACAGCATGGATTCATGAAAGACAGAAGTTGTCAGACAAACCTGATTTCTTTTTATGAAGAGGTAAGTAAAACCTTGGACAGAGGCGTGGCTGTGGACGTGGTATACTTGGATTTTGCAAAAGCGTTTGATACAGTTCCCCACACACGGCTCATGTGTAAGGTAAAGTCTACAGGATTGGAAATATCAGTTTGTAAATGGATAGAAAACTGGCTAAAAGACAGAATTCAGAGAGTAGTAGTTAATGATTCTTACTCTGAATGGTCTAAGGTTATCAGTGGTGTACCCCAAGGTTCAGTGCTGGGACCCTTACTTTTTAATATCTTTATAAATGATATTGGGTCTGAGATCAAAAGTAACATTTCTGTCTTTGCAGATGACACCAAGCTATGCAGTGGAATAACGTCCTTACAAGATGTCTCCAATTTACAAGCCGACCTCGATGCCCTGTCTAATTGGGCGACTATGTGGCAGATGAGGTTTAATGTTGATAAATGTAAAGTTATGCACTTGGGGGCTAAGAATATGAATGCATCATACATACTAGGGGGAATACAACTGGGGGGATCCATAGTGGAGAAGGATCTGGGGGTTTTGGTAGATCATAAGCTCAATAATGGCATGCAATGCCAAGCTGTGGTTTCCAAAGCGAGCAAAGTCCTTTCTTGTATTAAGAGAGGTATGGACTCCAGAGAGAGAGACATCATTTTGCCCCTGTACAAATCGTTAGTAAGGCCTCATCTGGAATACGCAGTTCAGTTTTGGGCACCAGTTCTCAAAAAGCATATCAGGGAACTGGAGAAAGTGCAGAGAAGGGCAACCAAACTGATAAGAGGCATGGAGGAGCTCAGCTATGAAGAAAGATTAGAGGAACTGAATTTATTCACTCTTGAGAAGAGGAGAATAAGGGGGGATATGATTAACATGTACAAATATATAAGGGGTCCATATAGTGAACTTGGTGATGAGTTATTCACTTTACGGTCAACACAGAGAACAAGGGGGCACTCTTTACGTCTAGAAGAAAAAAGATTTCATCTCCAAATGCGGAAAGGTTTCTTCACAGTAAGAGCTGTGAAAATGTGGAACAGACTCCCTGCAGAGGTGGTTCTGGCCAGCTCAGTAGATTGCTTTAAGAAAGGCCTGGATACTTTCCTAAATGTACATAATATAACTGAGTACTAACAGTTCTAGGTAAAGTTGATCCAGGGTAAATCCGATTGCCTCTCGGGGGATCAGGAAGGAATTTTTTCCCCTGCTGTAGCAAATTGGATCATGCTCTGCTGGGGTTTTTTGCCTTCCTCTGGATCAACTGTGGGTATAGAATTGGGTATATGGGATTGCACGATATTTTTTTTACATTTTATTTTAGTTATTTTTTTATGGTTGAACTGGATGGACTTTGTCTTTTTTCAACCTGACTAACTATGTAACTATGTAACTATGTAACAATCTAAAAAAGGGCAACATCATCATAGGCAGTGATTTTAATATAGTCGGTGACCCCTCGGAAGACACATCCTCAAATCCTTGATGCAATCGCCCGGCATTAAACCCTCTCCTGTTCGGTGTGTGGAGATGCCAGCACTGCTCCGAGCGTGACTATACTTATTTCTCTCCAGCCCAGTTATCCTACTCCCGCATTGACTTCCTAATGGTCGACAGATGGACTCTTTAGAATGTTACACAGTCGGATTTCGGAGTTAACACATGGTCAGACCATGACCCTATCTCCATCACCCTGGGCGACCAAAGATCTGGACCTCCAAGAGTCTAGACTCTTCTCTACTGACGAACACAGAAGTCCAACAAGAAATTGAAATACAGCACCAAACCTTCTTTGAACTGAATGAGACCCAGGTGTCCAACAGGTTTACCGTGTGGGCAACCTACATAGCCTACATTCGTGGGATATTTATCAAATTGAGTAAAGAGCTAAACGCCAGAGGACTAAGCAAATCGATGAGGTCATCTCTCAAATTGCCCACCTTGAAAAACAAAATAAGACCTCCCCTTCCCATACTCTAGCCGGTGATCTCTTGGAGCTTAGACAACGTCTTTGTTCCCTACTGTTGTATAAGTTTGAATACAATTTAAAATGCACTAAAGCAAACTTCTATGCCATGGGCAACAAGGCAGGTGCGCTCTTAGCCCATCAGATTAAAGCTCAAAGATCAAAAGCTAAAATTCTTTCCCTCCGGCACCCCTCCTCGAAAAAACCCTCACTAATCCCCAATAAATAGCTAACGCTTTTAGCGACTACTATGTCTCTTTGTATAATCTAAAAAATGACCCTCACACTCTCCAACCCACTGAAGCCACTATTTAAAACTTCCTATCTTCTATAACTCTGCCCTCTCTCACTTCTACACAACTAGATTTGTTATCCCAACCCTTTATCGTAGAAGAGGTTCTCTCTGCGATTAAAACCCTGTCTCTGCATAAAACCCCTGGGGTAGATGGATTCTCCAACGCCTTCTACAAAAAATTTGCTAATATATTAGGCCTAAAACTGTCTGACCTCTTCAATACTGATGGGTCCTCTGATTTCCTACCTACTGATATGCTATGCTCTCTGATAACCACCACCCCCAATCCTGAAAAAGACCCCACTCTGGCTTCCAACTATAGACCTGTTTCGCTCTTGAATACGGATATAAAGCTGTTAGATAAAGTGTTTGCCAACAGGCTGATAGAACATATCCCCTATCTGATTGATCCAGACAAGGTTGGCTTCGTCCCCAGTAGGCAAGCCCCTGATGGTACAAAAAGGGTCATCAATCTTATCCATTCCATTACCCCCTGTTGAATGCCTTCTCTGCTGCTGTCCCTAGACACTGAGAAGGCATTTTACAGGGTACACTGGGGCTTTCTTAGAGTGGTTCTTACTAAGTTAGGTATTACTGGCTGGTTTCAGACCGCAATTCTATCTTTATACTCTAACCTCTCAGCAAAAGTTTTTACAGGTGGAGCCCTATCAACCTCTTTCAAAATCTCCAATGGCGCATGACAGGGTTGCCCCCTCTCCCCAAAAAATTTTGCATGCTGATGGAACCTCTGGCTGCTAAGATTAGATCTGACCGGTGTATCTCAGGCATCCCCTGCAACGGGGTGGAACACAAAGTAAGCCTCTTTGCAGACAATGTGATTCTTATGGTCACCAATCCCCAGAAGGCTCTACAAGTGATTCAGGAAATCTTGCATCAGTTCGGCCTAGTATCTTTTTACAAGCTCAATGCCTCTAAATTGCTAGTATTGCCCCTATGCATCCCTCTGAAATTGGTGACCCAATTAAAAACAAATTTGCCCTTTTATATGGGCTACTAATTCCTTACTTAGGTATCAAGCTAGCTCCCAGCATTGGTCAGCCATCTTATTTAAACCACCTTGCATTTGAATGGAACTTACCTTCTCTCGTATGCTCTCTACGTAGAACCGGGCTTTTCACACTGGGTAGAATAGCGACCATCAAGATGATACTGCTCCCTAAACTCCTCTACCTATTTCGAATGGTGATTATGCCTATTTCCCAATCCTTTTTTTCCTAAATCCAGAAACAAATCTCAAAATTTGTGTGGGATTCAAAACCACCCCGATGCCCTCACTACATACTGACTAGATCCCACTGCAGAGGTGGAGTGGGCCTACCACAGATTAGCACTTACTATTATACTGCTATTCCGGATCAGATCTACTGGCACCCTATTTCAGATAAAATATGGTCTCTGATGGAAAACCACCCACATCAAAGCCAAAACCTGACAGACCTCCTTCTCCTCTCTATGATGGGTTCCCCCAAACTCCCACTCAACCCTTATCCCTCAATCGCAGCTTCCCTACTTGCATGGAAACAACTTCTATCTACACCCTCTCTTAAAGTCCCAACTCAATGCCTTCCGATGCTCCTAGGGACCCTGTCCACATGCGTTCTTGACTTGAATCTGTCACAGTGGCAATTGGCTGGTATCTCCTCTATTGGGGATATCTTTACTATGAATTCCTTAAAGTCATTTGACACCCTCAGGGAAGAATACAACCTCTCAGAGTCAGAGGCCTTCACATATACCCGGATTGCCCACCTTCTCGGCTCATCTAATATATCACCTAATACCGATCTCCCTGAATCTACAGTTCTACTTCCAACCATCTTACCAAAAAAAAGGTATATCCCTACTCTACTCTCACCTTAGTGATGCCCGTCCCTACTCTCACATCCCAACTTTAAATAAATGGGCAGAAGAACTGAATACCTCCATTGCTCCAGATATGTGGCAATGAGCATTCAGAGAAACGTACCTAGCCTCCCACTGCACAAACCACCGGGAATCTTTTCAGAAAACCCTTCACAGGTGGTACCTCACACCCTACCAACTATCCAAAATGTACCCTGGCAGTTCACCTAGCTGTTGGAGAATTTGCGGCAGTGTAGGCTCCCTTGCCCACATCCTGTGGTTTTGCAAGTCCTTAAGCTTCTTCTGGAAACAAATTTTTGTACTGATCTACTCAATCTCTGGAGTGACTACCACTCCAAGCCCCACAATAGCCTTACTCCATTTAGGCATAGAAAAATACCCTCTTGGATCTAGATTTGCTATCATTCACTTACTTTTTGCAGCCAAATTAAACATAACCAGACTGTTTAAGTCGGCAATTGTACCCCCTCCATCTCTGGTACAATTGCCGACTTAAACACTCAATGCGATAAGGAGAAAATGGTTTCTAGAAAAGCTCTACAGATAAAAAGGTTGTAACTAAGTGGTCACAATGGCTAATAGGAAATTGTCTCTTTAAGCACTGCTTTTTCGGTGAGTTTGTATATAACATATATGTATATGCATATGTATCTGTGTATCTCAGTATCTACATTATACATACTGTATTCTAATGTTAGTGGTTGTAAACCCCAAAACATTTTTTTTTTAAAACTAACCACCTGCAAGACAAAGCCATAATGAGCTAGTATGACTAGCATACTAGCTCATTATGAAGTACTTACCTTAGATCGAAGCCCCCAAAGCCATCCACGTCTTCCCCTCTGGCCGCAGTCATCTCTCCGGAAGGTTACTTCCGGGTATCGCTGCTCCAGTGCTGTGATTGGCCAGAGCGGCAAAGACGTCACTCCGCGCATGCTCACGGGAGCCATCAAAATCGGCGTTGACGGTTTTATGAATGGGATTTTCAGTGCGCCTGCGCCGTTGTCTACGGCGCGCATGCGCCGTAGACAACGGTGCATACCTTTCGGCAAATATCTCCTAAACCGTGCAGGTTTAGGAGATATTGCAAACACCTACAGGTAAGCCTTAATCTAGGCTTACCTGTAGGTGTAACTTCCGGGGGAGGGTTTACAATCACTTTAATATGTTCCTTTAATTAGAAACGTTGAAGCTCCTGAGGAAGTGACAATTGAGTCATGAAACATGTAGAGACAAGTTTTTTGAGCAAAGGTTTTAACCGTCAAGGACCTCTGGAACTTTCGAGAGGAATACCTGTATCTTAGTGTGGGCTTTGTCTTGTTTGTTATGTGGCTCTGCCCCACAGGAATACTTAGTATTTTCTCTAGGATAACCACGGTGTCCTTTAATTATGTTTTATTAACCACTTCCCTACCCAGCCATAGTCATATGACGTCCTCGGCTTTGTAGGGGGATATCTGAATGATGCCTGCAGCTAGAGGCATCATTCAGATATCCTTTTGAAGTGCCAGCGATTCTGTGCACCATAAGAATGATCATAGCGGCCGTTCCGCCGCTTGATCGTTCTTATAGGCGGTGGGAGGGGACACCCCCCCTCCCGCCGCCATCCGGTGCTTCTCCGGGCTCCCCCGTGCGATCGGGGACCCGGAGCGAATCTTCCGGCATCGTTGGTGGAGTCACGTGATGAGCATAGAGATGACTGGTGACCAGATGGTCACCAGTCATCTCTATGATCGTCGGAGGCCCGGGCGCGATGTGATGACGTCACGCCCGGGTCTCAAAAATGTAAACAAAGCCGCCGTTGCGGCTGTAAGTATGAAATCAGTGAAAAAATTTTCACTGATCTCATGCTTTCCAGCCTGGAGGAGAGATGTGGAGTCTTATTGATCCCGCATCTCTCAATAAAGAGAACCTGTTACACACATTCCTATTACAAGGGATGTTTACATTCCTTGTAATAGGAATAAAAGTGATCAAAAAAAAAAAAAAAAGTAAAATCATTGTAAAAAAATAAATAAATAAGTAAAATAAATAAATAAATAATATTTTTTTTTTTTTTAAAACGCCCCTGTCCCCGGTAGCTCGCGATCAGAAGCGAATGCACACGTAAGTCGCCCACATATGTAAACGCCATTCAAACCACGCATGTGAGGTATCGCCGCGTGCGTTAGAGCGCGTGCAACAATTCTAGCACTAGACCTCCTCTGTAATTCTAACCTGGTAACCTGTAAAAAAATTAAAGCGTCGCCTATGGAGATTTTTAAGTACCGAAGTTTGGCGCCATTCCATGAGTGTGCGCAATTTTAAAGCGTGACATGTTAGGTATCTATTTACTCGGCGTAACATTATCTTTCATATGTTCCCAAAAAATTGGGCTAACTTTACTGTTTTGTTATTTTTTAATTCATGAAACCATTTTTTTTTTTAAAAAAAGGCGTTTGAAAAATTATTGCGCAAATATTGTGCAAGAAAAAATGTTGCAATGACCGTCATTTTATTCCCTAGGGTGTCTGCTAAAAAAACATATATAATGTTTGGGGGTTCTGAGTAATTTTCTAGCAAAAGAATGATGATTTGTACATGTAGGAGAGAAGTGCCAAAATAGGCCCGGTATTGAATAGGTACAAAAAGCCCTGTATTGAAGTGGTTAAAGAGGAGCTCCGGTCAAAAAAAATTTTTTTATTTTTTTTTTTGCACGATTGTAATTGTCAGATAACATAGTCCCCAAAACATAGCACTATCTCCCCAGCCCCGAAAGTAATCTTTGTTCACACTTGCCTTAGTTTCTTTCTCTCCAGATCTGGCCGTATCCATGTTGTGTCTGGGCATTTGAAGCCCAGTTCGTTTCCCTTCCTGGTTATCATGCTGAAGTTCATGCTGGGTAACCAGCATGCACCTCGCGATCTCGCGCATGTGCAGTAGAACGGTGCTCGTAGCGCCGTTAGTTTGTTTCGTTGTCATGACAATGGGTGGCGACGGAGGAATGTCCCGCCCCATTGTTATGACAACGCAGATAACAGATCTTGCGCATGCGCAGTAGAATGGGTTTTCGGCAGAGAAAAGTGCACAGTCTCCAGGGAAATGATGACACTCATTTCCCAGGAGTCTGTGCGGCTTAGGTAGAATAGGAGAACCACTGTGGTCCAGGAAGAAGGCAGATTAGCAATTCTACCTAGCAACAGGGTGTTAAAGGCAAGTAAAAAAAAATTTTTGCACAGACTCTCCTTTCTTCCCTCCCTGTTTGGAACAATTTTCATAAAGTTAATATGAAGTTCATACACACGCTATGTTAAAACCTATTGTTCCTAGTTAATACTGTCTTAGGTATATCACACAACTTAGCTCTGAAATGAGCTCCTGTTTATACCTTGAGTACTAATTCTACATGTTCTGGTTGTTAAATATGAAATCTTTAATAAAGATAATTTGAACTTAAAAAAAGGCCAATACCTGCTTTCAATTATAAAGTTTGAATGGAATGTACACATGGTCAAAAAATGTACACAGCAAGCAGCACATAGCAGGAGACTGGTGCAGAAAAGAAGGCATTGCTAAACCAGTAATTATAAGAATAAAAAAACCTTTCACACTCATTATCTCTGGTCGCTGGTACTTTATTAAAGCAGTCTCCTGCAGCATATATGTGGTGATTCTGGCCCATGTCACCAAGAGGGCCCATTCACACTATTGCAAGGGGCTTAACTCACATGTTGATAAGTGTGATGTTGTGTGTTAATGTGTGCACCGCAACTGGCCAAAACTTGTTCCTCCATTATGGTCACAGCAGTGCACAACTATTCATTACGCTGCAACCTAGAAGCATCAGGAAAGAGATCCGCTGTTCCATTGGTGATGAATAGCACTGTAGTGCACCAATGCTGGAGCTTGCATTACAGCACAGGATTGAGAGAGGAACCAGCCAGCTAAGTGTTATGGGGGGTTGGGGTGTTTTTCACCTTTAATGCAGGGAATTTATTAAGATAATAATAATTGGCCTTTAGAACCACTTTAAGTAGGCTGCCACAATGTCCTGTTCTTACATGAAACCAAAACTTTTTTTTTATTATTCTGGGTGAAGTTAGGAAGCGTAAAACATCTATCAGAGTAAATCTCTCTGAGGGGGACACCGACAACAATGAAAACATGACAGGGGTTCTAGCTTTCCGTACTTTATTGAAAAAAATTAAATATTTATCAGCTGAGCACAAGTAGATTGTTTCCTGTGCCATAACCAGGATTGTCTTAAAAACAATAATTTAAAACCTACAGCCCTCAAAAAAATAAAAAAAAACATTTTAATCAAAATATTAACTTAAAGAAAAGAAAATACAATCAATTAGCTGCATTGTGATAGATAAAGAAACTCAGGTTGTTATAAACAATAAGCCTGGATTCGTTGACCTGCATTAAAGGCATACACTTTAATGTGTTTCTATTTATTTCAATGGAAAATTCATCAGGTAAAAAATGCATAGACTTGAAGCAGCATTTAAAATCAACCAGATGGTGAAATACTATAAAACACCACTAGATGTCAGTCGTGCTTTATTTGGGTCTTCTTATTAACCCACAGTGGGGAAGAGAAGCTTTCATTCATAAAATAAGATATAACAAAGCCAATGCCTGCCTATTCGCTCATGCTGGTTAAAAAGGAGCCTGTGATTGTGCAGCACTAGATCGAGACTGTAAACTGTATACTCGATTGTTAGAGTAATCTTCTTTGTCTCTTTCAAGTTTACCTCTTTTCCGCCTCCCAATATTTCACTTAAATGGAATCAGTCTATCTACTAAGGACTGCTTATTCTTTTCAAACTCCTCGTCGCCCACTATTGATCTTAGGTTTCTGTCCAATGTGGTAATCAGTTATTCCAACATCTACTTCTATTTTAGTTAGCATGTCTGACTAGCAGCACTAGGGTCGCTGGTTCGAATCTCCACAACACTACCTGCCTGAAGTTGCATGTTCTCCTTGTGCCTGTGTGGGTTTCTTTTGGGTACCCCGGTTTCCTCCCACACTCCAAAGACATGTTAGTAGGTTAATTGGATCATGTTTAAATTGGCCCCAGCATATTTGAATGTGAGTTAAGGACCTTAGATTGTTAGCTCCTTGAGGGCAGGGACTGATGTGAATGTACAATATAAATTAAAAGCACTTTGAAAATTGACAGTGCTATAAAAGTACCTGTAATAAATAAATACATTTCTATATAAACTCAACTCAAATCCCTGAAGAATGTATTTATTGTATTAGCAAACTTTTTCTGAACTCATAATTTTTGGAATAATTCATACTTAACCTCCTACTCTAGCTGCGCGATCTCGATGCGCGATCGGCTCTCCTTCTCCTCACATGGAGCCTGCCAGTGAGGGGAAGGAGAGCGGATCTGTGCTGTGAGGCAGGAATCAGTGTGTATGAACTGCTTTTTACACACTGATTACCCAGCTAGTGTCCCCAAAACAGTGTCCCCACACAGTTAAACACCTCACACATCTGTCCCACATCTGTCCCAGTAAAATCATTGGTCCCAGTGAACATCAGTCCCAGTGATCATCTGGCACACATCTGTCCATGATCATCTGCCACATCTGTCCGTGATCATCTGCAACATCTGTCCGTGATCATCTGCAACATCTGTCCATGATCATCTGTGCACATCTGTCTGTGGTCATCTGCGCACATCTGTCTATGATCATCTGCACATCTGTCTGTGATCATCTGCCACATCTGTCCGTGATCATCTGTGTATATCTGGTGCACATCTGTCCATGATCATCTGCCACATCTGTCTGTGATTATCTGCAACATCTGTCCCAGTAAACATCTGCCACATCTGTTCAGTAAACATCTGCACACATCTGTCTGTGATTATCTGCCACATCTGTCCCAGTGCACATCTGCACACATCTGTCTGTGATCATCTGTGTATATCTGGTGCACATCTGTCCATGATCATCTGCCACATCTGTCCGTGATCATCTGTGTATATCTGGTGCACATCTGTCCATGATCATCTGCCACATCTGTCTGTGATTATCTGCCACATCTGTCTCGGTAAACATCTGCACACATCTGTCTGTGATTATCTGCCACATCTGTCCCAGTGCACATCTGCACACATCTGTCTGTGATCATCTGCCACATCTGTCCCAGTGTCCCAGTGAACATCTGCACACATCTGTCCTTGATCATCTGCCACATCGGTGCCAGTGCACATCTGCACACATATGTCCATGATCATCTGCCACATCTGTCCCAGTGATCAACATCTGTCCCACATCTGACACATCTTTCACATCTGTTCCTGTAATCTGTCATCATGGTTAAAACAATTATTCAGCAGTAAGGAGGCTTTCCATATACTCCAGAGTAGGTCGGACGAGAGTAGCAGGGAACTCTCTCCGTCAGACTCAGATAGCGAGTATGAGCCAGTAGAAAGCAGTGGCTCTGAAATGGAAACTGAGGAGAACAGAATCCTAACAAAAAAAATTATGATAGGCAGTCAGGAAACTAAATGTGTAATTTATGCACCTACAACACCTGATGGTGCTCCCTGCATGTTGGGCCTCTGTATGTGGCCAGGCTGTGGAAATGTTTCACACATGTGGTATTGCCATACTCAGGAGGAGTAGCAGAATATATTTTGGGGTGTAATTGCAAGTTTATGTATGCCATGTGTGAGAAATAACTTGTTAATATGACAGTTTTGTGGAGAAAAAAAAATCTTAATTTTCCAAACAATTGTGAGCAAAAAATTACAACTTCAAAAAACTCACTATGCCTCTTACATGGACTTTCATCTTTACAAAAAGTGGTAATTTGGGGAGTATGTGTACTGTCCTGACATTTTAGGGCCTCAAGAAATGAGAGGCAGTCAGTACATCAGGATTAACCAATTTTCAGTGATACGTAGCATAGCCTGTAGACACTATAACTTTCATACAAACCAATTATCATACACTTATCAGAATTTTTTTTTACCAAGGACATGTAGCAGAATACATTCTGACCTAAATTTATGACGAAATTTGATTTTATTGGATTTCTTTTAAAAAATTTCGCTCTTTTTTTCTCTTATATCACAAAAAATAAAAAACCCAGTGGTGAATAAATACCACCAAAAGAAATCTATGTTTGTGTGAACAAAATGATAAGAATGTAATTGTCATTCAAAGTGCAAGAGCAGGGAAAGCTGAAAATTGATCTGGGAACGAAGGGGGTGAAATTGCCCGGTACTGAGTTAGTTAAAAGGCAAATCATTAATTGTAAAGTTCGATTTAACTGTAAAGATCGATTTCTGGCTATCTCTACAGTTAATTTATAAGCTCGGGCACAGGAAGTTCAAGTATTTGTCAAACACTTCCAGGGATCACATGTCACCCTGCCATATCACAGGTATCATCCATGAAACAATACTATCCTAGAGTCTATCAGGGATGAAAAATGTGCACTACTAATAGTTAGGCTTGTGCAATTCGTTTCGTAACGAATCGAAATTCGCTTGAATTTAGAAACTTTCGGACATTCGGAAGAATTCGAATTTCCAAACAAAGCAATTACGAATAAAACCGAATCCGAAATACATTATATCGCAAATAGCGAATGCCCGAATGTCTTCGGCATAATTCGTTATGAAAAAAGTTACGAATGTACGAATCCATGCGAAGCACAATAACACTCTGCTCTGCTCTTTGCTTCTCCCTCACCGTGCTGAACTCCCTCTCAAAATGGTGTACAGGGGCGGAGGCTATAGCCGCATGTAAAAAATATGAGATTTCGAATCGTTACAAATAACCGCTATGTATTTTAGAAAAGTACAAATCCATTCGAAGCACATTAGGCATAATAGGCAGCGTCGTTGTGAGAGAGACACGGAAAATTACGAATCAACGAACCCAACAAAAGTTACGAAAGTAGGAGTTGTGTCCAGAATCAACGAAAAACAATGTACTCTACCGAAAGTACTAATTATAAATCAACGAAAAATAAGGCTTACATTAATACGAATCATTCCGATTCAACGAAAAATGTCGCTTGCGAAAATACGAATTAGTCCGAACACGAAAAATCCCGTCTAGCAAAATTACGAACAATTACGAATCAACAGGATCGAAAAGAAACAAACCAAAACTAAACGAATTTTTCCGTTGTGCACAAGTCTACTAATAGTTAGACATTTTACAAAGAAATCCCACACCATAGCTCAACTTAAATACATGGTCATTGATTCTGTACCCCCCCCCCCCCAAGATGAGACAAGGAGGAGACAGAGAGTTAGGTTAAAACAAAAATAGGTCCAAAGGGTACAAAAACTGGATACAATACAGCCTTGGAGATTAAACATTGACTTTGATTTCTATGTGTTCCTGTGAGTATGTATCATAATTAGACCATTACATTGTTACTATTTTTATTTTTTGGTCATCAACAGTATAATCTACAACAAATAGAGTCTTTCTACGGTTATGATGTTGCAT
Organism: Rana muscosa; assembly: GCA_029206835.1. NCBI lineage: Eukaryota > Metazoa > Chordata > Amphibia > Anura > Ranidae > Rana > Rana muscosa. The sequence continues at coordinate 1,064,039,774 of CM055116.1, forward strand.
TTAGGCGCCATGCTAAAAAAAAACACTGCTAAAAACGCTGGATAAAAATGCTGGTAACAGATTTTTGTAGTAGCCTTTTAGCAGCGTTTAGGAGAGTTTTTTAACCGCTTCCCGACCGCCGCACGACTATATACGTCAACACAATGGCACTCCTGGGCAGAAGGACGTATATATATGTCCCCTTTAAGGAAGCGCCATTGTGCACACGCGCGTGCCCGTCGCGAGCTCCGTGAACCCGACCGCGGGGGTACCCGCGATCGTCTCACGGTGAGTTAGAAAGGGGAGATGCTGATGTAAACACGCATCTCCCCGCTCTACCTAGTGACAATGACAGTGCTCACCGCTTCCTGTAATTGGAAGCGATGATGACTGTCTTGTCACATGTAGCCCATCCCCCCTACAGTAAGAAACACTCACTAGGGCACACTTAACCCCTACAGCACCACCTAGTGGTTAACCCCTTCACTGCCAGTGTCAGTTTCACATTTATCAGTGCATTTTTATAGCACCGATCGCTGTAAAAATGACAATGGTCCCAAAAATGTGTCAAAAGTGTCCGATGTGTCCGCCATAATGTCGCAGTCACGATAAAAATCACTGATCGCCGCCATTACTAGTAAAAAAATAAAATATTAATAAAAATGCAATAAAACTATCCCCTATTTTGTAGACGCTATAACTTTTGCGCAAACCGATCAATAAACGCTTATTGCTAATTTTTTTAACCAAAAATATGTAGAAGAATACATATCGGCTTAAACTGAGGAAATAAAATGTTTTTTTTTATATATTTTTGGGGGATATTTATTATAGCAAAATGTAAAAAATATATCAAATTTTTTTCAAAATTGTCGCTCTATTTTTGTTTATAGCGCAAAAAATTAAAACCGCAGAGGTGATCAAATACCACCAAAAGAAAGCTCTATTTGTGGGGGAAAAAAGGACATCAATTTTGTTTGGGAGCCACGTCGCACGACAGCGCAATTGTCAGTTAAAGCGACGCAGTGCCAAATTGCAAAAAGACCTCCGGTCTTTAAGCTGACAAATGGTCCGGGCTGAAGTGGTTAAGAATGTTTCGGAGCGTTAGCGTTCTATTAGTGTTTTTGCAGTAAAAGGGGGAAAAAAGCTCATTAAACGCTATTAGGAGCGTTTAGGAGCGTTTTTCAGCATCTCTGCTGGAAAACGACTCCAAGAAACTCTACAAAAACAATTTTTTTTTCTGCTCCTAGGCACTGAAGCTCAAAAAATTCTAATAGCCTAAAGTAGTGTGCATGGACACATAGCATTTTTTTCTGCTCCTAGAAGATAAATAGTGTTAACAGCTTCTAGGAGCTTAAAAAAACAATAGTGTTAATGGAAACCTTAAAGTGTATGTAAACCCACTCTCATCCTTTCTAAACTACTGCCATAGCGCTGAACTATAAGGTAATAGATGCCTCCTGCATGTATCCTTATCTGTCATATGTCTCCCCTCTGTCTGTTATGAGACCTGAAAAACTGCAGATTCTGTGGGTGGATCTGTTGTCTGGAGCTCGGTGGGTGGAGTCATGATGTCAGTAGACTCCCCGCCCACCTCTACACTCCCCTTGTCAACATGCATTTTCTCCTGTGTATTCTATCTGCTATAATCACTAACATCCAGTCAAAATCCAGAAAAGAAACCACATGACTTCAGAAAAGTGGGGGTGAGAATTAAAAAATAATGCCTGTCTAAAGCTAGTGCACAAGATATGTAAATAACCTGTCACTCAAAGCAAAGGGGCGGAACGGACAAAGGTTTTTCTCTGTTTGTCCGTTTTATCTCACTGAACAATAAAAGAGGATTGCTCAGAGCTGGAATAACTCTTTGTGGCAAGACCTGGCACAAATGATAGGAAATCTTATACTCTACATTGTGACAGCAAAAAATAATAATTCGGGTTTACATCCACTTTTATGCCACGTACACACGACCGTTTTTAATGATGAGAAAAATGCAATTTTTTAAAATGGTCATTAAAAATGATCGTGTGTGGACTTCAGAGCATTTTTCACAACGTGAAAAATGGCCATGAAAAAATTGGAACATGCTCTAATTTTTCTCGTTGTTTTTCACGTCGTCCTTTTTCTCGTCATGAAAAACGGCAGTGTGTAGGCTTTAACGACGTGAAAAAAAATGCGCATGCTCAGAATCAAGTATGAGACGGGAGCGCTCGTTCTGGTAAAACTAGCGTTCGTAATGGAGATAGCACATTTGTCACGCTGTAACGGACTGAAAAGCACGAGGCTGAAAAGCACGAATCGTCTCTCAACAAACTTTACTAACATGAGGATCAGCAAAAGCAGGCCAAAGGGTGGCGCCATCCAAATGGAACTTCCCCTTTATAGTGCTGTTGTACGTGTTGTACGTCACCGCGCTTTACTCGAGCATTTTTTTCCACGATAGTGTGTAGGCAAGGCAGGCTTGAGAAGAATCACGTAGAGAAAAACGCTGTTTTTTTCAATGACATTAAAAACGGTCGTGTGTACGCGGCATAAGGTTACAAATTTGTCACCTCTGTTAACGGCTTTAAGATATTATGTTGCTCTTTCCATTGTTACCCCTGATTACACTGGCAACTTATTTGTTCTGATTTGATGTTATTTCTGTATTCTGATATATTTTAGATAGATTCTTTGTGACTATTGTCAGACATGTGTTTTTACCTGAGCAGTAAAATTACCTCTGACTCTTTGGATGCTATACGATCATGCAGAAGAGCTATCAAAATTCAGAACTCCACAAAGACATGTAGCGGGGTCTTTAAATTTAGTTGGGATGCACCTGGGTCATAGTATGACCCAGGTGTGTAAATCATGAGAGGGTTTTGGACCATTTGTGTTCGTGGAGGACTGGGTGGTGTATTATTCTCCTTGGCCTGTGGGTGGCGCTGTGCCCGCAGGTTCAAGGTAGAACTGCTACCGCAATGCTGTCCTTTTTGTCCCTTCCCGGAGATGGTACGGCAAGGGCGGGGAACCTGCCGTGGCATCAAGGGAGGGTATAAAAGGGGGAGACGCCCTAACCACGAGGTCTTCTGGATCTTCTCATCATGCGCCCAGGCACCTTAGGCCTGGGTGCGGGCGGTTCTGAGTTCCGGCTCAGGTGCCCTAGGCCTGACCGGAAGGGAGTTGGAGTCCATCCCAGGCACCTTCAGCCTGGGGTGAGGTACTAAACCAGGAGGCCTGGGGCCCAGTGACTTCGACTGGGTCCCGCGAGGGTGGAGAAGTCCGAGGGTCCCTGAAGTGGATGGGGCCCATGTCTGAGGTGAGGAGGCCGGGGAGGTTACCCATTCAGAGAGTCTGGAGCAGCATCAACCCAGTGACGGATGGGCCTCTGGTAACTTCCTTGGAGGGACATCTTCCCCTGACAGGGGCCACAACGCAGCGAAGGTACTCCTATCTACGTTCTCTTGAGTCGCTGGTAGAGACTCTCAAGTTCTAAGTCCTTTCTAGCCAAGGCTATAGCAACCGCTGGTGAAATCACAGTGGTTTAGTTGACAATCAGGACAGTGCCTCGACCTGCTCATTCCCCGTATCAAACTGTTATCAAGTCGCAACCAGTTGGCTACTGAAGCACTGTTTATTGTGAGATATGCAATAAAACAAGAGTTGGACTGTGATCGTTGTGTGGAACTCTGGTTAATGGGAGCAAAGGGAAGTGTTGACACAGCAGGACTTAATCCTTTACAGAAGCACACAGGCCCGAGGAAATATCTGCTACTGGCCTTCACCTCACCCACAGATATGGGGAGGACATGGGCCATAGCGCATCTCACCCTATCGTGTGTGATACCCCTAGACAAAAGAGATGGGGTGAGGTCGCTACACGTGGGGGCTCCTGAGTCTGGGATGATGTGTGTTTTGACTTTGGAAGTAAGAATGGCTGTGTCTGGACTTTGCTGCCCGGAGGAGTTCCGAGCAGGTCGGCCATGTGATCGGCCAAAGTGCATCCCTGCTCAAAGTCGTGGAAATGACCCTAGAACGGGAAAGGCCCATGCGGAGGAGCGAGAAGAGGGAGAAGTCCAGCCGTGTGACGTACTACATGTGGGGGCTTTTACTGCACTGCGCCATGAGGCACCCCGTGACTACACAGTTTGTGGGCGGAGCTTGATGGAAGCCCGCGAAAACGTGCAAGTCTTGGGAGGAGTCTGGCCATGTGGAGGAACTCACGTGGAGACTTTGGCGCGTGGTCAGTGCGTGATGGAGCAGCAGACAGTCGGGATGGCCTCAAGCTCCCCGTGGGTTCCGGTTCCCTATCCCACGAAGATGACTACCTTTGCTGCTCCCCTTACAGACACGGGGATAAGACTCAGGCCACGAGGGCAGTTGGCTCTGTACACCTGCAGAGACACGGAGGCCCTCGGCGTGATCTGTCCTGGATGCTCGGGACTGGTGGTCCACCTGAAGCCATTCGGGCATTGCGAGGCATGCAAAGAGTTCTTGTTCGAGGTGGAGCCATCCACAGTAAGGCCCCGGGCCCTTCGCCTCAACAGCCTCACAGGTACCGCTACTCCGGAAGGGGAGATCCAGGCCTTTGCGGAGGTTCCCGTACGCACTGACCGGGGCGATGTGACTGCCCAATCAGAGACTGAGAAAGAAAAATCAGAGGATGCTGCTTCGGTCACCACAGATTCTCTGCTCCCACCTCCGAAGAGGAAAGTCGGCCTGGTGCAGGCCTCCTATGGTCGTGGAAGAGCTTCACCCCGTCGCTTGCCTGGCCTGGATGGATCCGGTTGGAAGAGTCCTGGACATCCCAGTTCTATAAAAGGTCAAGGTGAGCCAGGGGCTGGGACTGTGGTGGTGGTTGGAGGTGTCGGGGGTCCACAGTCGGTGGAGCCCGCTAGGGAGGGTAGTTCCACGTCTACTAGAGACTACCTTCCCGCGGAGTGTTCTTGCCGGAGCATCGAATTGTACCCTAGTTTTTTATTTGGGTTTTTGTTTTTCTACTCTTTTGGAGGAATGAGAGCTGTTTGTTTGTTCTCTCTTCTTTCACAACTCAAAGACAGAGACTTAGGGGGTAGAATCAAAGTAGGGACGCAGGAAGACTGAAGATTTCACCAAGTGTCATCACCGTGGCATCGTCACTAGGTGGCGGTGTTGCGCAACAGCTGTTGTTTGTACATTTGCATCACTTTACTTATTGGAGCGAGTGGGTCTCTCGGCTGATAGACCCATTCATTCCAAATTAACACAGAATGTCAGGATGTGGTTTTTCTTGTGTGTTGTTGTTTTTTTCTTTTTCTTTCCCCTCTGCAGGAGATTCGTCTGTCAAGACTACTGAGTATGGGGTGGTTCTTAGACAGTAAAGGGAGGGATTGTATATGTGTACATGCTTAGAGGGTTTTATGAAAAAAAGTTTATTGGTTTATGTTCCCCTTTCCCTTGAGCAGGTCTTGGCATGGTTGAAGGTTCAAATTTTTAGGGAAGGCCTCTGGGGTCAGGATTATCTCACCACTCTTTGGGAGACTTTGGGTTTGCACCAGACGCTGGGGACCAGCGTCAAATCACAGGGGGGAGTATGTAGCGGGGTCTTTAAATTTAGTTGGGATGCACCTGGGTAATAGTATGACCCAGGTGTGTAAATCATGAGAGGGTTTTGGACCATTTGTGTTCGTGGAGGACTGGGTGGTGTATTATTCTCCTTGGCCTGTGGGTGGCGCTGTGCCCGCAGGTTCAAGGTAGAACTGCTACCGCAGTGCTGTCCTTTTTGTCCCTTCCCGGAGATGGTACGGCAAGGGCGGGGAACCTGCCGTGGCGTCAAGGGAGGGTATAAAAGGGGGAGATGCCCTAACCACGAGGTCTTCTGGATCTTCTCATCACGCGCCCAGGCACCTTAGGCCTGGGTGCGGGCGGTTCTGAGTTCCGGCTCAGGTGCCCTAGGCCTGACCGGAAGGGAGTTTGAGTCCATCCCAGGCACCTTCAGCCTGGGGTGAGGTAATAAACCAGGAGGCCTGGGGCCCAGTGACTTTGCCTGGGTCCCGCGAGGGTGGAGAAGTCCGAGGGTCCCTGAAGTGGATGGGGCCCATGTCTGAGGTGAGGAGGCCGGGGAGGTTACCCATTCGGAGAGTCTGGAGCAGCATCAACCCAGTGACGGATGGGCCTCTGGTAACTTCCTTGGAGGGACATCTTCCCCTGACAGGGGCCACAACGCAGCGAAGGTACTTCTATCTACATTCTCTTGAGTCGCTGGTAGAGACTCTCAAGTTCTAAGTCCTTTCTAGCCAAGGCTATAGCAACCGCTGGTGAAATCACAGTGGTTTAGTTGACAATCAGGACAGTGCCTCGACCTGCTCATTCCCCGTATCAAACTGTTATCAAGTCGCAACCAGTTGGCTACTGAAGCACTGTTTATTGTGAGATGTGCAATAAAACAAGAGTTGGACTGTGATCGGTGTGTGGAACTCTGGTTAATGGGAGCAAAGCGAAGTGTTGACACAGCAGGACTTAATCCTTTACAGAAGCACACAGGCCTGAGGAAATATCTGGTACTGGCCTTCACCTCACCCACAGATATGGGGAGGACATGGGCCGTAGCGCATCTCACCCTATCGTGTGTGATACCCCTAGACAAAAGAGATGGGGTGAGGTCGCTACAGACAGAAACCCAAACCATTAGGGATCCTCCACTATGTTTAACATGGGGAGTTAAAGACTTTCTTTGGCTTTCTTAATACAAACAAACAACCCATTCACACGTGTGCGACTTGTTATGTGACTTTGGACATCAAGATGTTCCCCATGTTTTCCAATGATAACCATTCATATATGTGACATAAAGTTGCAGCGAGTTCATGCACTACTTTGGTCTGACTTTCATGCAACTTGAGGGCCATAGACTTCAATGTTAACCCTAAAAAGTTTAATGAAAGTCATACATGAAGGTTTTACATGCAACAGTGGGTCCGACTTTGCAGAGAGACAACAAGTCACATCCAAGTCACACCTATCCAAAGCTATTTCAAAGCTGCACCAAAGTTGCATGACTTTGGAGTCGTACAAGTGTGAATGGAGCCTTACTCAGATAAAAACATTATCGAGAAACTGAACATATAGGACCATATTAGTTATGTCTGCTTCGAGCGCTGACCTTGAGTACACGATTTTCTGACTGGAAGATGTTTTGCAGTTTTTTAACAAACTATTTACCCAACATTTCTTTGAAAACTCTCATATAAGTGCTACCTATTGAACTTTTTTTTTTATTATTGACACATTTGCTGCCGGGCACTCAGCCTACTTTGGCTCATCTTTAAAGCTCTGTTTTCAAAAAAAAATATTTAGTTACATTTTTTTTTAACATTAAAACACTATAGTTTTCACGTTAGTTTTGTCAGTAAAGCTTGTTGTCAGAACACATGTAAGGTTCCCTTAGTATAACTTTTTTTTTTCGTTTTGGATGGAGCAGAAAGGGAGTAGAACCCCCAATAGCTTTTTATTTTTGTCTGTGCCTCCATTAGGGATATTCATCCTCTCCATTTGTCCTGTTTACCATTATCATTTAAAGTGAAAGTAATAGAAAATCCTAAATTTTTGTTTGTCCACAGAAAGGAAATCTTCCAATGGGGACACTAGTTCAAGGGACGTGGGGGCCCCAAGGGATTCCTATAGTTTGCAGGGTTTTCTTCCCACTACCTGTTTAGCTATGGAACAGGTGTGAAGGTAAATCTCCCCAATGGGACACAGATGGAAAAACAGAAAAACTGACAGGGGTTATAACCCTCCCTTACGCTATCCAAAATAATAAAAGTTTTGCCTGTAGTACTACCTTAATTCTACAAAATGTAAGCTCTATAATTATAATGTATTTATATATTTATATGTATAATTTATTTATTACAGTTCTGTCCCATATGGCACAAAGTACATGTAGTACTTTGTCCCATGTTGCTAAATGCTTTCTAACCATAATTATGAGGTCTGACCTGCCTCCCACCCCTCCTGCCATGGCCAGTTTAAAGACCTTTGAAGGCCCTGGCTAATTCAAAAGTGCAGCTTGATTCAGCTGTGAGCACTTTCTTGAGACAAGAAATGGCAAAAAGCAATGCAAAGCCTGACACGCTCCCATCCCTCTGCATTCCTCTTGCCGTTACTTATCTTGGGAAAGTGTTCAGAGGCAAGACAAGCTGCACCTATGAATCAACTGTCTCCTTCATAGCTGTTGTCAGATCGGCTGCGGTGAGAGGAGCAGATCTGACCTGATAACTAGGGTTAAAAAGCACTTAGCAACATGGGACACAACAATACTACATGTACTTTGTTCCATGAGGGGTGGAACTGTAACAAAAATGATAATCATAAATCTTATTTTGCGATTTAATCAGCATTTCCCAGAATCTTACTGTTTTGTAACCTTTAAACAAACCATGTAAGAGTAGCGTAACAAGAACTTGGCTCACAGCAACAGACTTCCCTGTCTGATCTTGTTGGAATATAATGATCAGTGAACAAATAAAACTGTTGCGCAAAGTTTCACACATAGAAATGTAAGTTTAACTCATTATAGAACTGTAAACACCAAAACTAGAGATGGTCAATTCTGTGCGCCTATTACATGCAATGTAAAAAATACCAATTATCTTTCATCTCTTGAAAACAATTAAGTAAACTGAAATATGATTCTTGATTGGTCTCTGCACTGTTCACATTACACACGGGCGGGAAATCCCGTAAAAAAAAAAAAAACGGCGGTTTTCTCGACAGGATTCCTGGCAAGCTTGTCTTGCCAAGCTCTGTGTACACACGCGCCATTCAAAAGAACCGCCGTTCTGTTGAATGGCAAGAACGTGGTGACGTCATTGACTATGACGAGCCGGCGCTCGTCACATTCGATGCCATCGCCGCCATCTTGCTACACCCTACACTACCCTTGTATGCTACTGCGCATGCGTCAAAGTCTCATCGAGCATGCGCGGGTTTCCCTGGACAGGTAAGCATACAGGCAATCGTGTTTCTCGGCAGGAAACACTCTGCCGAGAATCCTGACGAGAAAAATAGAGAGCAGGTTTTCTATTTTTCTCGTTGAGATTCCCGGCAGTTTTCCTGCCGAGAAACCATACACACAAACGTTTTTCTCGGCAAAAAGCTCTCCCAGCAGTTTTCTTGTCCTGTGTACGAGGCTCTACTTGTATAGCTCTCTCTATTGTGTTCTAGGAGTTAGTGCAGGGTGTGTTAGAAATTAGAGTAGGTAAAATATAGTTTAGGGCGAAGCCTGAGCTATGGAATCTGGGTCAGGGTTCAGTGATGTTCAGGGCTGGGTCACTCATCCTGGCAGCTCTCTGGTGCCTCCCCTTGGTCTAGAAGGTTGGAGAATCTTCTAGAATTAGTGGGAGGAGCTGCCTTCAATATTCATGAGGCCTCGGACAATCCCCAGTGGTGGGCTGGCAGGGGCAGGGCAGGGGGCTGGCAGAGTTTACCTTATAAATAGTTATGGGCCATGCCAGCAAATATTTCTTACAGATTGGAGTTGCCGGATATTTTTCTATTTTATATGCCAGCAGGGGAGTCGGGTGGAAAAGATGGAAAAACAGTGTTGAGGAGGCTGTTGGTGGCCCTAAGGGGTGCCCCCTAGTCCGGCGCGGGGGGGCAGTGTCCTGCCTTGGGCCAGGACTCGGGTGCTGGCAGGATCCTTCTACAACACAAAGGTGGAGTCTTTTCACGGAAGCAAGAGAGGACAGATTTAAATGCAACACTGTGGGGACTAACAAAGGGGGGAAACTGCCACATGTAGCCTTCTGCATTTTCCTAGAGATCTCCTGGGAGTCAGCCAGAAGGGCTGGTAAAGAGTCAGTCAGGTGGACTGGTGTGGATAGTTCACTTGCACTTGTAGATGGATTGCACTAAAGATATGCACTTTATATGTCATGGTATATACCACAACGTATGAAATTATATATGATTTTATGATACACACTACATTATAGAGTTTGCGCAACTGCACTTAGAAGCACTTCTCTTTCTGTTTATATTTGTAGCGGGTATTTGAGTTTGTAAGGACTCTGGTGGTGTGAAGTTCCCTGGGGTCTCTGGGTGGCGCTGTTGCCTCGGGCCCGAGCTGAACATACACCGCGAACCGTGCCTTTTTGTCCTCCCCTGGAGCTGGTACAGCGGGGCGGGGAACCCGCTGTGATGCAAAGGGAGAGGTCATAAAAGGGGCGAAGGCCCTGATTTTGGGAAGAGAGTCGGAGGACGTGGCCGCATCCAGGCACCTTCAGCTTGGGTGCTGGCGTTCCGGTGTTTCAGGCCTAGGCGCCCTTGGCCTAGCTGGAGCAGAGATGGAGTCCATTCCAGGCACCTTTAGCCTGGGGTGAGGTACTATGGCAGATGCCTGGGGCTCAGTACCTTCGACTGAGTTCCGCGAGGGTGAGGATTCCAAGTGGCCCCTAACTCCTTGGGTGCCCGTGTCTGAGTTCGTGAGGACTGGTGCACAGTAACTTCTCCGAAGAGTCCGGCGCAGCATCGCTGGTGACGAAGAGGCCTCCATTTCTCCCTTGGACGGATTTCTCCCCCTGACAGGGGCAAAGTGAGCGAAGGTAATTCACGTTCTATATTACCTAGTCAGTGGCAGTGACTATTCACCACTGGTGACAGCACAGTGGGCAGCAGCAAGAAGGAAAAGGATTGTGCCTCGATCTGTTTCCCCATTATTCAAAAGAAGAAAAATTGTTTTATTGCTTGGCAAGAAGAATAAAACTGAGTTGTACCTATTCACTGTGTGGAACTTGGGTTACTAAGCAAAGGAGCCAGGGACGAAGGACTGGACTTGACTCTAGGACACCTACACAAAAGCCCAATCTCTGGCCTTCACCTCCTAGTTACGGGAGGACATGGGCCGTGGTGTGTATCATCTCTCTATCCCAGGTACCCCAGACAACAGCCATATAACCGATAGAGAAAGGGAGAGGGGTGGGGCCGCTACATATTTCTTGCTCTTCCAGCACTCTATGGGCTGCCTGAAGAATTTTAGGAGATATGAAATTCATATCCCAGGAGTCTACGGGCATTGGGCAGTATGAAATACATTACTCCCTTGTAGATGAAAAATACAGATGCAGAGGGGTGGAGCTCAAAACTGGTTTACTTTACCTATCAGGGCAATGTAGGGGTTGTAATGGTGGTGTGCCTAATGGTGTATAAAAAGTGGGAATGTGGTCAAAATATGGAGTTGCTTTATGGGGTCTGGCTAGACCTTTCAACTAAAGTACATGATATTCTGTAGTGACCATACTCTTAGTACCTTGGTTTGTGGTACTATCAGCTGATCATTCACATGGGAGATCGGGGGGGGGGGGGGGCGGTAAAAGTGGGGGGTGAGTTTTTCACCCCTCAACCACCCACCTAAACACAGAAATTTAGCTGCTCAGAGCTGTACACATGCCACGGCTGCCATGCTATGCTTTGTGACACATTTGGCTAGACGTGACCCATTTAAGCATTCTGGGCCACCCTACAACCACGTACAATGCATGCTGTTGTGACACGGTAGGTCAGTATTTTAAGGTTTAAAGCAGGAGGTGAGGGGTCAACATGTGACTTCCTCGCAGCTTGTCAAATGTCATCTGAAAAGCAATCCACCACGGATCGATTTTCATTGGGGTGGCAGTATAGCTGCACATGTGAGTGAGACACTAAATTGAATTAAGTGAATTACAATATTTGCACTCATGCCCCTAAAAGCAGACCTCAATCCTTTACTATGAATCGCATTTATATTTTTAGTTTGTTTTTTTGTAAATCCTTTTTTTATTGAGGTTTGTGGGCAATCCCTTCAATTTTCACATCCTGAAAACAATATACCACAAATGAGGCGTTTTCCATTAAGTGGTTAAACCACTTAGTAGAACAAGATTATAATTGCGCATGGCGTGCAAAAAAACAGTCAACAGAAAGGGGATCTAGTAGGAATTTACAAATGTGAAGGATTTACTGTTCACCAATTCCTAAATCAACAGCTGGGGATTTTGCAACTTCCAGTTTCAAAGAGATGACTAACTTCTTGCAGAGAGAAGTCTTTACGCAAGCAGCACTGAAAAAATAGTAATACTTCTTCATCATAATGCTGTCAGCATTTTATAGTAACGACTTAACAAGCAATCTGTCTGCCTCACTAAACTAAACTTTTCTAAGAAAAATGCTTTTCCTGAACAGTAACATCTGTCAGAATGATAATAAGAACATAATCCCAAAGCTGGTCACTTGGTGGCAATATTTGCTGCGTTTGCTTACCAGATGTACCAATAATTTGGAGTTTTTCCCACTTAAAGGATTTAAATTGCCTGTAAGTGGACTATGAAGAAATTATGTGCGCTTGTAATTGTTTTTTTTTTTTTTCAATGTGAGCTGTGCCAACTGCAGCTTACTGTTCAGGTGGATGAACTGCATTTCTTTCACACAATTCCATACAAATAAGGCAATTTCAGCACATTACTGGAGGTGTGTATGTTATCGGAAGCCTTGCTCCAAACCAGTGTTGAAGTGGTTGTAATAAACGTGTCTATACTTACCTGCTGTGTGCAATAGTTTTGCACAGAGCAGCCCCAATCCTATTAAACTGGGGTCCCCCGCTGGTGCTCCAAGCCCCTCCTCTTCATCGGGTGCCCCACACAGAAAGCGGCTTTCCATGGGGGCACCCATGTGGGCTCGCTCCCGAGTCCCGCTGCTGCATCTATTGACACAGACAGACATTCCTGTGTCACAGAATTTGATTGAGAGCAGCGGGGGGCCAAACACTTCTGCTGCTGTCAATCTGTCCAATGAGGAGAGAGACAGTGGCTGGAGCCTGGAGCCGCTGTGCTCTTTCACATCGCTGGATCGGATCGGGCTCAGGTAAGAAAAAGGGGGGTCTAGGCTAGGGGGGTCTGCAGCCCAGAAGTTTTTTTACCTTAATGCATAGAATGCATTAAGGTGAATAGGGATGAGCTTTGTGTTTGCGTCGAACACACGTTCGACTCGAACATCGGTCATTCGATCGTTCGACGAAGAACGAACGTTATGGTCCGTTCGCACTAAATTCGTGTTGCACGACACGGCCCATAATTCACTGCAGAATCGCAGTGCATTGCTGGCTGATGATTGGCCAAGCATGCACTATGACCCGCATGCTTGGCCAATCACAGCGCGGAAAAAACGGAGAGCCGTAATTGGCCAAAGCCAGGGTTGCTTTGGCCAATTATGGCTCAGGGGGTTTAGTACACGCCCCACACTATATAAGGCTGCCTGGAAGTCGGCCTTGTGTAGTGTGTTGGTGTTTGTGAAAGAGAGAGTTTCAGAGAGATAGACAGTGTCATTTATATTGAGTTAGATAGAGCAGGCAGGTGAGTCAGTTAGCTGCTGTTACAGTGTGTAGAGGATATATATGCATCCTAGGTGTTGTATATATTTTTATACACTGTATTGAGTTTAGCTAGATCCGTTCCTGTTAGTCTCTATACTGTGACAGGCAGGCCGGTGATTGTACTAGCTGCAGTCAGTCAGTGTTTCACTTAGTGTACTACTGTGTGCTTTGCATAGCGATCACCTAAAGCTCACCTGGATACAGTTATTCTCTATACTGTGACAGGCAGGCCGGTGATTGTGCTAGCTGCAGACAGTCAGTGTTTCACTTAGGGCTCTTTCACATGGACGGACCGTTCAGGTCTGCCTGTCAGTTTTTTAGGTGGACCTGAACGGATGCTCCATGTACCCCTATGGAGCCACGGATGTCAGCGGTGACATGTCCACTGACATCCGACACGCTCCAATCCGCCAAAGTGTGATGGATGACAACGGACTCTACGGTCTGTCGTCATCCGATCCCCCATAGGGGAGAGCGGCGCTCTGTCAGGTCGGTCCCTGCACAGTGTGTGGAGACAGACCTGTCATCTGCCTGTTCAGCGGGGATCGACGGAGCGATCCCCGCTGAGCAAAGCGGAGCCCGCACACGGACATGGATCGTGTGAAAGGGGCCTTAGTGTACTACTGTGTGCTTTGCATAGCATTCACCTAAAGCTCACCTGGATACAGTTATTCTCTATACTGTGACAGGCAGGCCGGTGATTGTGCTAGCTGAAGACAGTCAGTGTTTCACTTAGTGTACTACTGTGTGCTTTGCATAGCATTCACCTAAAGCCTACATTTTTGATGCTATACTTTGCAACAGGGCTCATTGCTGCGCTCTAAGTACAGTATCTGTGAGGGGTTGCAGTGTTGTGGCACCAGCACCAGTGCCTAAGGCCCAATTTTTCAGCCCCTGTTCAACAGGGGCATGCAATTACAATTCTTGATCTAATAATTCACAGCAGGGCCCATTCCTGCGCCCACCAAGAGTAACTGTGAGGGCTTACAGTGTTGTGGCACCAGCACCACCACCAAAGGCCCAATTTTTTCTACCACTGTTCAACAATGGCATGTAATTACAATTCCTGATATAATAGTTGACAGCAGGGCGTTCCAGCGCCCACCCAGAGTAACTGTGAGGGCTTACAGTGTTGTGGCAACACCAACACCTAAGGGGCAAATTTCAGCAGAGTATATACGGCAGGCCCCTACTTTCAAACATCCAACTTACAAACGACTCCTCCTTGCAAACGGAAGGAGACAACAGGAAGTGAGAGGAAATCTACCCCTAGGAAGGGAAATTCTCTCCTGTAAGAGTTAATATGGGAAAAAGGTGTCTCCTCTCCACTGATGCTTTATCACCAATCCTTGTTTCAATAAAAAAAACAAATTTTCCAAAAACATTTGTCATTGGGATGGAAAGTGAGGTGAAATGTTCTGAACAGGCGCACAGACAGCAAAACAAATGTTACAGGGGTGATAACCCTTCCCTAGGTTCTCCAAAAAGCTTAAAAATATATTTTTTGGCTGGAGCTACACTTAAAAAATTTACCTTTTCCAAATTACAAACAGATTCTACTTAAAGTGGAAGTAAACCCTCCTATCATTTTCAGCCAAGGAAGCCGCCATCTTTGCCTCTGTTTAATTTACAACTGCCATGATGCTGCACATGTGATCAGTTTAGACACCAGCCATTGGATGGTTTGACAGTTTGGTTGAGAGCACAACCAATGGGAGTGTTACATTTCCGGCACCTGCCGGAAATGAAACTTTTTTTATATATGGGTTTACTTCCGCTTTAAGAACTAACCAACAGTCCCTGTCTTGTTTGCACCGCCTGTATACTGCTGTTCAGAGTATATAGGGCCTTTTTTATTTTGTGTGCGGGGTTCCCCTTAATATCCATACAAGACTCAAAGGGGCTGGTAATGGGCTGGGGTGGGGGGGGGGGGTGATGGGGTAGCTATGCCTTTTTTCTTAAAGATTTTCATCCATATTACCGGGACCAGACATTACATTAAAGCCGCAAGCAGTTTTAAATGGCTTTTTTTCCTTTAGAAATGTCATTTTGTGCAGAGACAGTTCTAAACACGGGAAACACGTGCCACTTCACAGGCATACTTTAGACACCCCCCAGGTACGATATTTAAAGGAATATATTACTTTTTTTTTCACTTTATGCATCATTAAAAATTTACTGCTCCCGAAAAAACGACCGTTTTAAAAGATTATTTTTGCATTGATACATGTCCCCTCGGGCAGAACCCGGGTCCCCAAACCCTTTTTAGGACAATAACATGCATATTAGGCGTTATAATTAGTATTTATTAGGGTTCTAACGTTCGTGCGAACGTTCGGTCCATTCGAAGGTTCCAGGTGTGAACCGAACATGGGGTGTTCGGCTCATCCCTAAAGGTGAAAAACCTTAAAGTGATTGTTATTTATTTTTTCCATAAAAATAACAAACATTTCATACTTACCTGCTCTGTTGCAGTAGATTTGCACAGAGCAGCCCGGATCCTCCTCTTCTCAGGTCCCTCTTCTGTGCTCCTGGCCCCTCCCTCCTGTTCAGTGCCCCCACAGCAAGCAGCTTGCTATGGGGGCACCCAAGCTGAGTCACATTACCCGGCCCTGCCCCCTCTCTCCTCTGATTGGCCAGCTGACTTTGATTGACAGAGATGACAGCCAATGGCACCGCTGCTGTGTCTCAGCCAATCAAGAGGGAGAATCTCGGACGGCTGAGACACTCATGGACATCACTGGACAGAAAGGGACCTCAGGTAAGTATTAGGTATGAGGGGGGCTGCTTCACACAGAATGCTTTTAATCTTAATACATAGAATGCATTATTATAAAAAAAACCTTCGGACTTTACAACCCCTTTAAGACTTTAGAACCACTTTAATTTTGACGCCAAATTCCGATTTCGTTTTAGTCATAGTCTTTTGATTAAAATGCCATTTTAGTTTTAGTCGTGTTTTAGTATTCTGAATTGCTTTAGAATTAGACATATTTTAGTCAACTAAAATCTAATGGGTTTAGTTAAATTGTAATGCATTATTTAAGCACTTCTCTAAAATTTCCAAACTCTTTAGTAGAGTAATAATCTCACTGAGTGGGAAACACTCACCACATGGTTTTCTTTTTTTGTTTAGATGGATATTGCATTCATGGTATCTTGTGGTTGCTGGGTTACACAGAATAATTAACTGACCACACCTTTTTAGCTCCATCCCTTTTTTTTGGAGGAGGACCCTGTGTACATAACCACTTAAATGGCCACTGAACAATAGGTTGGAATAGCTCTGAGGAGGGGGGTTTGTTCCCCGAAACGCGTCAGCCATCCAATTGAGTTTGGTCCTATGATGGGCACATCGCCTTCTGCTGAAGCATATTGTTTTTATCCACCTGTGAGTATCTATTTGTCTTAGTAGATGTAATAAACTTGTCTATGGTAATACACAAGGTGTGTGCGCCCTCCTGTGTGTTTTTTGCAGAAGATTTCCCAGTCTGAGGAGGGCTGCACCCCAAGGAGGCCATGAAGCATCGTTAAAGAGAAAACCCCTGACTCTAGCGCTGGAGTGTTTTTTTGGAGAGTTTAGGCAGACAGAGGGAGCCTGCGTCTCTCTGCCAATATAGCTTGTCAGGGGCCCTGGGGCTTTAACGGACAGGAAAGCAGAAGTTCCAGGTGGGTAAACGTCCGTCCCTCACATTTTTGTTCTGTTTTTGTTCGTTGGCGAACATTTGAATTGATTTTTGTTTACTTTTCATCACTGAAAAAATGCCGCTGACGAAAACTATGACGAAAATATTTTTGTCAACAAAAGTTAACACTGCTTCAAACTCATGAAACGTCACTTTTACTGTACGGTTGCTGCAAATTTATGTAAAAATACCGCCATATCGGTGACAAGCAAAGTGCTGGAGTAAATTGTTAATTGTGCCCCAAGTGTAATAATTGTATTGCATCTTTGAGACAATTCTGCAACAAAACGTGTCTTTACATTCCTCTGGAACTGATTTTAATACATTTCCATTACTCACCCAACTACTCCAAATAGCTTCACTCTACCTTTTTGCAGATGAGATGCTTGCAACAGATCGGTCAGACTGATTCATATATCGCTCATCAACACTTACAGAAATCTGTTGCAAGTTCCATAATTTGTCGCAGTACCGTAAGACTCTACCATAGTCTTAATGAATTGCAGGAAATGCTGTCTGTGACAAATTTCTTTCCACAGGATCAGAATATTGCAGAACATGAGATTTTTTAACCACTTAAGGCCCGAAAGATTTTCCCCCTAATGACCAGGCCATTTTTGCGATACGGCACTGCGTCACTTTAACTGACAATTGCCCAGTCGTGCGACACTGTACCCAAACAAAATTGAGGTCCTTTTTTTCCCACAGATAGAACTTTCTTTTGGTGATATTTGATCACCTCTGCAGTTTTTATTTTTTTGCGCTATAGACAAAAAAAGAGTGACAATTTTTAAAAAAAAAAAACAATATTTTTTACTTGCTATAATAAATATCCCCGAAAATGCTTTTAAAAAACACATTTCTTTATCAGTTTAGGCCAATATGTATTCTACATATTTTGGTAAACAAAATCGCAATAAGCATATATCGATTGGTTTGCGCAAAAGTTATAACGTCTACAAACTATGGGAAAGATTTATGGAATTTTTTGGCATTTTTTGGCATTTTTTACTAGTAATGGTGGTGATCTGCGATTTTTAGCGGTACTGCAATATTGTGGCGGACAGATCGAACACTTTTGACACATTTTTGGGACCATTGACATTTATACAGCGATCAGAGCTATAAAAATGCACTGATTACTGTGTAAATTTCACTGGCAGTGGAGGGGTTAACACTAGGGGACGATCAAGGGGTTAAATGTGTTCCCTCGTGTGTGTTTCTAACTGTATGGGGATGAGACTGACTGGGGGGAGGAGACATATTGTTGTTCCTACTTACTAGGAACAAACGATCTGTCTCCGCTTCCCTGTCAGAACAGGGATTTGTGTGTTTACACACACAAATCCCCAATCTGGCTCTCATGCCCGCGATTGTGGGGGGCCGGCGGCGATCTCGCCCGCTGGCCACGTGCGTCAAGTCCCCCACCGTGCAGCGGGCGCGTGCCTGCAATGGTCTTTTTTAAAGGGGCCGACGTACGGGTACGTTGTTTTTCGGGTAACGAACCACTTTGCCGACGTAAATGTGCGTGAGCCGGTCGGCAAGTGGTTAAACCTGTGTGCCTAACTGGGGAATACTTACCTTTTCTGCTGCCCGCACTGCTAGAACACCACTCCATTCAGCAAAAAACGTAATCTGAAGTTCATAGAGAAGAGTGTGAATCTTTAGCATCTCCGGCAGCTTTCTCTGGTTTCTTCTGCTGATCTCCACTTACAGGATACGATATTCCTGTGAAAGTCAGTAAGGGCACCCAGAAGATGCACACTCCTGGAAGTATGAGTTTACCTGCCAACTTCAGTGAAAGATTTCTAACGAACAGCATAGTTTTTTGGGGGCACAGGCAGTAGAGAAGGTAGGATACACTTGTTTAGCACATTATTAATTTATGAGGGTTGCTTTGAAGCAGAACTTAATTCTCCCCCTACTGCTTTGTCTTGCCCCCCATCCTCCTTACCTGTTATTCCTGGTTCTCTTCAACAAAAGCATACTCCCCTCCCCAGGAATCCAGCATTGCCCTGCAGCGACCTTCTGTTCAGGTGTCATAGCCTGTATCCCATGCCCCACCTTGGTCTCCTCAGCTGGCTGTCTCTTCTGGATTCAGGCAGCCTGGTCCCAAAAGACGTGATCCAACTCCACATCCTGACCACTCTACTTGAAAATCTGACAGGAATATCCCAGGGGGCCACCTGAGCAGGACACGTCATTTTCACCTAGGCGAGAACAGAAGGCCATCAGAAAAAAACATCTATTATTATTGTGGAGGGAATGTAGAGGCAGGGAATAAAGTTTATTTGCAGAGTGACATTCTGCTTTAAGTAATTTCTGTTTGAACATTCTTTATCCTTTTAATATGTTGCCACTGATGTCTCACACGCTATATATGCTGCTTCACAGAAGTGGAACTCCTTTTGAGGCACAGCATAAGCACCAAGGTTTGTGTTGGAAGAATGCCATATAGTAGGCTCCAAAACACAAAGACCAAGCTGTTACTGACAACTCCTGGTCTCGTACTACCGATCAAGAGGCGGGAGGACCAGCTCTCGATCGTGTGATCACTGTGATAGCCTGTGATTAGCTCTCACAGTGATCAATCAATAAAACCTACCCCTGTGCTCACTTTCTGAACTGGGAAAAAAGAAACAAATTTTCTCCTAGATAGAGGAGAAGAATGTAAAAAAAAAGTCTGTGCATAAAAATTGTATTATTAATAATAATAAAAAGATAAAACAGCTAGATCAATTATTAATTTAGTTCTGTGTCGCAGCCAATGTCAGGATCAAAGGTTGGGGGTCAGGGTGAGTACGTTTTCAGTAGGATTTAAAACAAATGCACACTATTGTTTCTACTATTGTTGGCCCTACTACAGACACAAATAACAAACACATATGGGGTATCTCTGTAGATGTCAGGAGTAGGCGAATTTGTTTTGGGGTTTCTTTTTGATACTGGCTCGAAAAATATAGCTAAAATGTAAAAAAAAAAAAAAATTTTACTATCTTGGGCCATCTTTATTTTGATAATAAAGATAAATCAGAAGATATCCATTACCTTTTACCACCAAATAATAGGTACAATTTATCCTAAAAAAAATGGTTTCATTTACATGGGTACACTAAGTAGTTGCAATGAGATGTACAGATTTACCAACACATTCCTAATTTGCAAAACTGTGTCCAGGAGTTTAAGATTTGTTTTAACTTTAGGCATTTACACTCCTGGAAGACATTTATTTTCCACTTAAAGGATTCATGAACAGAGATTTAAGCTGGGTACACATATACCGAAAGTCGGTCAGTTCAGCAGGAACCGGCTGACTTTGAGTCCATGTGTACTCCTCTCTGGGAAACCAGCATTCAACCAGTGTATAAGCAGGTTGTAGACTTCTGCTTACAGTGTGGGGCAAAATTAAAAAATGTTTCTAACTTATGATTACTTTGAGTTGACTATTGTGCTTTAGCTAGCAGGCTGCCAGGGGGTTATTAAAGGGTTAACTGTGTTTATAGGCTCTGTGTTTTCCTGGTCTTTTTGGGTTCTGCCCTCTACCCTGTGTTGCTATAAAATGGAAGAGGGCTCTACTCTGTGGTCGGCTCGAGCACATGGGAAAGAGAGCAAACTGAGCTATGGACTTATGTAGCTGGCACCTCTAGGGAAAGCAACCCCTTTGTGGGCACTCAGGCAGGGTCCCACAGAAAATAAAATTGACTTTTTGAACCAATGGACTTTATCACACTAATGCCACGTACACACGATCAGACATTCCGACAACAAAACCGTGGATTTTTTTCCGACAGATGTTGGTTTAAACTTGTCTTGCATACACACGGTCACACAAATGTTGTCGGAAATTGGGAACGTCAAGAACGCGGTGACGTACAACACGTACGACGAGCCAAGAAAAATGAATTTCAATAGCCAGTGCGGCTCTTCTGCTTGATTCCGAGAATGCGTGGAATTTTGTGCGTCGGAATTGTGTACATAAGCTCGGAATTTCAGACAAGTTTTGTTGTCGGGAAATTTGAGAACCAGCTCTCAAATTTTTGTTGTCGGAAATTCCGACAGCAAATGTCCGATGGAGCCTACACACGGTCAGAATTTCCGACAACAAGCTCCCATCGAACATTTGTTGTCGGAAATTCCGAGCGTGTGTACGCGGCATTAGAGTTATGGTCTGAAATCCTGGGGTGGAGAAGAGAGAGTATGTCATAGAACCTGTAATTACATACCTGTAAGAGACTGTGTTGAAATAATTGTACTTGCTGCAAAGTTCTTCAGTAAAAATTACTTTAACCATATCACTGCCTGGTCTGAAGTTTTTCATACAAAGGGGTGCATGTAGAGCATATCCCGAACAGGGCTTGTACAGAGGGGATGAAGAGGAGGTGTGAGAAGGCCACCATGCAAGAGTTAAACGTGCAGAGGAGTGTGTGGAAGATGTGGCTATATTGTCGTTGTTATGGGTAACCAGCACGGTGGCGTGAATGCTATAGCAACCAGCCAGTGGAAGGTCGGTACCTGGCATGGGAGACGGTTACCCCAGTAGTGAGAAAGTTGGTAAGCTTGGCCCCCTTAGCGATTGGAGCCCCATACCCGGAACCGATATTGCAGCATGGGGGACCTAGGGACCTAGCCTGGAGGTATAGAAAACAAGGGTTCAGAAGGAAGAATTCAAGTCAAGAGTTCTGCGCTAAGGGACTGGTTGGAGCTTCTATTGTCACTATCACTTCTATTGTCACTGGGTGTGAGGTGGCAAGCTACAGCTGTGCTGGTAAGCAGGGTGCAACCTTAATTGGAGCTCTGCATAACTGTGGCCCAAATCCGTGTTCCCAGGGCATTAGCAAGTGTGTTCACGACGGTCTCCGTATTGGGCACTAAGCCCCGCCCACAAGTGCATGCAGTCAATCGCTGCAGAGCTGATCTGTGTATTCCAACGGATGAGCCCCCGCTGTCAGAATACAATAGCGCGGCACTGAAAATCTCTGCATTTACTTCACTTATGTGGATGTGGGGATCGTTCTTTTTTCGATCTACTTGAACAAAAAAAAAACTGTGCGTGTGTACCCAGCTTAATAAAGAAGCTGCGACTGATTACCATCTTCTGAAGAAGGGATGTCAGGTTTATGCTCTGATCTCCATACCTTCTGAGACATCGACCTAGAACAAGCATGCAGATCAGGACGGTCAGAGTGAAGTTAGTCCAGGTCAGTCCAAGGTACTGAAGCTATAGAATCTGCATGTCAGAAATGGCAGCACCCACATTTACTATGGACTAGAAGGCTGCCTTGTCAGTGAGGTAGAGAAAAAAACACTTTTTCAGTTTCTGTTTCACCGTTTGCGATTTTTGTTTTCTTGTTAATAATATGGGTGCCAGACAGAACAGGAAATTAGGGAAAAGTCCTTTCTACTTGAGAAAAGTCAGACAAAACACTAGAAGGCCCCTGAACTGGGGGAATTTCAAGTAGAAGGGGAAGGTTTAGGAATTTTTTACTGCTGTCTATGTGAAATACAGTATTTCCTCAATTCCTGTCCATGTTATGGGTATCACAACAAATAGAAAAGAGGAATCTCCTCAATGGGGAAATGTCAGAATTTATACCCTGGCACAACTTCCCACTCACTCTATCCAAAATTATTTTTAGAAAATGTTTTTTTTTTTAGTTGTGCTTCACTGTTTTACTTCAGCTGTAGCAAGGCGTCAGAAATATCTACATATATTGTCTTCAGCTGACAACCCAGAAGAGATCCTTTTTTAAAAGATAAGATTTTCAGAAAAAAATAATACATGCAAATTTTGTTTGGAGGTAAAAGAGCATTGCACCAACGATCAGCAGATCGCTGATGCCATGCAGGTCTCCTGCAGACCTGTCAGTGTATAGGCTTCCTCGTACCTCGTACAAGTAAGCTGATATAAGCCAATACATGCTGACAGGAAGAATGAATGAACTACCACAGCACTCACAGCGCCATGGTAGTTCATTGAAAACTACAAGCCGACAGCCGCAGAGCGCTGTGAATGAGTAACGTGGCCAGGTGGGTGGATCGGGGAGGTGCGGGGGCGGGTGCATTCATAATAACATGTTATATGTTACACTCCGAATATGGGTGTAACATATAACATGTTATGAAAGGTAGACATGTGCAATTTGTTTAGTTTCTACGAATTTAGAGAAATTCGTTAATTCCAAAATTTCCAAATTTTTCAATTTCCGAATTTTCGGATTTTCGGATTTCCGAAATTTCGGATTCGAATTCGGGAATTGGGAATTTCGAAAATTCGAAAATTGAAAATGTGAAAATTCGAAAATTCGAAAATTCGAGATTCAAAAAAATTCGAAAATTCGAAAATCTAAAATTCGAAAATGGGAAATTTGGAAAGTTGAATTTCCGAATTCCGAATTTTTAGAGTTTCCGAATTTTCGAAAATCGGAAACTTGCTTTTTTCATTTTTTTTGCTTTTTTTTGCCAATTCAAAAAATGAGTTTTTTTGTTTTCGTTTCATTCGTTTTTTTGGAAATTCGAAAATTCGTAAATTCGAAAATTCGTAAATTCGAAAATTCGGAATTCGAAAATTCGGAATTCGGAATTTCCGAAAAAAGCAAAAAAAAAACGAAAAAAAATAAACAAATTTTTAGAATTTCCCGAATTTCCGAAAAAAGCAAAAAAAACGAAAAAAGCGAAAACTAAAAAAAACTAGTTTTTCGGCAGTGCACATGTCTAATGAAAGGTGAACTTATCCTTAAGACTGGGTTCACACCATTGCGAATTGGATGCAGGTTCTCCGCATCCAATTGGCAATA
This sequence comes from Rana muscosa, assembly GCA_029206835.1. NCBI lineage: Eukaryota > Metazoa > Chordata > Amphibia > Anura > Ranidae > Rana > Rana muscosa. The sequence goes on from CM055116.1 coordinate 1,064,063,602, forward strand.
GGAGGAGATTTTGACATAGGAGGCAGTAAGGTGAAAAAACACAAGGGTTTACATCCCCTTTAAGAAAAAGAAAAGAGTGATCTGACTGGTTATGTGGAGAACAATAACGGCTTTCTCTGTTCCAGATTTTTAATAAATCAGCCCACACCGTGTGCTTTGAATGTTTACCACCAGAGACCTCACTGAGAGCAGTCTTTGCCCTTGGGTAATGCTTCATTTGGCTTTCTGTCTCAAAGGAAGGGGATGCAAGTCACTACAAGACTGCTAGAATACTATTTACACTCCAGAGAATAGAACAAGAAATAATGAAACGTTTTTTGAATCCAAAATTCCGAAATGTATATAGAAATAGCTGCTGGTGTTTTGTTTTTTGTGCTTCTGAATAGTTAGACAGGCCTCATTCACTATCAATGGTAAGCTGAATGTATACTGGGCATCTTTACAGCACCCGCAGTATGAAGCTGGACATGTGCGCATTATATTTTACATCAAAATGTTCATTTATATTTCCTAATATATAGCGCTACCCCCATGGGGGTTGCTCAATGATTCTGTTCCCTACTGGTTGCCTTGACCTTGCAAGTCCTCAGACACCTCTGACACTCCGGGTTCGGCACACACACATGCAAAGTAAACCAGTTAGATTTGTTTACTGACAGAATAATGCCAATGCTTTCAACAACAGAGTTTGTAACATGCAGTAGATAAGACACTTAAGAAATAGACAATAAGAACACTTCAAAAACATATAACAAGCAGAATTTTACCCTGTATAGGGTCTATGGCTACAGGCCAAAAAAGGGTAGAGGAATGACTAGACTTCTACCAATCCTCTCCCTTTAATCTCCTGACACCACAGTCCCAGTAATGTATAAACTCTAAATTCACATTAAGCAAACACTCTAGAGCTGGATCTGGAGTGGATGTGAGGAGGGTGGTCTCCTGGCTGCCACCGAATGATCAGATGTTGCTGGCAGCAGATGCACCCGCATGCATGGACTCTCTCCCTCTGTAGCACAGGCTGCAACCCGGCCGCAGCACAATCTACAGTCCGAGTTACTGCTTGCAGATCCAGGCTGTGGTCCCAAGAGAGTGATCCCGTCTCCGTATAGGCTTTATATTACCTCTCCCAGCATTCCGCTATCCCTCTCTACCCGGCTGGTATTCGTAGTCCATGGCAGTCCGATCTCTTCGGGTTACATGCCCCAAGATCCTTTGCTCCACTCTGCCTTCAGGGCATGGCAACATTGGTTCCAAATTGAACACAAGAGTTAACATCCACACTGTAGCAAGTGCTGCAGAGTGTCCCCTGATAGCACAGGCAATCTTAGCCAGCTCCTGGCAGTATAAATATAATGATTTACAATGTTTTTCACTTTTCCCCCAAAAAAATTGTTTTTATATTTTTTGGGCATAATATTAACATAATTAAGAGGTTCTTTATTCTTGACCATGAAACTTATCAGTTATCTTGTTACATTGTTATTATATGAGAACTTTTTTGGGATTTCCTCTTTTAATTCAATCACGTAAGGTTTAAAAAATTAGCATGGGACCCTTTTAATATCAATCTAACCTTGTGCTTCCAAAATGGAAAATTGTTATCAAATACTTGCCATAGTTTTCCGTTCATGATTAACTCCATGGCAGCATACAACTCGGTAGACTCTGCCCTCACTCTTATCCCATAGGACCCCTCTCCTATACATTTTGAGGCTGATCCAGTCCAAGTGTTCCTAAACCAGTTGCCGACGGCACATTGTAGCTTTACTGCTAGTGTGGGCCGGCTGCGCAGAATCACTTATATATATATATATATGCGTGATTATGCTCTTCTAGGTAGGGGGCCATTGCACATCTTTATGGAGATGGCTTGAAGTAAATGGGTGTTTTAGCAATTACCAGCTAGAAACTGGTGACAACATGAGTCAACGCATATATCGATAGCACACCACGGATCCCGAAAACAACATCCAACTGTTCACCAAAGCGACCACATGACAGTGGCGAAAGCGCAATAACCCAGAGCCACCCTTCACCCCTTTACATACTTGATGAATATGCCACACCCTCACGATAAACAGCCAGACACCATCCTTAAAGCGGTTGTAAACCACGGCTGGTGAAAAAAAAAATTGCATACTAGCACATTATGGAATACTTACCTTAGAAAAACCTCTCCCGCGGCGTGCTGTCACCTCTGAGAGGGCTGACATCTTCCCCCAGTGTCTTCAGGGTTTGCGTACTCTGGCTGTGTGATTGGCCAGAGCCACGATTACTTGCGCGGGGGCCCTTTAGAGTGCATGTGCTGGTGATATCACTGGCTGCATGCAGAGTGAACATCTCCTAAACAGTGCACCTTTAGTAGATATTTATTTTACCTACAGGTAAGCCTTATTTTAGGCTTATCTGTAGGTAAAAATCACAAAGCGGGCTTTACTACCACTTTAAGATCCATGGCGCACTGATGACACATGCCCCAACTACAATTATTTTCTCCTTTACAGGGAGCCCACAAAATCCACACACTCCTGGTTAAGTGTGATGTCATAGCTTCTGTACGAGGCAAACCTTTAGCCCTATATCGAGTGATGAATCTGGATGAGGTTTCCTTCTCTATAATATTTCCAGAAAAGGTGACAAAGAGCCTAAATCTCTAATGAAGCCAAATCTTGTGAGTAAGCTCAAAGTATCCTGACATCCAGTGACTGGAACTGGTCTTCCTATGTAGTCCTGCATGAAGGGAGAAAAATATCCGAACTGAGCAAAACATCAAAAAGGGCCCCTCATATCTCTGCAAACTTTCTGGCTGGAGATGATAGCCATTAGAGAAGTGGCGGACGGTCCATTAGGAGCACAGGGGTGCCGCCCCCCTTATCCATGCGCCCGACCTCTAATCTACAAGCAGGGCGTCGGACACATGGATTTCAAAGTTGTTGTTTTATAAGCACATGATTAGATCCTGAGGCTCTAATTGGCCTCAAAAAAGGGTGGACTCAGGGTGCACAGCACCTTTTCCCCCGAGCCCACCCACTTGTGTGACATTAGCAAATTATCATTCTCTAATGTCTTCCTGCTTCTCCTCCGGGCCAATCAGGAAGCAGGTCCTGAGACCCGATTGGCCAGGGCATCTTAGGACAGGTTTGTTTAATAGGGTTTATTGGCCTGAGAAGGCTCTGAAACTGGGTTACTGGTTCTGAAAGGAAAACTGGATGTTTCCAGAGTAGATGACCGCTCTGCAAAGGGTGAGTGGAAACAACTAATTTTAGAGTGTTTCGTAGCCATGCCCTGATGCGTTTCGTCACTTCCGACTTCAACAGAGGGCGCCCTCTGTTGAAGTCGGAAGTGACGAAACGCGTCAGGGCGTGGCTACGACGGCATATCCAGGAAGTTAGAAGTGTGCGTTCCACCATCGGCCATCTCGTAACCAGGAAGCTAATCTTACACTGCGTCTGCAGCACGAGTGCGGCCCCTGTGTTCGGAGGACAGCGGTGATTATGCAACTTCTTTATGTCATTTACAAGTGGATTTATTGTACGTGTAATGGGAGCAGGGTGTTTTGATACACGGGTTGAATTCAATAAAAACGGGATTACACTGTCAGTGAATTTTTGTTTTTTATGTACCTTGAATACTGTTTAACCCATGCTGATTCCGGGGTGATGTTGGAAGTCTGACAGGAGGAATTGATCCTACAAGGCATTTTTTACTTATTGTTCTGGTGAGTGTGAACCCCAGCGGGGGAACCTTGTCTCACATCAGTGGTGAAGATTGGGAGTTGGTGTAGGCTGCACAACCCATCCACTTGTAGAAACACCTATCACTTTAAGAACTGTGATCTTGCTGTACCCCTTATGACTGTGTGTTCCTTCATCACACCTACTATATGGTTTTGGAGTTGGACATTATCCAACAGAGAGCGCTGTTTTATCAAAGAGACTTTGTCTTTTATACTTTTGATACATTTATATATATATATATATATATATATATATATGTAACACCCGGGCTCCGTCTTTCACCTGCCTTTGGCTCACTTGCAGGAAAGACTCACCCTGTTACCTGCCCGTACCCTCTTGTGTGAAGAGGTTGAGCAATGTCACAAACTAGTGTCCTGCAGCAAGGTTCTCCCTTTTGTTGGTTTTCGTCTCTTAGGATGTAAGGACAAGTCTCTATATCCCCAAGTAACTCCAAGATCCACACCAATAGTAAACTCCAACGTAGAGTTTATTTCTTTATATGCAAAGTCAATGGATAGAAAAGGGTGGATAGAAGACAGGACAGTGAGAGTTTGGAAATGAGTCCAGGCACAAGACAAATTTATGTATTCACTACTCGTTCCTCAAGTAGGCTTAGCTCACCCGGATAGTTCCCTATGAAAGCGGATCCTAGCAGCCGAAGTGATGCTCGGACGTTTCTTTAGTTTTCCCTTTTCTTTTAGATGCGACTGGGAGATTCTCTGCCACAGAACCGTTAATCCCAATCCTCTAGTGTTGGATGGATCTAATCCCTCCAGAGAGTTACCAGGCCCTCCTTTCTCTGTGAACTTTTCACCGGTCCTTCAGAAAGGTCCTCCCCCGGCCTCCTCATCTCAGAACGGGTCCCCATGCCAGAGGCACCCTGGGATTTCTCCTTCCAGGACACGGGACCCAGCTAAAGGTGCTGGGCCCAAGGTTGTTGCTGCAGCCCCAGGGCTAAAAGTGCCTGGGACTGATGCGTACGCGGGCCCCTGGCCAGGAGGGCCAGGTACCACGTACCAGGACTCCAACTCTGAAACGAAGACCAAACCACCCCCGAAAATCCCTAGCAAGCAGCGTCTGCCTCTTTTATATCTTCTCCCGGCATGCACAGCAGGTTGACCACGCCCACTGTACCACCGCCGAGAGAGGACACCCAAGCCACAGCACTATACCAGTGGTTCAACCCTGGCCCATTATGGCAGCACCACCCACAGGCCACAGGGAACCACACACCAGTATACTACCTGCGGTGTAAAATAGAATGCCCTAACAATCAAGGTGGTCTGAGCCCAACTACAGCTCAAACCTTCCCCTAAATTTAAGTATAGCGGGGTTAAATTTGGGGACCCCGCTACATATATATATATATATATATATAATATATTACAATTGCTACTCAAGCCATCCTGTTATTTAAAGATATTAAGACTGTCTACTTCAAACTGCAGCCACTAAAGTTTAAAAAAAGCAGTCCAAAAATATATATATATATATATATATATATATATATATATATATATATATATATATATATCTCCGAGTCCTACAGGGATGCCAACACTGCAGCTTATGACATCAGAGTACTGTGATTTCACTAAGTGGTTAATGAACCGGACCCTGCCATACAGAAAATAGGACATGATGAAACAAACAGTTATCTTTTCAGAACATAAATAAAAAGATAGGGATCCGAAAGAAGCTGGGTAGTATTCTGCAATGTACATCGACCACCCAAGGGAACTGACATAATTAGATTTTTTTTTTTTAAACAAACAAATGAGTTACATTGGAACACCTGTCAGGTTTTTATCGCTGTCTGTACCCCGTTAGGGAGATTCTCCCTTTCTATTTGTCCTTTTTACCATTATCATTGAAAGTAAAAGTAAATGAATATCTAGAATTTTGGGTTGTCCCCAGAAAAGTAATTGAGGGGAAATCTTCCAATGGGGACACTAGTTCTGGTGACCTGGGGGTCCCCAAGGAATTCCCTTAGTTTGCAGAGATTTCCTCTCACTTCCTGTTTGGCTATGGGACAGGAAGTGAAAGGAACTCTCTGCAATGGGACACAGATGGCGAAAAAAAAAATCTGACAGGGGTTGTAACTCTCCCTTACTCTATCCGAAATGAAAAAAAGTTTTGCCTATAGATCTACTACTTTAAGGGGTGCTTCTTGCAAATCTTAGGTCCCCTTGTTAGGTCCTATAAGGTAAGGAAGACATATGGAAGACAGAATTTTAGGGAGAGGTGTTCTATGGGATAGGAGTGAGGGTAGAATCTACCCATTTGTATGCTGCCATGGAGTAAAGCCGGCCATAGATGGTTTGAATCCCTGCTGAACCAGCCGAGATTCGATCCATGTATGGACAGGCTGATTGTACCCAAGTCAATCCATTGATCGACTTGGGTGCAACCATCATGTCAGATTTCTAGCATGTGATTATTGGAAAGTAAAAGGATAATACTGCGCTGGAAATAATGTGAAACGAAGCTGCCAACACTGCTGGTACAAAAAGCTAGTGATAATCGAAAATTAAAAGTGTAGCGCTAACTAAATAAATATGTATTTGGCGGGGCATTAACCCCCTAAGCAATCTCAGATTTGGGCGGCGTATGCCTCTCCAAATCCGAGACCTCTGGTAAGCCTCCTCAACATATACTTGGTGGCGGATCTCACATCACATCTCTATTTTTTAATGTTTGCGTGTTCACACTCTTCAAGTTTATTTGATTTGGGTGGCTTATGCCCCGCCAAATCCATAACTTCTGGTAAGCCTTCCTCTATTCACTTTGGTGGTGGCTACTTTCTCTCACAAACAGAAGACTGTTGATTACAATTTCACGTTTTGATTCATCACGTTCTCTCTGGATTGATCTTCATCACCTTCGTTTTATGGATTCCATTTCTAATGGACATTCATTTGCCTATTATGGACATTAATTTGCATATATTTGCATAATTGTGTTAATATAATTTGAGGACTTTATCACTGGAGTCACCCAGCACGTTATTTTGGGTGATACACGTGTTTATCACTATATTATCATATTCAGTTTTTGTGTATATTTTCACATTTATACATATTTATTTAGTTAGCGCTACACTTTTAATTTTCGACTAGCATGTGATTATTGCCAGCAGCTATAGCCAATGGCAATAATTACTGTGTTCTTCCCCAGAATCCCCAAGTGATTTTTGAGTGAAAATCAAGTGATTTTCTTTCCTGTACACTATGGTTGCAGGAAAGAAAAATCGCATTATCTATGGCCTGCCTTAGTTAGTAAAGGAGTGCGTGAGACGTCCTGTATTTCACATACAATAGTGGTTTTAATGCCAAGTGTGTGTTCCTCAATCATACCCTAGTGCTGTGCAGTCCATGTATTTTACCACAAGGTGGCACTGTAATGTAAAAATAAAAGCTCAGCTTTGTTCAGTAGTTTTACTTTATTGAGCCAAGAAGCTGGTTAAACATTTTACGAAAAAGGAAATTTATTTTGGAAATGTATTAGGAAACTTTGCTCTAACCAGTATTCCTCTCTTCATATATTTTTTTAGATCTCATTAGTGACCTTATAGGAGTTATGGGTATACTATTTTCTGTTTCTAAGTGAATTATAAAATATAAAGATATCATTTAGTATTGTTTTTGTTTGTCCAGTGAGCATGTGTTCCCTTCAAATATTCCACTCTACTCTACTACTACTTCTACCCCTACTGTTTTAGGTAATAAAGAGCATCGTGCCAGCATAAAGCGAAGAAAAAAAAATCACTCTACCAAAACAAGACCGTTAAAAAGTTATTTATTTGTTGGTGCATTTATAAAAGACCAACAATGTATGCAGAGCTTTACATACTGTACATTCAGTCTCTACTCTTGAGCTTACAACCTATAGTCCCTAACTCACATGCATATGCATACTGTATATATACATGCTGGGAACAATTTGGACAGAACCCAATTAACCTACCGGCATATCTTTGGTTTGTGGGAGAAAACTGGAGTTCCCAGAAGAATCCCATGCAATACACAGGGAGAACATGCAAACTCCATGCAGATATTGTTTTAGCTGGAGTATAAAACAAGGACCTCAGGTTATACTGTCTTGTTGGGTCCCAAGCTCTGCTCCATAGATGCAATAGGTTTCATACACTGCACTGATCATTGGCAAAAAGCCTGAAACAGCTGTATGTAGTCTGGAATAAATAGCTCAATAATATTAAGCTATATTTTGCATTATATGTCAACGGTTCTTGATGTGCATTTGGCTAATGGGTCATAAAGCATTGCTCCGCCTATGGTCCTGAAATGAGGAATATTCCTTTTTTTTGTGGTATATGTGATGGACTAAGACATGTGAATACCTTCTGTTTTAAGAAGGCTTTTCTGTGGTATGCACTTCATGTGCATTCATCATCACATCTGCAACATGCTGGAAAAGTAATGTTGTATTTCATATATTCTTCCACAAGGTGGCACTGTAAGGTATGAAATGAGTGTTAATGGCTAGAAAAGTTTGTGTCCATTCAGAAAAGTAAGCAGCACTTGTTAAAGTGAAACTCCAAGTAAAATGTACAGCTGGAAAAGATTGATCTACCAAACCTTGTGATTACACACTTTTTCCACGCTGCACAACTAAACAGGTGACACATTTAATTCCTGACAAAGCCATTCATTTTCCTGTCGCTTTTCCTCTGCCCTCCTTGGACAGAGAATAAGCCTCATAACCTCAGTCCAACAAGTACACACCTATCGTCTTCATCCCAGTCCTGGGACACTGTCACCCCTATCTCTGCCCACCTTATGGGTGATCACGGCTCAAATCACCTCTACTTTTTGGGTGAACCCATGCCTATTCACCCACAGCCATGGTCCTTCCAGCCTACACCTGTTTTTGAGTTATTGGGCATGCTCAGTAACCCAAAAATTCAGTGATCTAGGGACACAACCCAAGACATAGAATCATCAAAGCATAGGACATGCATACATGTATACCTCCTAACATTTTGATGGGAACGAGGGACACCTATTAGCAAAGGTATGTAGGCATAGAACACACCCCTGTCATATCCCCTTAAAGAAGAATTCTACAAAATAAAAAATAGTTAAATCCACATTTGTATTCACCCCCTGTCATACCCCCTTAAAGAAGAATTATACAAAATAAAAATTAGTTAAACCCACAAGTTTTTTTTTCTTAACTACTATTCCTTTATACCAGTGGCGGCTGATGGAAAAAAATATTGGGGTGGGTGGCCACCCTACCCCCCCTTGGTTGGTCGGTTGGAAGCACCTACCCCATCACCAGTGACTTCCCCCTGCTCAGCGGCGGCCTCCAGTTTTCCGCTCTCCTTCACCGGTGGCTTCCTGTTCTCCTGCTCTCCACAGCGGCGACGGCTTCCATTTTCTCCCTCCTCATCAGCCAATCGGGAGTCGTCTCTTTTCGGACAATCGGAAAACGGGTCTCACACCTGCTTCTAATTTGCCAGATTGAGGATCAGTGTTTCAACAGCGAATATTCATTTGCAGTTGTAACACACCTGGGTGGGCTCCAGGTCACATGCTCTGCGACCCAAGCTCACCCTATTTGGCCTATGGCTCTAATCAGGTGTTTCAAAAAAATCCCCTGCGGCTGTAATATATGCGCCCGGTGACCCGAAATGGGCCGGACGCATGAATAGGGAGTGGCCTTGGCGACCATGGAGAGATTCATGCTATGCATTACCATATCAGGGGGTGGCCTGGAAAGAGGGGGCGGTGACCGCCCCCCCCCCATTGGACAGGTCAGCACTGCTTTATACTGACTTTTGACATTTACAAATGCAGCAATATAGAAATTGGACAAAAGGTTTAGCACCGGGAAAGATAAAAAGTGCAGTTTATATATAACTATATAGATCAGTCAAAATGAGGGACAAATGAGGAGGAAAGAGGGACAGAGGGACATTGTTCCAAATCAGGGACAGTCCCTCAAAATCAGGGACAGTTGGGAGCTATGTAACCAAGGAGTTCACCCAGAAACCTGTCCAGGAAGAACAATGTTTTTTCACTAGGAGAGGTGACTAGGAGAGTTGTGTCTGTCACAAGAATGGTTGGGTAAAATTACAAATACTTTCGTAAATAATACAGGAAACATAAAGATTTCAGTGTTTGCCAGGAAATCCACTATAACTTTTTTCCCTTAGGCTCCATTCACACCTAGGCATCCTGGGATCGCGGGCAGATCACAGGATGCGTTTGTGATGCCATTACTTCTTAATCAAGGTGCGATTTTCCCATGGTTGTCACGCAATGAATAGCGCTACAATCATGGCTAACCGCAACAAGCGAACCTGTCGCCCAAAAGAAACTCCTGCTCCTTTTTTGAGGGACAAGATTTGTGCGTTGCGATTTTGCTGCGATTGCAGCGGATTTACCGTGCAACAATCTCGCCAAAATCGCACCGTGATTGGGGTGTCATTAGGAAGTAATGGCATCGCAAACGCATCCCACGTTTGGCCAGGTTTCTGGAATTGCAGGCAAAGTCGCCCGATTCTGCCCACAATTCCACGACACCCAGGTGTGAATGGAGCCTTAAAGTATACCTTTTATAGTGTTGGATAGAGTGGAGAGGGATTAGAACCCCTGTTGCTGTCTGTACTCCTTTTAGGAAAGTCTCCCTTTCTATTTGTCCTGTTTACCAATATCATTGAAAGTGAAAGTAAAAGAAAATCCCAAAAGTAATAGAGGGGAATTCTTCCAATGGGGATACTAGTTCTGGTGACCTGGGGGGGCCCCCAAGGAATTCCCTTCATTTGCAGGGATTTCCTCTCACATCTTGTTTTGGCAACGGGGCATGAAGTGAAGAGAAATCTCCCCAATGGGACACAGGTGGCAAAAAGACTGACAGGGGTTATAACCCTTCCTTACTAGGGATGAGCTTTATGTTCGGGTCAAACATGAGTTTGATTTGAACATTGGCTGTTCGCCCGTTCGCCGAATAGCGAACAATTTGGGGTGTTTGCGGCAAATTTGAAAGCCGCGGAACACTCTTTAAAAGTCTATGGGAGAAATCAAAAGTGCTAATTTTAAAGGTTAATATGCAAGTTATTGTCATAAAAAGTGTTTGGGGACCTGGGTCCTGCCCCAGGGGACATGTATCAATGCAAAAAAAGTTTTAAAAACTCATTTTTTTTCAGGAGCAGTGATTTTAATAATGCTTAAAGTAAAACAATAAAAGTGAAATATTCCTTTAAATTTCGTACCTGGGGGGTGTCTATAGTATGCCTGTAAAGTAGCGCATGTTTCCTGTGTTTATGACATTTCTAAAGGAAAACAAGTAATTTAAAACTACTCGCGGCTATAATGAATTGTCGGGTCCCGGCAATACAAATAAAAGTCATTGAAAAAAAACAGCATGGGTTACCCCCTTAGTTCATATCAGGCCGTTCAGGTCTGGTATGGATATTAAGGGGAACCCCGCAACAAAATTTAAAAAAAAAATGCCGTGGGGTTCCCCCCAAAAATCCATACCAGACCTTCCATCTGAGCACGCAACCTAGCAGGCCGCAGGAAAAGAGGGGGGGACGAGAGAGCGCCACCCCCTCCTGAACCGTACCAGGCCACATGCCCTCAACATGGGGAGGATGTCCCCATGTTGATGGGGACAAGGGTCTCATCCACACAACCTTTGTCCGGTGGTTGTGGGGGTCTGCGGGCGGGGGGCTTATCAGAATCTGGAAGCCCCCTTTAACAAAGGGGACCTCCAGATCCCGCCCCCCTATGTGAATTGGTAAGGGATACATTGCGCTCTTTTGTCCCCCCTCTTTTCCTGCGGTCTGCCAGGTTGCGTGCTCAGATAAGGGTCTGGTATGGATTTTTGGGGGGAACCCCATGCCATTTTAAAAAAAAATGGTGCAGGGTTCCCCTTAATATCCATACCAGACCTGAAGGGCCTAATATGGAATTTGGGGGGGACCCCCACACATTTTTTTTTTTTGGTTCGGGGTTCCCCTTAATATTCATACCAGACCCAAAAGGCCTGGTAATGGACTAAGGGGGAACCCATGCCGTTTTTTTTTCAAAGACTTTTATCTGTATTGCCGGGACCCGACAATTCATTATAGCCGCGAGTAGTTTTAAATGACTTTTAAATGCACAGAGCAGGTAAGTATAACATGTTTGTTATTTTTAACAAAAAAAAAATGAGACTTTAGTATCACTTTAAGAGCTTATTATTACATATGTGTGCATTGGCATATCATTTTTTTGTAAGTGCTGTGATCAAGGCTTCTAAGCCGGAACGCGTGAGCCCCTGTAAATTTTCACTTTCTTTTATGCACCAATAAAGAAGCAACAAGGACGTTTGGAGTTTCCGGCCCTATTCTTTGTATTGATGTCCTTAACAAGCATCCATGCCCCAAATCATGGCTGCCTCGTTTTTTCCAGAAAGGCAAGGCATGTATTCTTCATTCCATGTGTTGCGCTGCCTGAGGTGCGTTTATTCCATGTACGTATGTTGGGGTGGCTACACGCTGCAAGGCATGTACACAATGTACAAGATAACATGTGTTAACATGTGCTGCAATGCACATACAAATGTGTGAGGAGCTCTTAAAGTTTAAAAAGCACATTTCTACCAGCATACAGTCACCTTGTTTTCGGGGAATTATTTTGGATAATTAACAGTTCTAGTAATGGAAGCCATTGACGTATTAAAGGTGCTAAGTGGATGAAACTAAAAATAGAAAAAAAATGAGAAAGCCAAAAAAATGTCAAATGTCAAATGCTTCGGTCAGAACAACAGAGAACAGACATAACAGGAATCAGAGATGGGATTTATCACCATTTAAGAGGAGAAGAAAATTCCTACTTTCCATTTCTGAAAACCAAAATCATTTTAGGTCTAGAACATAAGGTGTACAGGGGAGACAGAACTCCTTAAATTGCATAGACAAGTGACAGAGTTACTCCAACATAGAGCAAAGGCAGCACTTCAGAGATGCCGGAAATATTATTATGAAACAGGAGACAAATGCGGCCGTTCACTGGCGAGAGCTTTACAACTTTTTTTGGGTGGGACAATTTTTTTTTTCTTATGTCGCGAGGCAAACCCAAAAACCCCCACCCCCCTCCTTAACAACAATTTTTTGGGGACAAATTTTTTTTATATGTCCCGCGGCACCCCCCCCCCCTTTTGAAAGTTGGGAGGTATGGTAATGCCATTGTCGATTATGCAGAGAATAATACTGCTAATGGCGCGCTGCTCCCCGCCGGACCCTCCTCTTCCCTCCCATCTGTCCCAGGTGCTTGTACTGTATGCGTCGTGACATCACCTGGGACGGACGAGAAGAGAGGAGGAACACCGGCGGGAAGCAGCGTGCTGTTATCAGTATTATTATCGGCATCGGTGGGGTGAGTGAAGCTGAGACACCAGGGCCATCATGGGGGGGGGGGGCGAGTACAGATGCATGGGACCCAGGCCCCACCTTGACCCCAGGAAGGCCCAGCCATGATACTCTCCTGGTACCCCCCACCCCCACAGTGTCCCCCTGTGTGTGTGCTCTCCCTCCATTGTCCCCCTGTGTGTGTGTGCTCTCCCTCCAGTGTCCCCCTGTGGGTGTGCGCGCTCTCCCTCCATTGTCCCCCCGTGTGTGTGTGCGCTCTCCCCCCAGTGTCCCCCTGTGTGTGCTCTCCCTCCCCAGTGTTCCCCTGTGTGTGTGTGCTCTCCCTCCAGTGTCCGTGTGTGTGCTTTCCCTCCAGTGTCCCCCTGTGTGTGTGTGTGCTCTCCCTCCAGTGTCCCCCTGTGTGTGTGTGCTCTCCCTCCAGTGTCCCCCTGTGTGTGCTCTCCCTCCAGTGTCCCCCTGTGTGTGTGCTCTCCCTGCAGTGTCCCCCTGTGTGTGTGCGTGTGTGTGCTCTCCCTCCCCAGTGTCCCCCTGTGTGTGTGTGTGTGCTCTCCCTCCAGTGTCCCCTATTGTGCTCTCCCTCCCCAGTGTCCCTTGTGTGCCCCCCGCCCCCTGTGTCTCCCTGTGCAGGTGTGGCTTGAGTGTGGGCGGGGACACAAAATGGAGTTCTATCTGAACCTTTCTCTATCTCGAACGTCACCCGCCAGGGGTGCCCTTTATCACCACTCCTTTTTGCTATCACCTTAGAGCCATTTCTTTGTAAGGTCAGGCAAAACCCGGATATTAGGGGGTTAATAACCGGAGATTTACACAATAAAGTATCCGCATACGCGGATGATCTTTTATTCTGCCTTACTAAACCTGTCATATCTATGCCGAACCTACTAAGAGAATTGGACCAATATAGTGCACTGTCCAATTTAAAAATTAACATGTCCAAGTCAGAGGCAATGGGTGTATCTATGACTACGACTCAAATTAACGCTTTAAAAATGAATTTTAAGTTAAGATGGACCTATACGGGCATCAAATACCTGGGCACGTTGATCCCACCTAAATTGGACCAAACCTTTGAGTTGAATTTTCCACCTCTACTGAGTAGAGTGAAAGTCTTTCTTTCTAAATGGCATCAGGGCCTTTTCTCTTGGTTCGGTAGATGTAACATAATAAAAATGTCAATATTGCCTAAATTTTCCTATCTCTTTCAAGTTCTACCCATTTATATACCCCCAGAATTCTTTAAACAGACTAATAAGATAATAACTGAATAAAATGCCCAGAATTCAACACCGTCTAATGACTATGCCTAAACAATATGGGGGGGGTAGCGGTACCAGATATGCAGAAATATTATCAGGCGGCTCATATGGCGCGACTAGTAGACTGGTGTACGCATGCAAGCTTTAAAATATGGCCAAAATCGAGCAATCACAGTGTGAGGTCCCATTGCATCGTGCGGTTTGGTGCTTTGGAGACCTGAGTTCAGCTCTCAAAAAGCACCCAACCTTGGGCCCTACCCTGTGTATTTGCTCGCGAATATGCCAGCTCTACCACTTTATTGTCATCTGTCAACTCCCCCCTGTATCCTATTGTAGGGAATCCTCGTTTCCCTCCAGGACTACAGGAGGGACCTTTCAGGAAACTCTCAGACTCACAGTGTTTTCAGGCCTCGCATTTTATACAAACAGCGACCGGGACATGGCGCTCTTTACCTGAACTAACCTCATCCAATGACCGTTTCGGTCTTGACTTCTGAAGTGGAGCTCTGTTGCGACATTTCCTTAACACTCTTCCACCTCCGGACAGATTTTAACGAACATTGACACCCTTAGAACAAATATGTGAGGGGACGGGGCCTTGTTCTCACTTAATCTCGCAAATGTATGCACTACTGGTTGCCCCCCAAGAGGACTATGTCCCTCCATAGATAAGGAAGTGGGAAATGACATTAGACAGGACGTTCACCCAGCCACAACATAGGCAGATAGTAAATCTTGCGTGGAAATCTGCAATATCCACAAGAATCCAAGAAACTAATTTTAAAATAATGACAAGATGGTACCGTATACCCTCACTACTTAATAAATTCTCCTCGGAGATCCCGGACAAATGTTGGAGGTGTCAGGAGGAAAGAGGGACTCTACTCCACATTCTTTGGTCCTGCTCAAAACTGGAGTACTTCTGGAGGGAGATACGGCGGATAGCACAGAAATTTACTGAGTATAACCTCCCAGAAGATCCAGCCTTATTTTTGTTACATGTCTCAAACATGCCGGGGAAAACATATATGTAGCGGCCTCACCCCTCTCTCCCCTTCTCATACTCGGCTTGTCTTTCTTCGTCTAGGGGTCTCAGTGCTGGGGGGAGGGATGAGATACACCACGGCCCATGTCCTCCATAGCTAAGAAGTGAAGGCCAGAAGATTGGGTCTTGTGTATGTGTCCTAGAGTCAAGTCCAGTACTTCGTCCCTGACTCCTTTGCTCCTAGTAACCAGAGTTCCACACAGTGAATAGGTCCAACTCAGTTTTATTCTTCTTGGCAAACAACAAACAGTTTCTTCTAATGAGTAGTAATGGGCAATAGATCGAGGCACAATACTTTCCCTTCTCCTGCTAACCACTGTGACATCACCAGTGGCGAATAGTCACTGCCACTGACTATGTGAGGTAGAACCAGTGGCGGCCCATCCATAGGGGGCGCCCGGGCGCCACCCCCCCCCCCCCTCCTGTGGTCACCAAAAAAAAAACGGGCCCTTTAAGAGTTTTTTTTTTTTATGTCTTTTTTTTACACATGGCAGCGCGACCATAGTGGGCGCAGAAGCGCCGCTACCGCTCGCTTCTGCGCCCGGCCGTCACTCCCCACAACAATACATAGGTTCATGCATTGCATGAACCTATGTATTGCTGCCGCCCACTATTCAGATGGCCGGCCCCTTGAGCGTTGGCCATCTGAGTCACAGCGTCTGATTGGCCTTTAGAAGTGCCTATCAGAGCCAGCAGGCTCTGATAGGCTTCCCGACTACAGCCTGAGGGCTGTAATCGGCTTCTAAATACCTAATGAGAGGACGCACAGGGGTGCGTTCCCTGGCAAATCAGGTTCACCGGGTCTGGTTACCGGTAACCTGATTGGCTGAAGTGACATCGAGGGTGGGAGAAGACATTGAGGACGGAAGAAGGATGGCGCTGACTCGAGGAAGGTAAGTGCAGGGCTGGGGGGGGACAAGCTGCCTGTATTTGGGGGACAAACTGGCTGTATTATGGGGGACAAACTGGCTGCATTATGGGGGAGAAACTGGCTGCATATGGGGGAGAAACTGGCTGCATTATGGGGGAGAAACTGGCTGCATATGGGGGAAAAACTGGCTGCATATAGGGGAGAAACTGGCTGCATAAAGGGGAGAAACTGGCTGCATAAAGGGGAGAAACTGGCTGCATTATGGGGGAGAAACTGGCTGCATTATGGGGGAGAAACTGGCTGCATATGGGGGAGAAACTGGCTGCATTATGGGGGAGAAACTGGCTGCATTATGGGGGAGAAACTGGCTGCATATGGGGGAGAAACTGGCTGCATATAGGGGAGAAACTGGCTGCATATAGGGGAGAAACTGGCTGCATTATGGGGGAGAAACTGGCTGCATATTGGGGGAGAAACTGGCTGCATTATGGGGGAGAAACTGGCTGCATATGGGGGAGAAACTGGCTGCATATAGGGGAGAAACTGGCTGCATATAGGGGAGAAACTGGCTGCATATAGGGGAGAAACTGGCTGCATTATGGGGGAGAAACTGGCTGCATATGGGGGAGAAACTGGCTGCATATGGGGGAGAAACTGGCTGCATATAGGGGAGAAACTGGCTGCATATAGGGGAGAAACTGGCTGCATATAGGGGAGAAACTGCCTGCATATAGGGGAGAAACTGGCTGCATATAGGGGAGAAACTGGCTGCATTATGGGGGAGAAACTGGCTGCATTATGGGGGAGAAACTGGCTGCATTATGGGGGAGAAACTGGCTGCATATAGGGGAGAAACTGGCTGCATATAGGGGAGAAACTGGCTGTATATTAGGGGAGAAACTGGCTGCATTATGGGGGAGAAACTGGCTGCATATAGGGGAGAAACTGGCTGCATTATGGGGGAGAAACTGGCTGCATTATGGGGGAGAAACTGGCTGCATTATGGGGGAGAAACTGGCTGCATATGGGGGAGAAACTGGCTGCATATTGGGGAGAAACTGGCTGCATATTGGGGAGAAACTGGCTGCATATAGGGGACAAACTGGCTGCATATAGGGGAGAAACTGGCTGCATTTGGGGGAGAAACTGGCTGCATATGGGGGACAAACTGGCTGCATTATGGCGGGGGAAACTGGCTGCATTATGGGGGGAAACTGGCTGCATTATGGGGGAGAAACTGGCTGCATATAGGGGAGAAACTGGCTGCATTATGGGGGAGAAACTGGCTGCATATAGGGGAGAAACTGGCTGCATTATGGAGGAGAAACTGGCTGCATTTGGGGGAGAAACTGGCTGCATATGGGGGACAAACTGGCTGCATTATGGGGGAAAAACTGGCTGCATTATGGGGGGAAACTGGCTGCATTATGGGGGAGAAACTGGCTGCAATTTGGGGGAGAAACTGGCTGTATTATGGGGGAGAAACTGGCTGTATTATGGGGGAGAAACTGGCTGTATTATGGGGGAGAAACTGGCTGCATTATGGGGGAGAAACTGGCTGCATATGGGGGAGAAACTGGCTGCATTATGGGGGAGAAACTGGCTGCATTATGGGGGAGAAACTGGCTGCATTATGGGGGAGAAACTGGCTGCATTATGGGGGAGAAACTGGCTGCATATGGGGGAGAAACTGGCTGCATTATGGGGGAGAAACTGGCTGCATTATGGGGGATTAACTGGCTGCATTATGGGGGAGAAACTGGCTGCATTATGGGGGAGAAACTGGCTGCATTATGGGGGAGAAACTGGCTGCATTATGGGGGAGAAACTGGCTGCATATGGGGGGGAAACTGGCTGTATTTGGGGACAAACTAGTGGCGTTTGGGCACAGTGGCTGCGTTTAATGGGCACAGTGGCGGCAATTGATGATTTTTTTTTTTTCAGTTTGTTTGCGCCCCCCCAAAAAATTTGAGCACCAGCCGCCACTGGGTAGAACGTGAATTACCTTCGCTAGCACGGCCCCTGTCAGGGGAAGGAGATCCGTCCAAGGGAGAAACAGGAGGCCTCTCTGTCACCAGCAATGCTGCGCTGGACTCTTCAGAGAAGTTCCGCACACCAGTCCTCACGAACTCAGACAGGGGCACCCAAGAGTTAGGGCCCCCCTCGGATTCCTCCACCCTCGCGGAACTCAGTCGGAGGTACTGAGCCCCAGGCATCCTCCATAGTACCTCACCCCAGGCTAAAGGTGCCTGGGATGGACTCCATCTCCGCTCCGGCCAGGCCAAGGGCACCTAGGCCTGGAGCACTGGAACGCCAGCACCCAAGCTGAAGGTGCCTGGGTGCGGCCGAGTCCTCCGACCTCCCACTCTGAACTCTCCACTCTGAACCCTCCACTCTGAACCCCGTGGCAAGGGCATCCGCCCCTTTTATCCCCTCTCCCTTTGCGTCACAGCGGGTTCCCTGCCCCGCTGTACCAGCTCCAGGAGAGGACAAAAAGGTACAGTCTTGCGGTGTGAGCTCATCTCTGGCCCAGGGCAACAGCGCCACCCGTGGACCGCAAGGAACCTCACACCACCAGAGTCCTCCAAGAACCAGAAAAAGGTCTCGGATCCCCTAGCAATTTGTGCATCTGGGTTACACTACCACCCAGATGCCTCCCTTAAATTCAAACACCCGCTACATATAAAATAAAAAAAATGTCGCCATCTTGTCAACGCTGCTAGATCATGTATCGTACGGCAGTGGAGAGATACGAGCCCTCCCACAATTCTTACATGGGCCACACGAATTGAAGAGGTTAATAGGATGGAGGATTTGTTATTATCGGCTCAAAATCGAAAGGAGACATATTTAGAAACTTGGGGCCAATGGAATACATTTAAATTCTCAGAGGAAGGGAGTTCCCTCTTTGCTCCTGAGAGTATTTGAAAAAGAGAGGGGGCCTTAGGGGTGCGCTCACTTTCCTGGATGATGGTATAGTAAACTTACCTTTACCTCTGTACATTTCCCCTTTAATTCAGACTCCCCCTCCCCTATCAGTGTCTTTTTTTATTGTATTTCTTTTTTTTTCTCTCCTTTTCTCTTTCTATAATTTTTCTCTTTTTTTTTTCCCTTAGGGGGCTTTTTACTTTCCCCTTCTTCCTCTTCAGATATGTAGAGGTTTTTCTTTTCAGTAAAGTATGTAGTCAGGGCATACAAGAGAAGCAGGTCTAACTGAAGACAGAATGGAGACTATCCCAAATAACTAGTTATTATTTTTTCTGTGGATGTATTTTAGATAGGAGTAATGCTGTTAATTGGATTTTGAATGGATTTGTTGGAGCTCATATGATTGATGGATTAATGAAATTGTTTATTTCTCTGTATGTATGACAATTAAAATAAAGAAATTGTAAAAAAATAAAAATAAATAAATAAAGTTGCTGCAGGCATATTTCTAAGTGGATGAAACAAAAAAAATAAAAAAAAATGAGAAAGCCAAAAAAATGTCAAATGCTTCGGTCAGAACAACAGAGAACAGACATAACAGAAATCAGAGATGGGAGTTATTACCATTTAAGAGAAGAAAATTCCCACTTCCCATTTCTGAAAACCAAAATAATTTTAGGACTAGTTTATACTTGCTGTTGGGGGGCAGTAAAAATTAGCAGTTTAGCTGTCGTTGTACTGACACCCATAAACTGCAAAAGACAGCCAGATGGTGTTGTGCATATGCCATGACCTCACTGCTTTGTTTCATGTCTTGGCAAAAATGATCTTCCCTATTGCGTTGGCCTGGCAATTCGGCCATCAAACACAGCCCATTCAAGTGCATGGGGCCATGCTGTATTGCAATTCAAAAACCCCAGTTGGCTGTCAAAAAAAAGGCATTCAGAAGGATGCAGTATTGCTGCACCTGTACCGCTGTCTTAAGAGCGATCCACCACGATTGCTTTTCAGAGAGCAACGCAGGTGTGAACAAGCCGTTAAAGGAAATCAGTATTGTGCCCATAGGTTTCTATTGCTGACCTCTCCTAAAATGCTTATTGCTGGGCTGTAATTCTAATACAATGGCTTTAATGTTTTCAGGATCACTGACCCAGAACAGATAGATTAGGACTTCTAAATCCCCTCTGACTTGACTTGCCAGAGACCAAAGACAGCCAGGCAATTAGCGTTTTAAGAAAAGGTCATCAGGGAAGTTGTGGGTGAATGTAGAAGGGAAGGTGGGGAAAGGTTTTCCTACTTAGGAGAGAATTGAAAATCCAAATGATAGAGGTTCCTTCCTTCAATCCCTGTGTCACTGCTGAATCCTGTGATGATTTGGGGACTCAGAAGAAGGAGCCACAGAGCATGCATACCTCCCAACATTTTGAGATGGGAATGAGGAACACCTATCAGCAAAAGTATGCAGGCATAGGACACACCCCTTGTCAAGCCCCCTTAAAGGCGAATTGTACAAAAAAACAAGATTGGTTAAACCCGCAAGTGCTTTTTTTTACCACTACTAATCCTTTATATTGGCTTTCGAAATTTACAAATGCAGCAATTTAGAAGTTGGATGAAAGGTTTGGCCCTGGAAAACACTTTTTGATAGATAAAAAGTGCATTTTATATACATCTATATAGATCAGACCAAAATGAGGGACAAATGAGGGGGGATGAGGGACAGAGGGACTTTGTTCTGAATGAGGGATAGTCCCTCGAAATCAGGGACAGTTGGGAGCTATGGAGCATGGCATGGGACACAGGTATCCAACACTTCTAGAAGTATCAAATGTAGGGATGAGTCGAACACCCCCCAGTTCGGTTCGCACCAGAACTTGCGAACAGGCAATAAATTTGTTCGAACATCCGAACACCGTTAAAGTCTATGGGACTTGAACATGAAAAATCTAAAGTGCTAATTTTAAAGGCTTATATGCAGGTTATTGTCATAAAAAGTGTTTGGGGACCCGGGTCCTACCCCAGGGGACATGTATCAATGCAAAAAAAAGTTTTAAAAAAGGCATTTTTTTCGGGAGCAGTGATTTTAATAATGCTTAAAGTGAAACAATAAAAGTGAAATATTCCTTTAAATTTCATACCTAGGGGGTGTGTATAGTATGCCTGTAAAGTAGCGCTTGTTTCCTGTGCTTAGAACTGTCCCTGCACAAAGTGTCATTTCTGAAGGAAAAAAAGTTATTTAAAAGCACTCGCGGCGATAATGAATTGTTGGCTCCCGGCAATACAGAGAAAAGTCATTGATACATTTTTTTTTATTAAAGCGTGGGGGTCCCCCCAAATTTAATTACCAGGCCCTTCAGGTCTGGTATGGATTTTAAGGGGAACTCCACGCCAAATTAAAAAAAAACAATGGCGTGGAGTTCCTCCCCAAAATCCATACCAGACCCTTTATCAGAGCACGCAACCTAGCAGGCCGCAGGAAAAGAGGGGGGGACGAGAGAGCGCCCCCCCCCTCCTGAACCGTACCAGGCCACATGCTCTCAACATGGGGAGGATGCTTTGGGGGTGTGAAACCTCAAAGCACTATGTCCCCATGTTGATGGGTACAAGGGCCTCATTCCCACAACCCTTGCCTGGCGGTTGTAGGGGTCTGCAGGCGGGGGACTTTTCGGAATCTGGAAAGGGGACAGGGGACCCCCAGATCCCGGCCCCCCTATGTGAATTGGTAAGGGGTACATTGTACCCCTACCATTTCACAAAGAAAGTTTAAAAAAAAAAAAACAGACACTGTTGGGAAAAGTCCTTTATTAAAAATTAAAAAAAAGATTCCAGTGGTGGTAATCCACTCTCGGTTTCCTGTGATGATCTCCCCTCTCCGGGGTCCAGCGATGGATGATCTCTCCTCTCCAGGTCTAGACTCCAATGATGATGTCCAGTGCAGCGAGCAACAGCAAGCATCCTGTCTCCACCGGAGACACCCCGGGAATCCCAGCAGCCTGACAGGTCTCTTCTGTAGCTGAGGACGGGGTCACCCGTCACGTGACCCCGTCCCCCTCTGCCGCAAGGGGAAACCCGGGCTTCCCCAGTGACGTGCGGGTGACCCCGCCCCCTCTGATGTAACGCAGGTTTCCATTGCATCAGAGGGGGGCAGGGTCACCCGCATGTCACTGGGGAAGCCCGGGTTTCCCCTTGCGTCGGAGGGGGACGGGGTCACGTGACCGGTTGCCAGGCCCTCAGCTACATAAGAGACCTGTCAGGCTGCTTGCTGTTCCTCGCTGCGCTGGACATCATCGTTGGAGCCTGGACCTGGAGAGGAGAGATCATACATCGCTGGACCCCGGAGAGAGAGGAGAGATCATCCATCGTTGGACCCCGGAGAGGAGAGATCATCCATCGTTGGACCCCGGAGAGGAGAGATCATCCATCGCCGGACCCCGGAGAGGAGATCACCCATCGCAGGATACCGAGAGTGGATTACCACCGCTGGAATCTTTTTTTTATTTTTGTTTGTTTTTAATAAAGGACTTTTCCCAACGGTGTCTGTGTGTTTTTTTTTACAATTTTTTACACTTTCTTTGTGAAATGGTAGGGGTACAATGTACCCCTTACCATTTCACATAGGGGGGGCGGGATTTAGGGGTCCCCTTTGTTAAAGGGGTCTTTCAGATTCCGATAAGCCCCCCGCCCGCAGACCCCCACAACCACCGGGCAAGGGTTGTGGGGATGGGGCCCTTGTCCCCATCAACATGGGGACATGGTGCTTTGAGGGGTCACAGACCCCCAAAGCATCCTCCCCATGTTGAGGGCATGTGGCCTGGTATGGTTCAGGAGGGGGTGGGCGCTCTCTTGTCTCCCCCTCTTTTCCTGCGGCCTGCCAGGTTGCGTGCTCGGATAAAGGGTCTGGTATGGATATTTGGGGGGAACTCCAAAGCTTTTTTTTTTTTTTTTATTTTACGCAGGATTTCCCTTAATATCCATACCAGACCTGAAGGGCCTGGTAATTGAATTTAGGGGGACCCCCACGCATTTTTTATTTTTTTTTATCAATGACTTTTCTCTGTATTGCCGGGAGCCGACAATTCATTATAGCCGCGAGTGCTTTTAAATTACTTTTTTTCCTTCAGAAATTACACTTTGTGCAGGGAC
Source organism: Rana muscosa (assembly GCA_029206835.1). NCBI lineage: Eukaryota > Metazoa > Chordata > Amphibia > Anura > Ranidae > Rana > Rana muscosa. Next base: position 1,064,086,967 of record CM055116.1, read on the forward strand.
AGTTCTAAGCACGGGAAACAAGCGCTACTTTACAGGCATACTATACACACTCCATTAGGTACGAAATTTAAAGGAATATTTCACTTTTATTGTTTCACTCTAAGCATTATTAAAATCACTGCTCCCGAAAAAAATGCAGTTTTTAAAACTTTTTTTTGCATTGATACATGTCCCCTGGGGCAGGACCCAGTCCCCAAACACATTTTATGACAATAACTTGCATATAAGCCTTTCAAATTAGCACTTTAGATTTCTCCCATAGACTTTTACAGGGTGTTCCGCGGCTTTTCGAATTTGCCGCGAACACCCCAAATTGTTTGCTGTTCGGACTCGAAGCTCATCCCTAATCAAATGCAAAGACACTAAATGAGGCTGCAGTGCAGGAACCAAGAGAAGGTAGAGGACATAGGCTTCTGAACAGATGAGTATAATACCCCTTCACTTACAGTAAATCCTTATATAGATTATACACCCGCCCCCCTTATTTTATAACCAGGTGCAAAAGTAAAGAGAAAAGCTGCTAGCGCTGTACCTTGACTTCAAGTACTACAAGCTATCCAACATAAAAATGTAGCACTAACCGCTTTTTAAAATGTGCAAATTCATAAAATATCAAATAGAAAATGATGACAGAAATAAAATGAATTACTCATAAACACAGTGACAGTGCAGAACTTCAGTGAGAACAATTATACCTGTTTATGTACGTAATAACAGAACATATTATCATGCCAAAATATTTACAGAGTAAGGGGGGATTTAATAAAACTAGAGAGTGCAAAATCTGGTGCAGCTCTTCATAGAAACCAATCAGCTTTCAGGTTTTATTGTCAAAGCCAGTGGCATCGGGAGGGGGGGCTGGAGCCCCGAATGGATCCCCGAAAAGCCCCGGGTCTCAGGCATGCACCCTTCTATTGTTAGCCCCGAGCACCGCCGCCGAGCGGGGATCGATCTGATTCCAAGCACCGCCGACTACGCCACCGAGGTCCCGCCTTCTGGAGCCTGCAGCGCCTATAATGGACGTCCCACTGGTCCAATGCCAGGACCGTGGAACGTGTGACGTCTATCATAGGCACTGCAGGCTCCAGAAGGCGGGAATTACAATGCGGCTGCCGCGCCACATCACTGTGAGGTCCCCGCTTCCTGCACGGGCGGGCGGCTCTCCTCTCCTCCTCTGGCTGCCGTGATGATGATGGGCACACCACACACCGCAAACCACGGCTGAGCTGTGCTGAGCTGCTGCAGGACACATAAGGTCTGTCTCCTGGTCAGGTATGTCAGTGTATGTATGTCACTACCGTCAGTGTATGTATGTCAGGTAGGTCAGTGTATGTCAGGTAGGTCAGTGTATGTATGTCAGGTAGGTCAGTGTAATGGTCAGTGTGTCAGGCAGGTGAGTTTAGTGGTCAGCATTGATGGGCACTGGTAAGCCAGGCAGCAACCAGCAAGTGAGCTTACCCCCCACTGCCCAGCCAAAAAACCCTGCGCCACTACCACCGCGCCACTACCACCACCCAACCCCCTTGTGCCAACTTTCTTGTGTGTTTGCGGGTTTTTCTCTGGGTCCAGACTCCCTCCGGTGTGATATAAAGGGAAGAGGCCAGAATCCTGGGGGGCAGCGATACCAGGTGGGGGAACCAAGAACAAGCGAATGGACCGAGATTGGACTTCTGATGCATGCACAGGAACAGAGCTACGCTTTGAGAAGCTTGCTGATCAGCTTAGAACACTAATCTATCGGAATACTTCCATGGACATGAACTTCTTTGCTCAAGCTATTTCCAGTTTAGACTCTTCGCATAGATGCTACACCCACACAGGTAATCTGGGTCAGCCACAGTTAGGTTACGTTAGGGAAAGGACATTGTCACATGTTGTACATGTTCTTCCACTAGTTCAATAAAGTTGTTTCTACTGCTCAAAGCCTGGTCTGAAGTTAATCAAGGGGTGCATGAGGTGTCTTGGTGTCTCTCTCTAAGGAACCAGGGTCTGAAATAGCAAACTGGGGTCTGTGAAACATCACTACAATAAAAGATTAACTTGCAAGGAGGTTGCTATGGGTAACTGGAAAAAAGATCAGCAACCAGTCGTTAGTGTGGTGACTGAATAGGTGACAGTTCCTCTGGTAGTGAGGGGGTTTGGTGTTCAGCTCCCTCCCTAGCTGTCTGTCTTCGCTGGTCACCGGGAGCGGATAAGCGTTACAGAGATCTAATACCTGGTCACATGGTATGGAACGAGACGGGTTCAGTGGCGCACGCATGAGGCCCAATATGTACTTAGTGGGACCCCATTCTGTGAGGGAACAGTGAGGTAACAGAGGCGTGCTAACTGGTGGAGTGGGCTTAGACTCTGCATGTTCCTCCTAATGCAACACATACACCTGTTCATGTGTGTTTGACAAGGGACAACATCCTTTGGAATAACTCCGCCTACAGCACTACACACAAGTGGCTAATCTCAGAGTTGGGAGACTGCCTTAATATTTGACTTACACATGACCCTGGCCCCTGCCTGGTCCCGGGCATTGGCGAGCAGTGAGCACGCCTTCAGGCAAGGTGTTATCCCTGTGCCTTGAGTGACCCAGTTCATTGCCTGGCGTAACCTAAAGAACTATAAAAAACTGTCTATTTGCGGTAAGTAAATCCACCCCTAGCTCTCCACTTCCTATGTAGAATGGTCCTCAGGCCAAAAAGGGGTTTATTTACTAAAGGCAAATGGACTGTGCACTTTGTAAAGTGCATTTGCCCTCTGCAAGTGCAGTTGCTCCAGAGCTTAGTAAAAGAGGTAAGGCTTCAATTTGCAAAGAATACCCATCACGTGCAAGGAAAATGAAAACAACTGAATTTTAGCTTGCACATGATTGAATGATAGAAATCAGCAGAGTTTCTGCTCATTTACTAAGCTTTGGAGCAACTGCACTTACAGAATGCAACTGCACTTTTCAAAGTGCAGCCTTTTTGCCTTTAGTAAATGAACCCCATAGCGAAGTTAGACTTCCCCGTGAAAAACCAGAGAGAAAAACTTTGCTGGAGCTAAATATTAAGAAAAAGAAAACAATTCCAATATAAATTCTGTCCAATACTCCCTTTACTGTTTTATAGTTTTACTGTTTTTATAAGTTGAATTTCAGCTGTAATTGAAAAAACTAAAGTTAAACTTTAATAGGCATTACAAATCACCCAAAAACAATATTTCTGGGATAGAATCAGTGTCAACTTACCCACAAAATAATTCAGGTTATAAATAGGTCACTTAAGCTGGATACACAGGGGGTTATTTACTAAAGGCAAATACACTTTGCACTACAAGTGCAAACTACAAGTGCAAAGTACACTTGAAATTGCACTGAAAGTGCACTTGAAAGTGCAGTTGGTGTAGATCTGAGGGGGACATTCAAGGAAAATAAAAAAAACAGCATTTTAGCTTGCACATGATTGGATAATAAAAACAGCAGAGCTTCCCCTCATTTCAGATCTACCCTTCAGATTTACAGCGACTGCACTTCCAAGTGCACTTTCAGTGCAATTTCAATTGCACTTTGCACTTGTAGTTGCACTTGTAGTGCAAAGTGGATTTGCCTTTAGTAAATAACCCCCACATTATACAACTTTTGTTGCTTAAAGCGGAGGTTCCGCAGCATTTTTTTTTTTTTTTCCGCTTGCATGCAAAGTATATTTAGATCACCAATTTGTACTCACGTGTTTGGTGACTTTAAACCTCCCCTGTCTTTTTTCTGGCAAAAGATGCACTTTTAAAATCAGCCGTCTGAATTTTCCATTTTGCTTGTGGGCATTTTGAAGCCCACAAGCACTGACTTCCTGGTGGTGGACGGTGTAATGCAGAAAAAGTTCCCCGGCGGATAAGGTTCCCCCCCCCCTGTACTGCGCATGTGCGGCACGAACCTCAACGGAGTTTCCGAAAGTAGCCGAACATGTAGAGCTGCGAGTTAGCTCTACACGGCGCCTGCGCAATGACTAGGAGTCATGTAGAGCTGACTGCGCAGGCGCTGTGTAGAGCCGACTCGCAGCTCTTCATGTTCGGCTACTTTCAGAAACTCCGTTGAGGTTCGTGCCGCGCTTGCGCAGTACAGGGGGGGGAACCTTATCCGCCAGGGAACTTTTTCTGCAGGACATGTCACATCTGGGCGAACTCCCAGATTACATTGCGGGTGAATAGAAACGCCTACTCCCGCGGGAGTGAGTACCCGGAAGACGAAATTGAAATGACATTAGTACGGTATGTACTACATAAAAAAAAAAAAGTGGCTACTGTACATGTTCGTTCTTTAAGGAGTGTGCTTGTATATGGATGTTATTTTGCCTGAACCTCCGCTTTAATTTCCTTTAGATTTACCTTCAACTATGTCATGAAAGGGCCTGCCTGATTGCATGCAAATTGAAAGTATAGTGATACCCCCAGTTAAGAGGGCTGCCTGTTTGTTTTTTTGGGCCTTGTAGTGCACCGCTGTCAACCCCTGGCAATAGGCTCTAACCTCTCGTGGCACAGTTAGGAAAAGGGATGATATAATTGCACTCTCTAATTGTATGGCACAAACCCCTTTATAACACAGCACAGTAATTAACACTGACAACCAATATACTTAACTATAAGTTCTTTACTATTGGTAAAAGTAATAAGGGTAAACAGTATACAGTGTCTCATGCAGATCCCTGCAATATAAGTATACTCATAAAAAGATATAACATTCAGCAATGCAATGACAGTTTAATAAACCCCACTGCAGCTATCCTCCCTCGTGAACAAATATGGCGCCCAGCAATGTCCTATACTACCCAGTCAGGCCTGACTATAACTTGGGTTATAGTTTGTTGAAGAAATCTTTGCTAGCAAAACACGGTGGTGCACATAAAGAATAAAACTGTAATCCAATGGGGTAGCAATGACCGCTAACTTTGTAAAGATGGAGAGACTAGTAAACTCAGTTCAGCAGACAGTCTTCCCAGAATGTAACTGTAATCACTGATGGGCCTAAATAGAGTCAATAGGCAACAAAGGTAACAAGATGCGGTTGCGAGCTGGCGCTCTCTCACCGGACCGATTCCTGTCCGGTACCTCCGCTACTGTGAGCCGCTTCACAGTGCCCACGATGCCCGGGTCTTCGGTCCTCCTGATGATGGCACTTCACAGAAGGATTGGACGCTCCGCAGGCTCCTCGGTGGAGCGGAGGGCTCTCTGGAAGAAAGTACAAGGCCCAGGCTTCAGGCCTTGCATGCACAGCAGGTCAGCACAGGGATCCTCTTTCTGGGAGAAAGAACTGGGGCCCGCCTCTCCCTTTTAAAGTCCACCCCAGCAGTCCTTGCGCGGGGAAATGCACCCTGGGTGCCTCAAAGCGTGCTGGGAACTGTAGTCTGTGGGTGAAAACGATACCCCGCTACACACTCCCCCCACTTAGAATCTTTGGTCCCCAAAGACAGTATCAACAGTAAGAAAATACAAACTCATTGAGGGCTGCTAGAGAAGCTGGCTGAGGAAACTCCCACCAAAACGGGGAAGGGAGCTTGCCCTGCCCACAGGTCACATCAATGGCGTTGACCTGCCTAACTGTGCCAGAAAGTGAGCTGGGGTTGCCTTCCACCAAACGCACAGTGGAGGGACCAGGTGTTGATATTGTCCTTCTAGCAGTAGTTACTGTATCCTCAGAACTTTCCCCCATTTGGGCATAGGTTAACTTCCGAGGAGGACGAATGGTTCTCTTTGCTCTCTGTTCTTTCGGGGTGACTGTCTCATCCACCACAGGCTCTTCTTCTGGAGTAGGTGTATTGGGTTCCAATACTTCCGGAGCATCCAGATCAGGTGCAGGAAGGTGCTGAGAGTCCTCTTGATGATCAGCAGAAGGTGACCATATGGCATCTTCCCACCCCTCAGACAGAGGGCTGGACGGAACAAACTCAGTGGCTTCCACATTCAATGTACTATCCACGGTACCTTCAGAGGGTGGAAGATCTATAGACATAGGCTCAGGGGCCTGAGAGGGCCACAACCATTCAAGCTCTTCTTCTTCGCTTTGATCAGAGACATCCATTCCTCCAGACTGAGATACCTGAGACCGAGTGTTGGGTCTAGGTGTATCCAAGCTTGTGGATGGTCCAGGGGAATCTTCTACAGGAGGTATCCGAACCGCTTCTGAAAGTGAAAGTAAATGGTTTCTGTGCCATGTCTTCAGCGGCCCTATCTTCCCTTCTGGCTTTAGCTGATACACCGGCAAGTCTGGTAACTTTTTACAGATCACATATGGTTCAGGTCTCCATCTGTCTGCTAGTTTATGCTTCCCTGGAACTCCTAGGTTTCGCAACAGCACTCTCCTGGTTGCAAGTCCTGAATTCGAACTTTCACGTCAAAATTCCTCTTGTTCCGGGCTCCTCTTTGCTCTGATGCTACTTGGGCCTGGTCAAAAGCTAGCTTCAAATTCTTCCTCAGTCTATCCACATATCCCTTATATGAGGTGGCCGAAGTGTAATCCATTCATATGCCGAAGGCCAGATCCACAGGCAGTCTTGCTTCCCTGCCAAACATTAGTCTGTATGGAGAGTATCCGGTGGCATCACTAGTTGTACTGTTGTAAGCATGCACTATTGCTGCTATGTGCTTGCTCCAATGCTGCTTCTGCTCGCTGCTCAGAGTCCCCAACATATTTAACAGAGTCCTGTTGAATCTCTCCGGCTGAGCATCACCCTGGGGGGTGATAAGGGGTAGTACGGGTTTTCTTGCTACCCAAAGAGTCCAGCAATTTCTTAATTAATCGACTCTCAAAGTCTCTCCCTTGGTCTGAGTGCAGGCGCTGTGGCAGCCCGTAATGCACAAAGTATTTTTCCACCAAGATTTTGGCTACGGTGGAGGCCTTCTGGTCTTTGGCTGGAAAGGCCTGAGCATAACGGGTGAAATGGTTGGTTATCACCAGAACATTTCCTTGTCCACTTACCGTATTTTTCGCACCATAAGACGCACCTGACCATAAGACGCACCTAGGTTTTAGAGGAGGAAAACAAGAAAAAAAATATTCTGAACCAAATGGTGTACTAAAATATTTTCCAGTGCCCATGAAATGCAGCCTGACCATTGCCATAGTAAACGCAGAGTGACCATTGTCATAGTAAACGTAGAGTGACCATGCCATCAGTGGTGGGACACCCTGGGAAGAGGACAGAGGGGACGCCGTGGGAAGAGGACAGAGGGGACGCCGTGGGAAGAGGACAGAGGGGATGCCGTGGGAAGAGGACAGAGGGGACGCCGTGGGAAGAGGACAGAGGGGACGCTGTGGGAAGAGAACAGAGGGGACGCCGTGGAAAGAGGACAGAGGGGACGCCGTGGGAAGAGGACAGAGGGGACGCCGTGGGAAGAGGACAGAGGGGACGCCGTGGGAAGAGGAGAGAGGGGGACGTTGTGGGAAGAGGACAGAGAGGGACGTTGTGGGAAGAGGACAGAGAGGGACGTTGTGGGAAGAGGACAGAGAGGGACGTTGTGGGAAGAGGACAGAGAGGGACGTTGTGGGAAGAGGATAGAGAGGGACGTTGTGGCAGTCAATAAGGCCTAGAGGATATCAGGTTAGGCACTTCCTAATGGCTCAGACCCTGGGAATAGTAATGGATAATGGCCAACAGGCCCTCTTACCAGACCCAGCGAAATCGCAACAGTGATCCCTCTGGCTGGACGTTCGCTCACTCTGGGTTGCCCGGGGTGACTCTAGTCAGTAGTGTAGCATGTCTGTATCCTGGCAGCGGCTCGGTCTTTCTCCCTCTCTGGTGATGCGGGTACAATGTGGCTCCCTCTCTGGTGGTGCGGGAACAGTGTGGCTCCCTCTCTGGTGGTGCGGGAACAGTGTGGCTCCCTCTCTGGCGGTGCGGGGTACAGCGTGGCTCTCTGGTGGTGCGGGGTACAGCGTGGCTCTCTGGGGGTGCGGGGTACAGCGTGGCTCTCTGGCGGTGCGGGGTACAGCGTGGCTCTCTGGCGGTGCGGGGTACAGCGTGGCTCTCTGGCAGTGCGGGGTACAGCGTGGCTCTCTGGCGGTGCGGGGTACAGCGTGGCTCTCTGGTGGTGCGGGGTACAGCGTGGCTCTCTGGCGGTGCGGGGTACAGCGTGGCTCTCTGGCGGTGCGGGGTACAGCGTGGCTCTCTGGTGGTGCGGGGTACAGCGTGGCTCTCTGGTGGTGCGGGGTACAGCGTGGCTCTCTGGTGGTGCGGGGTACAGCGTGTCCCCCAGCAGAGTATACTCTTTTGCTCCTCTTCTAACACCACTTCCCCCCCCCCTCCAGCAGAGTGTTTGCATGCTGGAGGAACTGGTGCCAGAACTCTGCAGGGACTTTATTTCCCATGATGCCCCCAGTGTCTTCTGATTGGCCCTCTGCTATGGCCAATCATGGGGAGGGAAACAGTGGCAGTAAGCTGGGTGGCGGCCAGCAAATCCAATTAGAGCGGCTCTCTCTTTCTCTTCGGGTTACAGAAAGGGAAGGGGGGCGGCGGGGGATGTACAGACAGCCCGCAGCTCTCCTCTCCCTGTCACAGCGCCGCTGCTCTATTTGCCAGAGAACTTGGCAGCGGCGCTGTGACAGGGAGAGGAGAGCTGCGGGCTGTCTGTACATCCCCCGCCGCCCCCCTTCCCTTTCTGTAACCCGAAGGGAGAAAAGAAAGAGAGAGCGGCTCTAATTGGATTTGCCGCAATGCAAGCAATGTGTAAGGGGCGGTGCCACCGGCAGCGGGGGGCGGAGCCAGTGACGGTGGTCAGGGGATTCCAGCGGCTACGGGAGCAATGAGAGCGGATGACGGGCGGTGCCAGCGGCGGCGGGGGGGCGGAGCCAGTGGCGGTGGTCAGGGGATTCCAGCGGCTACAGGAGCAATGAGAGCAGATGGCAGGGGCGGTGCCAGCGACGGCGGGGGGCGGGGCCTGTCATGTATTCGGACTATAAGACGCAGGGACATTTTCCCCCATATTTCTGGGGGAAAAAAGTGCGTCTTATAGTCCGAAAAATACGGTAAGTCAGGTTCTAGACAGAGAAAGTCAATGCACACCAAGTCCAAGGGTCCCTGGCTCTGCAGATGACCCATTGGGGCAGCTTGACGTGACAATGTGTTCCTTTGAATACAGCGAGCACAGGAGTGACAGTACTCCTCCACTTCAGCCCACATACAAGACCAGTAGAACCTATTTCTTACAAGCTGAAATGTTCGTTCGGCCCCCAAGTGGCCATGATTATCATGTAGGGCAGCCAAGACAGTTCTTCTGTGTTTCTCCGGCAAGAACAGTTGCCACTTCTCTTCCAGGTCATCAGAGGGGCCCCTTCGGTAGACCACCCCTTGATGCACCTGTAACTTGTCCCATTCTTTGTGGACCAATCGAGCCACCTTTGAGGGGTCCTTCAGAAGCCTGCCTGGATCCTGGTCTTCCAATTCCCCCAAAGCTAATCTTCCCCAGGGATCTTCCAACTGGTCTCTCCTGCTTTTTGGACAGCTTTGGCAGGTCATCCTCTCCAAACTGGGTCACATCGCAGTAACACTTAGGCACCCCCACCACCGAAACACCGATCTCTTCAGCCCTTGACCCACCACTAGCTTGAAGTTGTGCTCCTTGACACAAGGCCCGTACCCCATCCGGGGTTACCTGGGTCCAACCTTCTGGACGGTGGGTGGGTGCGTGAGCTCTTCTGGACAATGCATCTGCATCACGGTTTCCAGCTCCGGGCCTATACTTCAGGCTGAACTTGAATCCAGCTAGGGCTGCTAACCAACGGTGACCAGTAGCATCCAGCTTGGCCGTGGTGAAGAGATAGGTGAGTGGACTATTGTCAGTCTTTACTGTGAAATCAGCTCCATACAGGTAATCTCTGAGTTTATCCACGTCTGCCCACTTTAGGGCCAGGAATTCCAACTTGTGGGTGGGGTAGTTCTTTTCTGCTGGTGCCAGACTTCTACTAACGTAGGCAACTTGGCGCAACTGTCCTTCATATTCTTGGTACACCACACCTCCTAGTCTGTCATGGCTGGCATCTACATGCAGTTCATATGGCTTCTTGGGATCAGCATAGGCCAGGACTGGTGCGGTGGTCAGACTCTTCTTCAACATTTGGAAGGATGCTTCACACTCCCCTGTCCACTGGTCTTCCACAGACTCTCCAGGCTTCCTGGGGCCAGTATCATCTTCCTTCCCTTCCGTCTTCAGTAGCTGATTCAGGGGTTTGGCAATCTTTGCAAACCCTTCCACAAATCTACGGTAGTAAGAGCAGAACCCCAGGAAGGATCTGAGCTCAGTCACTGTAGTTGGTCTGAGCCAGAAGGTGACTGCGTCCAGTTTATCGGGATCTGTAGACACTCCTTCTGCAGATACTATGTGTCCCAGATAGTGGACCGAGGACTGGTAGAACTGCCATTTTTCCCTGGAGAGTTTTAGTCCCTCTTCACTGAGTCTCTTCAGGACTTTCTCCAACCTTTCTTCATGCTCCTCCAGAGTCTTCCCGAAGACAATGATGTCATCTAGGTACACCAGGACTTCGATAAGGTTCATGTCCCCAACTGTCTTCTCCATCAACCTCTGGAAAGTAGCGGGGGCTCCCTACAGGCCTTGAGGCATCCTATTGAATTAATAGAATCCCACTGGGGCGATGAAGGCCGTCTTCTCTCTATCTGCAGGGTGCATTGGGATTTGATAATACCCACTCTTCAGGTCCATGACACTGAACCACTTGGCCCCAGACAGACTCTGCAAATTATCTTCTATCCTGGGGGTAGTGTACTGGTCGGGTATGGTCCTCCTATTGAGAGTCCTGTAGTCTATGCAGAGTCTCAGCGACCCGTTTTTCTTCCTTACCACCATGATGGGGGAGGCGTATGGACTTCTGGACTCTCGAATGACCCCTGTCCTATTGAGCTCTGTCAACTGCTCACGCAAATCTTCCAAGTCAGTCAGGGGAACTCGTCGGACCCTCTCCCGGAAGGGTTTGTCTTCCTGAAGACAAATTTTATGGGTGGCACTCCTCGCACACCCCATGTCAAACTCATCTTCCGAGAATATTTTTCTCCATCTGGTCAACTGAGCCTTAGGCTCTCTCTTTCCACTTCATTGGCAAGGTGGTATCTTCCAGACAGAGCTCCTCCAGGGTGGCTTCTCCTCCCTCCGTCTTTAATTCAGACAGGGTCACTGGGGTAGCCGGATTCACTTTGCCCAGTAGTACCCGGGCTGGGATCTTCACAGGAGAATTTGTGACATTTCTGACACTCACTGGAATCTGGCCCTTCGCCTTCTTCAATGCCCTCAATGGGACCACTTCAGGGATCACTTCCAATCCTTGATGAGTGTTGAAGGGGTCTGGCTCCACGACCACAAAGGGACCCGGCTGCTCCCAGGAGAGTTTTACCGTAGCCTGAAGACAGGTCACCTCACCAGGCTGCAGTATCTTCTCTCTTCTGGACAGTCTCCAGACTCTTCCCACCCCCTCTTCCGGGGCCTTTTGCTCCAGGATCAACTTCTGGAAGACCTGTTGCAGCATGGGGTGAATCGTTTGTTTGGGAGAACTCCGCTCCTTCACTAGAGGGGTCAGCAGTCTCCTGACCAGATCAGTGTTGGTCCCTATCAACATGGAACTGGTGTTGGCCCCTGACGGGCGAGGACAAACTACCACCAGGGAGTCAAAGACCTCCGCTCTTCCCGTCACTGATGGATCAAAAGCCAGCCTGATTGAGACATACCCGTCGTAGGGAAAGCTACGAGTGCCAATTCCCCCTATCTGTAGGTCTTCCAGCTTCTGCAAAGGCACGTGACTCAAATGCTTCCAATAAAAGTCTCTATATAAGAGGGTCACTTGGGCTCCTGTATCTAGTAGAGCCTTAGCGTAAACTCCCTCCACTTGAACGGGGACTAGAGGGGAGGGTCCAATTAATTTATCTGGGAACTTCTTTTGGGGTATTTCCACCTTTGGATTCCTTGATTTCCCTAGTGGTATTTTCTTCTTCTTCCATTTTTCTCTGGACCTCAACCCTTTTTGGACCTGGTATGCATTGATCTTTTTCCAGTTGTCAAATTTCAACTCCCGACAGGTGGTATGGGGGGTTTTAGGAGGGGCATTGTTTCCCTTCTCTTTTTGCTCTGCTTGATTTTGGATCTTCTTGGAGCTTTCTGTAAGTAGCGGGCGCCCGGCTGACTCCTTCACCGGGGCCCTCTGAAGTTTTCCGCCTGCTGGTATTGAGTGCCTCGGTTCTTCCTTGGACTGGGGCACACTTTCCCAGTGTGGCCGGCTCCTCCACAATTGAAGCAGACAATTTCTTTCCTTATTTTTGGGGATGTTGGAATGGGAACATTTCGGTCGGGTTCCCTCTTGGTCTCTTCTTTCTCCTTAGCTCCTGAGTCCTTGGCCAATAAAGAGGTCAATAAATCCAGTACTTGGGCCATTTGAGACTTCAAGGTTTCTACTTCTGAGTCACGTTCGGTAGCTACTGCCATTCTGACTCCCACCGAAACAGGTGAAGTGGTCTTCTCAACCCCCTCCTTGATCCTTCAGCAAGGCCTCTTCGTCCCTTATGATCCGCACAAGGTCTGGGTAACTCAGAGCCATGACTCCGTCAGAGGTCTTCAGGTGAAGCCAAACTGGATCCGAACGCAAGGCTCCCCTCAGGATCTGCTTCATCCTGGCAGCGTCTATGACCTGTGGCTGCATTCCCTTTCTCAATACAATCTGGCACAGCATTCTATTCAGTCTCCGGACATACTCAGACAACTTCTCCCTCGGCTGCTGGAGGGTATGTTCAAATTGATACACCAGCTCCGACACCTTCTCCAGCTGGCCAAATTCCTCCTGCAACATAGACAGATAGTCCATCGCAGTACACACAGTATTGCTGCACCTAAGATTTTTCACAGCCTCAGCAGCACTACCCTTCAAGCTTTCATTAATGCGCTGCTTCTTCTGCGCTTCTGGAACTTCCCAACCTTCTGCTGCCTGCATTGCCTGCTCAATCCAGGTGTCGAAGTCTTCCTCCCCGGGTGGCACAGGTTGTGTTCCTGAAAACACCCAGAGTTTCCGGTACCCGGCTTCCACATGTACCGTGCTAGTTTTCTGGCACTTGGCAACAAAGTCTCCCAAAGCAGTCAGCAGTTCTGGCCCTATTACGGTCAGGGGTGATTCCGGAGCTCTCGTGTCGCTACTTCCCCCCATTTTGGAGAAGAGTGACGGAGATAACGGTGGGGAGGTTCGTGGAGACTCTCTCTTCACAGCCCCAGTATGCACTAAGCGATACGTTCTGTCATCTATGTCCTTTACACTCTGCCCTTTGAACTCTTCTGGGATTCCTCTTGTCCATTCTACTAGTGCATATGCCTCCGAGGTATCTGACTTTACATCCACCGCCCATGCTTTCCATCTTGGGGATATTGATATTATTAGCTGCTTTACCTATTCTTTTTGCTGGATCCCTCCCGGGAGTTCAATAGATATCGCCCGGACTGGATCCACAGCCTCCTCTGCGCACCATTGTGTCACTGCCTGCGGGTCCATGCTGGTACTTCTGACCGGCTTGATTGCAGCGTGCAATATACAAGGATCCCGGAACCGTGCCCCCACGTATATCGATACACCCAGTTAAGAGGGCTGCCTGTTTGTTTTTTTGGGCCTTGTAGTGCACCGCTGTCAACCCCTGGCAATAGGCTCTAACCTCTCGTGGCACGGTTAGGAAAAGGGATGATATAATTGCACTCTCTAATTGTATGGCACAAACCCCTTTATAACACAGCACAGTAATTAACACTGACAACCAATATACTTAACTATAAGTTCTTTACTATTGGTAAAAGTAATAAGGGTAAACAGTATACAGTGTCTCATGCAGATCCCTGCAATATAAGTATACTCATAAAAAGATATAACATTCAGCAATGCAATGACAGTTTAATAAACCCCGCTGCAGCTATCCTCCCTCGTGAGCAAATATGGCGCCCAGCAATGTCCTATACTACCCAGTCAGGCCTGACTATAACTTGGGGTATAGTTTGTTGAAGAAATCTTCGCTAGAAAAACACGGTGGTGCACATAAAGAACAAAACTGTAATCCAATGGGGTAGCGATGACCACTAACTTTGTAAAGCTGGAGAGACTAGTAAACTCAGTTCAGCAGACAGTCTCCCCAGAATGTAACTGTAATCACTGATGGGCCTAAATAGAGTCAATAGGCAACAAAGGTAACAAGATGCGGTTCCGAGCTGGCGCTCTCTCACCCGACCGGACCGATTCCTGTCCGGTACCTCCGCTACTGTGAGTCGCTTCACAGTGCCCACGATGCCCGGGTCTTCAGTCCTCCTGATGATGGCACTTCACAGCAGGATTGGACGCTCCGCAGGCTCCTTGGTGGAGCGGAGGGCTCTCTGGAAGAAAGTACAAGGCCCAGGCTTCAGGCCTTGCACGCACAGCAGGTGAGCACAGGGATCCTCTTGCTGGGAGGGCGGTGTCCAAAGAGAAAGAACTGGGGCCCGCCTCTCCCTTTTAAAGTCCACCCCAGCAGTCCTTGCGTGGGAAAATGCACCCTGGGTGCCTCAAAGCGTGCTGGGAGCTGTAGTCTGTGGGTGAAAACGATACCCCGCTACAAAAGTGTTTAAGTTTGACCTCATATTATATGGTTTTGGTAAATCTAAAAGAAAAAATCAAAAGAAAATTGCATCGTGCATAGCCAGCTTAAGAAAAATAAAAAGTAAAATCAACCAGCGCAAATAACCCTAAACATACAGCAGCTGAAACACTGAGGTTCAAAATATCAAATCCCCATCAGAAAATATAAAAAGGCAGTGCAGCGCAAACATAAAAAACACACATATGATTAAAGACTACCTGGAACTACTTGAGTTTTTACTTCTGCGTAAACAGAGGAAAATGAAAGTATTGGAATCTCAGATTCGAGATATAAAAAATCTTATTGAACCATTTAAAGAAAGTGAGGAATTCTTAAGGCTATCATTGGAATTGAAAAACAAACTTACCAAATGGGACCTAGAAGTCCAAAATAACAAAAAGAAAAAGTATATTAGGGATTCTGACGATTTTAATAGTGGGAATATTTTTAAATGGCAAATTGTCAGTACCCCTAATCAGTCAAATCCAGATAATATTCCCAGTCATATCACCACCCCTTTACCTATACCCACTTCAATAAGGAACCCTATTCACAGTTATGACTATCCTCCTGAACAGGGTCCCTTACCTCAAAGGGAAGGCCAGTCATATAGAGGGAATAACCAAAGGGGTAAAAAAGGAAGGGGTAGGGAAAGAAAGGGGGGAGGGGGTTCATATCAGTCTCCCTCTAGATACCCCCAATACCAAGATTACTATGAGTTCCCCCGTGGCTGGGATCATCACAGACAGGATCAGGGTCCCTATACTTATACCCAGGGTAGAGGGAAACCCCACTTTCCACGTGGAGGACAAATACCTATCTCTAACAGATTTGCACCTTTGCAGAATCAAGCAATAAGGGAGGGGGGGATTTTTCGGGAGCCCAGAGTGGACCAGGGAGAGGTCCCCCTGCATACCAGACCAATCCAGACGATTGGTGGAGGCACCAAACACAGGAAACCCCACAGGGAAGTGGCCATCCACGAAAAAGAAAGGAAAGAGAGGAAGGAGAGGGGGTAGGAGAATACAAAAGGCCAAAACACCAATAGGCACTGGTATTTACAATCTGAGCAGTTGCTCAATAAATAATGATGAATTACGGGTTCTGGATAGGGGCCTAAAATTTTCCCCTACTAAGAACCTTAATAAATTCCAGACCTATGTTAATATTCATAAGTTTGTCAGAAACCTTAACATGAAAAAATACTTCCTGTCTAACCCAACTAGATCCTCCATTGTGGATGATGGTATCCACTCTAACCTTCGTAATAAGTCCACTTTTAATCCTTTGAACACTGATAACAAATATTTGGAAGTATTCAAACATATGATGTTCAATGATTTGGATTAAATGAGGATTAGAAAGGTGGTGGATCCCCAATACAACAGAAATGGTATGGAATCTTTGGAAAAAAGAAAATATATAATTATTCGTCCGGCTGATAAAGGAGGAGGGCTGGTTATTTTGGACAAGGCTTACTATACAGCAGAGATGAACAGACTGTTGAGTGATCGTGACACATATAAAGTCCTTAATAAGGATTCAATGTTGGTGTATAAGGATGAACTACATCTATTGGTTGAATCTGGGAAGGCTAGTGGTGTTCTAAATAAAAAGGAGGCACTGTATTTGGATCCTCTGTTTTGTAGGACACCGATTATATACTGCCTACCAAAGGTCCATAAAGATAGTGTCAACCCTCCTGGGAGACCTATCGTAAATGGTATTGACTCGATTTCATCAAGGGTTGGACAGTATATTGATACATTCCTACAACCGTTAGTCTCCAAAACTGACGCCTTCCTTAAGGACACCAAACATATTATCCAGCTTTTGGAATCTGTCACCTGCTCTCCATCTAGCATCCTTGTAACCGCAGATGTTAGCTCACTGTACACCATTATTGGGCATGAGGATTAGGGATGGGCCCGGTGCTCGATTCGAACCCATGTTCGAATCGAGCATTGGGCGTTCGCTCGCTCGTCGAGCCCAGAACTATTTGGGCCGTTCGCATCACATTCGTGTGATGCGAGCGGCCCCGCAATGCATTGCGGCCGGCGCGGCCGGCGCAGTGCATTGCTGGCTGATGATTGGCCAAGCATGCACTGTGACCCCGCATGCTTGGCCAATCACAGCGCCCGAAACTCGGAGAGCAATAATTGGCTACAGGCAGGACGCCTGTAGGCAATTACAGCTCAGGGGCTTTAGTACACGCCCCACCATTTAAAAGGCCGCCACGCCATCGGCCCCGGTCACATGAGTTCCGGCTTTATGAGAGATTAGTCTGCTGATTCTGTCTTTGCTTGATACTGAAAGATTTGCTCTTCTTTGCTAAACCATTGGCTATTTCTTTGCTAAACCATTGCTACCTAAGTCATTGATCGTTCATTGCTGCTGATTGCACAGTTAGTGTGTTATTAGCTGCTGCTGGGGATTAGTCTGGTGCGTGCTTACTGTTAGTACAGTATTGCAGTAGTACCAACCGCAGTGCTGTTAGCACAGCATTGCACCCCAACAGCACCCATAGGACTTCTAGTGTGTTAGTGGCAGCAAACAGAGCTCCTATATTTTCTTCTCAGCAGCACCCATAGGACTTCTAGTGTGTTAGTGGCAGCAAACAGAGCTCCTATATTTTCTTCTCAGCAGCACCCATAGGACTTCTAGTGTGTTAGTGGCAGCAAACAGAGCTCCTATATTTTCTTCTCAGCAGCACCCATAGGACTTCTAGTGTGTTAGTGGCAGCAAACAGAGCTCCTATATTTTCTTCTCAGCAGCACCCATAGGACTTCTAGTGTGTTAGTGGCAGCAAACAGAGCTCCTATATTTTCTTCTCAGCAGCACCCATAGGACTTCTAGTGTGTTAGTGGCATCACACAGAGCTCCTATATTTTCTTCTCAGCAGCACCCATAGGACTTCTAGTGTGTTAGTGGCAGCAAACAGAGCTCCTATATTTTCTTCTCAGCAGCACCCATAGGACTTCTAGTGTGTTAGTGGCAGCAAACAGAGCTCCTATATTTTCTTCTCAGCAGCACCCATAGGACTTCTAGTGTGTTAGTGGCAGCAAACAGAGCTCCTATATTTTCTTCTCAGCAGCACCCATAGGACTTCTAGTGTGTTAGTGGCATCACACAGAGCTCCTATATTTTCTTCTCAGCAGCACCCATAGGACTTCTAGTGTGTTAGTGGCAGCAAACAGAGCTCCTATATTTTCTTCTCAGCAGCACCCATAGGACTTCTAATGTGTTAGTGGCAGCAAACAGAGCTCCTATATTTTCTTCTCAGCAGCACCCATAGGACTTCTAGTGTGTTAGTGGCAGCAAACAGAGCTCCTATATTTTCTTCTCAGCAGCACCCATAGGACTTCTAATGTGTTAGTGGCATCACACAGAGTTCCTATATTTTCATCTCAGCAGCACCCATAGGACTTCTAGTGTGTTAGTGGCATCACACAGAGCTCCTATATTTTCTTCTCAGCAGCACCCATAGGACTTCTAGTGTGTTAGTGGCAGCAAACAGAGCTCCTATATTTTCTTCTCAGCAGCACCCATAGGACTTATAATGTGTTAGTGGCATCACACAGAGTTCCTATATTTTCATCTCAGCAGCACCCATAGGACTTCTAGTGTGTTAGTGGCATCACACAGAGCTCCTATATTTTCTTCTCAGCAGCACCCATAGGACTTCTAGTGTGTTAGTGGCAGCAAACAGAGCTCCTATATTTTCTTCTCAGCAGCACCCATAGGACTTCTAGTGTGTTAGTGGCAGCAAACAGAGCTCCTATATTTTCTTCTCAGCAGCACCCATAGGACTTCTAGTGTGTTAGTGGCATCACACAGAGCTCCTATATTTTCTTCTCAGCAGCACCCATAGGACTTCTAGTGTGTTAGTGGCAGCAAACAGAGCTCCTATATTTTCTTCTCAGCAGCACCCATAGGACTTCTAGTGTGTTAGTGGCAGCAAACAGAGCTCCTATATTTTCTTCTCAGCAGCACCCATAGGACTTCTAGTGTGTTAGTGGCATCACACAGAGCTCCTATATTTTCTTCTCAGCAGCACCCATAGGACTTCTAGTGTGTTAGTGGCAGCAAACAGAGCTCCTATATTTTCTTCTCAGCAGCACCCATAGGACTTCTAATGTGTTAGTGGCATCACACAGAGTTCCTATATTTTCATCTCAGCAGCACCCATAGGACTTCTAGTGTGTTAGTGGCATCACACAGAGCTCCTATATTTTCTTCTCAGCAGCACCCATAGGACTTCTAGTGTGTTAGTGGCAGCAAACAGAGCTCCTATATTTTCTTCTCAGCAGCACCCATAGGACTTCTAATGTGTTAGTGGCATCACACAGAGTTCCTATATTTTCATCTCAGCAGCACCCATAGGACTTCTAGTGTGTTAGTGGCATCACACAGAGATCCTATATTTTCTTCTCAGCAGCACCCATAGGACTTCTAGTGTGTTAGTGGCAGCAAACAGAGCTCCTATATTTTCTTCTCAGCAGCACCCATAGGACTTCTAGTGTGTTAGTGGCAGCAAACAGAG
This sequence comes from Rana muscosa, assembly GCA_029206835.1. Classification (NCBI taxonomy): domain Eukaryota; kingdom Metazoa; phylum Chordata; class Amphibia; order Anura; family Ranidae; genus Rana; species Rana muscosa. The sequence continues at coordinate 1,064,106,110 of CM055116.1, forward strand.
CTCCTATATTTTCTTCTCAGCAGCACCCATAGGACTTCTAGTGTGTTAGTGGCATCACACAGAGCTCCTATATTTTCTTCTCAGCAGCACCCATAGGACTTCTAGTGTGTTAGTGGCAGCAAACAGAGCTCCTATATTTTCTTCTCAGCAGTACCCATAGGACTTCTAGTGTGTTAGTGGCAGCAAACAGAGCTCCTATATTTTCTTCTCAGCAGCACCCATAGGACTTCTAGTGTGTTAGTGGCAGCAAACAGAGCTCCTATATTTTCTTGTCAGCAGCACACATAGTACCTATAGTGTGTTAGTGTCAGCACCCATAGGACCTACAGTGTTTTGTGAGCACACATAGGAGTTCTATTTTTTATACTATATACACTACCGACTACAATGGCTGGAAGACCGCCAAGGAGAGGCAGAGCGTGCCGAGGCAAGAACACAGGGCAGGCAGGCTCTGTTTCTAGAGACAACAGTGCTGGCCGTGGACGTGGTCGTGCATCGTCATCAGCACGTGGCCATGGGACACGCTTGTCTTTGTTTTCGGCAGCTGGACATGTGGAGCCGCATCATGCCGAAGGCTTGGTAGAATGGATGACCAAGCCCTCCTCATCCTCCTCATCCTCTCTCACCCAGGCTCAGGGTACTGGCAGAGCAGCTGCCAACGCGTACTCAATGGCATCATCAGCCACCCCTTCCCTAGACCCACCATGTCCTCCTGAGGAGTCCCCCGAACTGTTTGAGCACAGTGTTGGGTACATGCTCCAGGAGGATGCCCAACGATTCGAAGGCTCGGATGATGATACCCAGCTTGAGGAAGTCAGTAGTGTGCGCGCAGAGAGAGGGGATGCTGAAGGACAGCAATCTGGCAGTAGTGTTCCACCAGCTGCAGCTTACTGCCAGGTTTGCTCTAGTGGTGAAGAGGGAGGGGATGATGAGGTCACTGACTCCACGTGGATGCCTGAAGGGAGAGAGGAGGAGGAGGATGCAGCGTCACATGTCCAACGAGGCAGGATGCCCCCTGGAGGCCAGCTAGAGGCCAGCACAGCAACTGTACCACACCGCAGAGCTCCGCCTGTGCAGGGCGCTGCCTCTGCACGTTATCACAAAAGTTCTTTGGTGTGGGCCTTTTTTGAGACGAGTGCATCAGATCGCACCACTGCTATTTGCAATATTTGTCTCAAGCGTATCTCGCGTGGCCAAAACATCAGCCGCTTGGGCACCACAAGCATGAGCAGACATATGTCGACCTGCCATGCAGCTCGTTGGCAAGCACACATAAAAGACCCACACCAAAGAACAAAGCGGACCTCTCCTTGCTCCTCATCAGCTGGGATCTCCATCCCCACTATATCTTCAGTCCTCTCTGAAAGCTGCTCTGAGAGGACTGAAGGTGTAGAATTAGGTGTGTCACAACCAAGTACTTGCAGTACACCGACGTCCGATTGTAGCAGGCAAATTTCCCTGCCCCAGCTGCTGGACCGTCGAAAGAAGTATACTCCCAGCCATCCACATGCCCAGCGGTTGAATGCTAGCTTGGCTAAATTGCTAGCACTTCAACTGCTGCCTTTTCAGTTGATAGACTCGGCCCCCTTCCGTGAGTTTGTTCAATGTGCGGTTCCTCAGTGGCAGGTTCCCAAACGCCACTTTTTCTCACGGAAGGCGATTCCGTCTCTCTACTGGCATGTGGAAGGCAATGTCCATGCCTCGCTGGACAGGGCGGTCAGCGGTAAGGTGCATATTACCGCTGACTCATGGTCCAGCAGGCATGGACAGGGACGTTATCTTTCTTTCACGGCCCATTGGGTCACTCTATTGGTAGCTGGGAGGGATGCAGGACAAGGTGCAGTAGTGTTGGAGGTTGTTCCGCCACCACGCCTCCAAAATGCTACTACTGGTTGTGACACACCTCTCTCCTCCACCCCCTCCTCTTCTTCTTCCTCCATGTCCTCTTCGAGTGCTCTGTCCTCGGAACCAGCGGTGCTCCGTAGGCGTACAAGGGGCTACGCGAGTACGCAGGCAAAAAGATGCCATGCCGTGCTTGCGCTGGTGTGTTTGGGGGACAGGAGCCACACTGGGCCAGAGGTTCTGGCAGCTCTGCAGGGGCAGGCCGAGAGGTGGTTGACGCCACGCCAGCTTAAGCCAGGAATGGTCGTTTCTGATAATGGCACCAACCTCCTCTCCGCCCTGCGACAGGGGCAGCTCACCCATGTGCCCTGTATGGCTCACGTCCTCAACCTGGTGGTGCAGCGGTTCTTGGGCAGGTTCCCAGGCTTACAGGATGTCCTGAGGCAGGCCAGGAAAGTCTGTGTGCATTTCCGCCGATCTTATAATGCCAGTGCTCGGCTGACTGAGCTGCAAAAGGAGCTGAACCTGCCCAAGAACCGCCTAATATGTGACATGCCCACCAGGTGGAACTCAACGTTGGCCATGCTGCAGCGACTGCACACGCAGCAGAGGGCCATCAATGAGTACCTTTGCGACTACGGCACCAGGACAGGGTCAGGGGAGCTTGGCTTTTTTTCCCCACGCCAGTGGAGCATGATCAGGGATGCATGCACTGTCCTCTCACCATTTGAGGAGGCCACGAGGATGGTGAGCAGTGACAGTGCATGCATCAGTGACACTGTACCTCTTGTCCACCTGTTGGAGCATACGCTGCGTGGGATAATGGACAGGGCACTTGAGGCAGAACAGAGGCAGGAAGAGGAGGACTTCCTTGTCTCTCAAGGCCCCCTTTATCCAGACAATGTTCCTTCTGTCCCACCCATCACACAGGAAGAGGAGGAGGAGGAGGAGGAGGAGGATTGTGTGAGCATGGAGGTGGAGCCTGGCACTCAGCATCAGCAGCAGCAGTCTTTTAGGGATGATGTACAGTCCCAACAAACCAGTGGACTTGTACGTGGCTGGGAGGAGGTGGCTGGCGATCATGTCATCCTCAGTGACCCAGAAGACTCCGGACCGAATGCCTCAGCTAACCTACGCTGCATGGCCTCCCTGATCCTGCAAAGCCTGCGGAAGGATCCTCGTGTTCTTCGGATCAAGGAGAGTGACCATTACTGGCTGGCCACTCTCCTTGATCCACGGTACAAGGGTAAGGTTGCGGACCTTATCTTGCCGTCGCAGAGGGAGCAGAGGATGAGACATCTCAGGGAGGCCTTGCAGAAAGGTCTGTGCAACGCGTTCCCAGAAACTGGGAGGTTACAAACTCCTGGTCCTGGACGACGAGTTGCTGAGGCTTCGGTCAGTAGCAGAAGGAGCGGTGGGGAAGGTGGACGTCTGACCGATGCGTTCAGACAATTTTTTAGTCCGCAGCCCCAAGGTATGATCGGTTCCAGCAACCATCGCCAGCGTCTGATATACATGGTGCAGGAATACCTAGGGGCAAGGTCAGACTTGGACACCTTTCCCACCGAAAATCCTCTGGCTTACTGGGTCCTGAGGATGGATCACTGGCCAGAGCTTGCACAGTATGCAATTGAGCTACTGGCCTGTCCTGCATCCAGCGTTCTTTCCGAACGCACATTCAGTGCTGCTGGAGGATTTGTCACCGATCATAGGGTGCGCCTGTCCACCGACTCGGTTGATCAACTGACCTTCATAAAAATGAATCAGTCTTGGATCACCACCAGCTACCAGACACCTGAAGCGGATATAACGGAATAATTTATGATGTCACATCCCTTCAAGACTGCCTATGCTGATGCTGAGTGACTGTCCTGTTATGTTCACTGACTATCCTCTTCCTCCTCCTCAATGATCCATGCCACCACACCAGTGCCTAAGGCACAATTTTTCAGCCCCTGTATAACAGGGGCGTGTAATTACAATTTTTTAAAAAGATGCTTCGCAACAGGTGTGACTGCTGTGCTCAGAGTACAGTATCTGTGAGGGGTTGCAGTGTTGTGGCACCAGCACCAGTGCCTAAGGCACAATTTTTCAGCCCCTGTTGGGGCGTGTAATTACAATTTTTAGGCAATGCTTTGCAACAGGTCTCATTGCTGTGCTCAGAGTACAGTATCTGTGAGGGGTTGCAGTGTTGTGGCACCAGCACCAGTGCCTAAGGCACAATTTTTCAGCCCCTGTATAACAGGGGCGTGTAATTACAATTTTTTAAAAAGATGCTTCGCAACAGGTGTGACTGCTGTGCTCAGAGTACAGTATCTGTGAGGGGTTGCAGTGTTGTGGCACCAGCACCAGTGCCTAAGGCACAATTTTTCAGCCCCTGTTGGGGCGTGTAATTACAATTTTTAGGCAATGCTTTGCAACAGGTCTCATTGCTGTGCTCAGAGTACAGTATCTGTGAGGGGTTGCAGTGTTGTGGCACCAGCACCAGTGCCTAAGGCACAATTTTTCAGCCCCTGTATAACAGGGGCGTGTAATTACAATTTTTTAAAAAGATGCTTCGCAACAGGTGTGACTGCTGTGCTCCAAGTACAGTATCTGTGAGGGGTTGCAGTGTTGTGGCACCAGCACCAATGCCTAAGGCACAATTTTTCAGCCCCTGTTTAACAGGGGCGTGTAATTACAAATCTTGATCTAATAGTTCACAGCAGGGCCCATTCCTGCGCCCACCAAGAGTAACTATGAGGGCCTACAGTCTTGTGGCAACACCGTCCACCACCACCACCACCACCAAAGGCCCAATTTTTCTGCCCTGTTCAACAGGTGCATGCAATTACAAATCTTGATCTAATAACTCACAGCAGGGCCCATTCCTGCACCCACCAAGAGTAACTGTGAGGGCTTACAGTCTTGTGGCAACACCGTCCACCACCACCACCACCACCACCAAAGGCCCAATTTTTCTGCCCGGTTCAACAGGTGCATGCAAGTACAAATCTTGATCTATTAACTCACAGCAGGGCCCATTCCTGTGCCCACCAGTCTTGTGGCTACACCAACATCTAATAGGGCAAATTTCTGCAGAGTATATACGGCAGGCCCCTACTTTCAAACATCCAACTTACAAACGACTCCTACTTGCAAACGGCAAGAGAAAACAGGAAGTGAGAGGAAATCTACCCCTAGGAAGGAAAATTCTATCCTGTTAGATTTAATTTGGGAAAAAGGTATCTCCTCTCTACTGATGCTTTATCACCAATCCTTGTTTCAATTAAAACCCCACTTTTCCAAAAACATTTGTCATTGGGACGGAAAGTGAGGTGACATGTTCTGAACAGATGTGCAAAGACAGCAAATGTTACAGGGGTGATAACCCCTCCCTATGTTCTCCAAAAAGCTTAAAAATTGATTTTTTTGGGATGTAGCTACACTTCATAATGTACCTGTTCAGATTCTACTTAAGAACAAACCTACAGTCCATGTCTTGTTTGCACCACCTATATACTGCTGTTCAGAGTATATAGGGTTGTAGGTATAGGGTTTTATTTTGGGTGCAGGGTCCCCCTTAGTATCCATACAAGACCCAAAGGGGCTGGGGTGGGGGGGGGGTGATGGGGTAGCCATGCCATTTTTCTCAAGGATTTTCAGCCATATGGCGGCCAGGACAAGACATGACATTAAAGCCGCAAGTGGTTTTAAATGGCTTCTTTTTTTCCTTTACAAATGTCATTTTGTGCAAGGACAGTTCTAAACACGGGAAACACATGCCACTTCACAGGCATACTTTAGACACCCCCCAGGTACCGTATTTAAAGGAAAATTTCACTTTTTTTTTTTCACTTTATGCATCATTAAAATGACTGCTCCCGAAAAAACTTTAGTTTTTAAAATTTCTTTTTGCATTGATATATGTCCCCTGGGGCAGGACCCGGTACCCCAAACCTGTTTTATAACATTAACATGCATATTGGCCGTTGTAATTAGCAATTTTGATTTCGAACGTTCGCGTCCATTATAACGAATAGGGTTCGAAAATTCGCGCGAACTTTCGGTCCGTTCGAAGGTTCTGGTGCGAACCGAACCCGGGGGTGTTCGGCTCATCCCTAATGAGGATGCTTTATCCTCTGTACAGTGGGCTCTATCTTCATCAGACCTTCCATCCAAGCATAAGAAGTTCCTTCTGCAGAGCCTCAGTTTCTGTTTGTCCAGAAACTATTTCTGGTACAACAGAGAGTTCTTCTTGCAGACAAGGGGGGTTGCAATGGGAGCCCGTTTTGCTCCCAGTGTGGCCAATTTATTTATGGCCCACTGGGAGGAGGATGTGGTTTTCAAGTGTCGCCCCCCTGAACTGGTCTGCTACAAAAGATACATCGATGATCTTATCCTGGTGTGGGAGAGTGATCGATCAGGCCTTGATCGATTTATCCAGACCATGAATCATAACACTAGGAACATCGAGTTATCTTGGACGATTAGCACGGAGCAGATTGTATTTTTGGATCTGGAAATCTGGAAAGATGATGAGCATTTCAGTTTGTGCAATTATTTGAAACCTACTGACCGTAATTCCTATATACCTCTGGGGAGTTGCCACCACAAGTCGTGGTTGTGCAACATCCCCAAGGGTCAGTTCATTAGGCTTAGGAGAAATTGCACACGAGAAAATGATTTCCTATCTCAGTCACAGGTATTATCATCTAGATTTCAACAGAAAGGTTATGACAAAAACACTCTTGATAAGGAAATTGAGATGGTACGCAATATGGACAACTGCTGGTTGCTAATAAGATTAAACAAACCAATATTAGCATTTCCAATTATAAGATGGTATTAGATTACAACATTCAGCATAAGAAATTTGAGAAGCTTGTGTCAAAGAACTGGTCCGTGTTAAAACAAGATAAAGTGTTGGGACCCTTATTGCCTGAACGACCATCTTTTATTTACAAGAAGGCCCCGTCATTACGTGACAAACTAGCACCAGGTGTAGTTGATCCACCGTTCCAGTCTGAGAATAGGCTTTTTTCTTTCCTTTCGGATTTTTACGCATGCGGACGCTGCACTGCTTGTAAACACTCTAAATGTAATATTAAAAAGCGAAAATAATTCCTTGCTACGGCCACCAATAAACTATATAAGATTGAAAAATTAATCACGTGTACCACCGTTGGTGTTGTTTACATGCTTGAATGTGAATGTGGTCTCCAATATATTGGGAGGACCTCTAGACCACTTCACGTTAGATTGGGAGAGCATGTGAACAACATCAAGAGGGGACTTAAGACACATAATGTGTCAAGGCATTTTAAAAAAATTTTTTTTTTTTTTTTTAAGCCAATGGCGTGTGAAACACACCCAAAAACTCCACCCGGTGCCAAAAAAAGTGCACACACATAAAGAGTGACACAAAACATGCAACGGGTGTTACACTTGTCCTCCACATGGAAGGACCTTACCCTGATCCCCCGGGGACTGAGGTACATCACGTGGTCCATCTGGCTGAAACCAGACGGACCCCTTTCTCTGGAGGGTCTGCCGAAACAGACCCACCCAAGTACTAGGTGGGGCTCCCCCGAGGGGAGACCCCATGAGAGCAGGTGAACTAAGCCAGAAGGCCATGTCCACCGACTCCCAAGTCATTCAGGGCAGGCCCGAGGACCTACACCCTACTAAACACACTGTGACAAACGTGCAGACAACCAACAAAAAAAATACAAAAAAGTGACAAACACGGGGATAAATTAAAAGAAAGTGGGGAGAAGGAAGGTGGGAGAGTGAAAAGTGGCCATTGTGCAATACAATAGCCAGGCCCTCCGGCCAGGAATAAAAAATTCCTCTGGACCCAGCCAAAAGGCGCAGCCCAGGAGGCAGGTGCTAAAAAAAAAAAGCATGTTCATGGTGCAGTGACCGTGGTGCCATATATCAATGTGACCCTCACTCACAGTGATCATCTGGCACCCTTGGATTGCCACTCCAAGGGCACATACACCATGGGCTTTTCGGTTCCTATCCGACCCCCGACCGGTCAGTGCAGCCCTCTGTCCTGCTGATAGAGAGCCCTTCAAGGTTTTCTCAGGGAGAGCTGCCCCTTTTACAGCCTCCACCGATACTAGCCCTTCCAGACTCCCATCAACCCGGCGGATTTGCATGGCCTCGCCCTGCCACATCTTACAAGGCTTGGCCAGCTCCTCCCTCCAGATCGCCAACAAGGACAGCACTTACACCATCCAGCCAGAAGGCCAGAATAAGACTCGGCAAAAAGACCAGACCAAATGCAGCATTCCATCCTCACCAGGAGCACCCTTCCAGACGGCTCAGACTCAACCATGGGCCAGTCCCCAGTTTACTGTCGGGCAACCGGCATAGTCACTACCGAAACCGTCCTTCCAGGTGCAATGACACCATTGGATTTGCATCCACCCATTTTAAATTAATGCACAACCAAAACCCAAAGGGGTTAAAATTCTGGGGCATCGAGAGGGTTAATAAGGTGGCAGTTTTATACGTCAATTAAGTCGCAGAGAATCTCATTGGATTCATGAGACAAAAGTTTTAGTACCTGCTGGCTTAAACGTTGATTTTGACGTAAACTGTTTTATTTCTGATCGTTAGTTTTTAGTATGTGTATCCTGCGGTCTTTTTATATTTTTTATATATATTACAAAATGTTTCAAGTTATTGTCTGTTTTTTCTTAATGATACTGTGTTCATGTTTTCCATATGCTGTAAGGGTGTCAGCTGTGATGCGGGTGTCCTATTACACGCTTTCTAGTTCCCTGTGGGAATTTTTAATCTCATTTGCATAATGCTCTTAAAATGTTATATTTGAATGTATTTTAATAGTTGGTACGTCCTTTTACTATTATTGGGCTGCGTTCGGTATGAATGCAATGCCGATACTTCATTCCCCTTTGAATTCCGGTTGTTTGCATACTTGTTTAGCAGGTTGCCATGGAGTTGGATTGTTTACCTCTCCATGACTGGTTGGACGTCAGCTTTCCCTTTGGTAAAAATAGCGGACGACTCACGTCGTCATGTTACCGCTGATGAAGTCCTGCCCCCTGGACGTAACGCGTGCGGAACGGCGTGATCCTGCGTGACGTCACCCGCGTACCATGCTGACATCCGTTGGATATACTTTGACATGCTGCACATCCTCCGCACTGAGGCACAGTGCTAATTTTGTAAGTTTATTTCTTGTTTTTATGATCATTAAATCCTTTTACACGGAGAGCACTAGATTTCTTTGCTTTTCATTTTATATCTGGCCTCCTGGATCTGATTGTCTGGATTACTGGCTGTGAGACTGATCAGCTCTATAATTACACCTTGTCTACCTGATGTGGATTCAGTATAGCCTGGATGTTTGTTTTTCTCCCGGAGGGGGAACTGCTTAAGTGACCTGACTGACTAGCTCAGGGGTCCACTCGCTGAGGTGAGCTGGTAACCATTACTAATGGTGGAGGTCGTCACACAAGTCACTATAAAGAATCTAGAAGTCACCTACTGAACACATATTGGTGTTTTTTAGTTTATTGCTCCTCAAAGAAAGACTCTTGGACTATCTCCATCCTTTGTAGTCTTTAATCATATGTGTGTTTTTTATGTTTGCGCTGCACTGCCTTTTTATATATAGCCAGCTTAAGGCTCCAAAATAGAAATGTCAACATTGCTACTTAAAAGCAAGTGGTAAACTTTGGGTTTTGTGGGTCATCACCTCAAACTTTAACCACTTAAGGACCAGCCACTGTACATTTACGTCGGCAGAATGGCACGGACAGGCATAATCATGTACTTGTACGTGGCCCTTTAAATGCCTGCCGTGTGGTCGTGAGCGCTCACGACCCTGCCGCCATCCCCGTGAGTCGGACGGCAGGTCCCGCAGAATCGATCGCCGCGGGGATCCCCGCGATCGTCTCACAGAGGTATACAGCGGGGAGATGCTTGTGTAAACAAGCATCTCCCCTCTCTGACTAGTGACAATGACACTGATCTCGGCTCCATGTACTCGGAGCGGAGATCGGTGTTATGTGACACAGAGCCCATCCCCCCTACAGTAAGAAACACTATGCAGGGAACACTTAACCCCTACAGCGCCACCTAGTGGTTAACCCCTTCACTGCCAGTGTAATTTTCACAGTATTCAGTGCATTTTTATAGCACTGATCGCTGTGAAAATGACAATGGTCCCAAAAATGTGTCCGCCATAATGTCGCAGTCACGAAAAAAATCACTGATCGCCGCCATTTCTAGTAAAAAAATTTTTTTTATAAAAATGCCATAAAACTACCCCCTATTTTGTAAACGCTATAACTTTTGCACAAACCAATCAATAAATGCTTATTGCGATTTTTTTTTTACCAAAAATATGTAGAAGAATATGTAATGGCCTAAACTGAGGAAAAAAATGTTTTTTTATATATTTTTGGGGGATATTTATTATAGCAAAAAGTTAAAAATATTGCATTTTTTTCAAAATTGTCGCTCTATTTTTGTTTATAGCGCAAAAAATAAAAACCGCAGAGGTGATCAAATACCACCAAAAGAAAGCTCTATTTGTGGGAAAAAAGGACGTAAATTTTGTTTGGGAGCCACGTCGCAGGACCGCGCAATTGTCAGTTAAAACGACGCAGTGCCGAATCGCAAAAAGTGGCCTGGTCCTTTAGCTGCAAAATGGTCCGGGGCTTAAGTGGTTAAGGCCTCTTGCACACTGCTACTGTTAAACCCAAGTTTTTGTGAGTTTAGACTTTCTTTTTTTTTCTTTTTTAGTTATCCTATGGAGTTGATTTACTAAAGGCAAACAGACTGTGTACTTTGCAGAGATTAGTAAATTAGATAAAGCTTCACTTTGCAAAGAATACCCAATCACATGCAAGGAAAAATAAATAAATAATCAGATGGTGGAAGTCAGCAGAGCTCCCCCTCATTTACTAAGTTCTGGAGCAATTGCTCTTGCAGAGTGCAACTGCACTTTGCAAAGTGCACCGTCTTTTTGCCTTTAGTAATTGAATATAATATAACTATCTGTGCACTCTTAGTTCTAAAACAGAATGTAGATTAATTTTCTCCATGCACTATGCCTGAGAATATTAATCTACAGGCTGCAGTTGGGAACAGGCTATAGAAAAAAGTAAGAGCCTTAACTAAGAGCAGACACCAAACAATGCGTGCTTTTACCTTTACTTAAAAGAGTTCTATGGTCACAACATACACTTTCATTTTATAACATCAGCATTATAATAGCAATACAATAGTTGAATTTTCAAATCCCCAATATAAGCTTGCTTGAAACATCTCCTTTCATGTTATGAGCGCTGCCTTTCTGCTGGCCATTTCTTTCCACACCTACCTGGATTCCCTGCATGCTTTGCAGCTTTCTCTCTGCTCATTCCTTTGGCTTACTTTCAAGGACTACATGTCCCATGGTACATTACTGTCTGCAAGCAGTGATTCCTCTACTAACTCCACCTCCAGAAATTCCTCCTCTCAGCACCTCTGTAGTTCAGAAGGCAGGCTCTATGAAATGTGTGAGTGAGTGAGTGAGTGAATAACTTATATAGCGCTACAAATGCGAACTAAATCGCCTCAAGGCGCTTTGCATCCAGTGACGTCCTGATCCTTCAGAAGAGGTGGGTCTTAAGTTATTTCCTGAAGGCCCAATGGTTTTCTTCTATACGGATGTCCGTAGGTAGAGGGTTCCACAGCCGTGGTCCTTGGACTGCAAATCTTCGTTCTCCCTTTGATTTGTAGCGGGACTTGGGGATGTGGAGGAGGTTTTGGTTGGTTGATCAGAGATTGCGTTTGGGGGTGTAGTGCTTTATCTTCTCGCATAAATATTGAGGAGCGTTTCCTTGTGTGCACTTGTGGGTGAGACAGAGGGTCTTGAATGTGACCCGATCCTTTACGGTTAGCCAATGCAGGGTTTTTTCCCTGTTACCAGTCTGGCTGCCGTGTTCTGGACGACTTGTAGGCACAAAATCTGATATTTGGGTAGTCCAATATAGAGGCAGTTTGCGTAGTCGAGTTGGGAGTTGATGATTGTTCCAACTACTACTGCTATGTCCTCTTCCGGGATGAAGGGGATGAGTCTACGCAGCAGGCGGAGGAGATGGTGCGATCCGCAGACTACTGATCCTATTTGTGCATCCATTGACATCTCTGAGTCAAAGATAACTCTTGAGACTTTTGACTTTGGTGCTCGGGGTAATGGTCTGTCCAAGAATGGTGAGTGGTGTCCAAGAAGTATTTATTTTTGTCTTTCGGTTTGCGTGGAGGAGAAGAAGTTCTGTTTTGGATCCACTGAGTTTGAAGAAACTCTCAGTTATCCAATCATCGATCAATGTGAGGCAATTTTCCAGTCCGTGATATTGGTCTTTTTTTCCGGTGATACAAAAGTAGAGTTGGGTGTCGTCAGCGTATGAGTGGTAGCACGAGTCCTGTTTGCTTATGATTTTGAGGAGTGGGCTGAGGTAGATGTTAAAGAGCACGGGTGACAGGGGTGATCCTTAAGGGACTCTGCAAGAAATTGCACGAGTTTCAGAGGTGAACGCTCCTAGTTTTACTGTTTGGGAGCGATTTTCTAGGAAGGATGCGAACCAGGGTAGGTCAGAGTCTGTGACTCCTGCTACTTCTTTAAGGCCGATGAGTAGAGTTTTGTGGTCTACTGTGTCGAATGCTGCACTGAGATCCAGCAGCACCAGAAGTCATGATTTTCCGTCATATGCAGCTTTAAGGGCGTCATCCCATATTTTGAGAAGGGCTGTTTCTGACATGGCCTGGGCGGAAGCCTGATTGTAGTGGATCCAAGAGTTTGTGGGTGTCCAGATGGAGTTGTAGCTGTTGTACTACTGCTTTCTCCATGATCTTTGAGATGGTGTTGAGACTTGTTACTTGTTACCGGTCTGCGGTAGTTTGGGTCTTTAGGGTCGAAGTTGGGCTTCTTTAGGAGGGGTTTGACTATGCCTTGCTTGAGGGAGATCGGAACAATGCCTTCTTTGAACGATTGATTTACGAGATGTGTTATGGTGGATGCCAAGATGTTGGTAAATTCTTTCAGGAGTTTTGTAGAAATTATGTCATTTGGTGATGTGCTGTCTCGGAGGCTTCTGATGATATTTTTGGTGTAACACAGCAATGTCTACTCACTGGTCATAGTGAAGAATACAGAAAAGATAATATGATTTTACATATTATCAGTAGATACACTTTAATTATATGCAACAACATACAGGACTATAAATTTGATAATATTCCTTGATTAACACATCAAGAAGCTTTATCAAGGCCATGTTAAATCTTCTATATGACATGACAATATACGGTATCCAACAATATACCGTATTTACATGAATACACATTAATATATATCATTGTCCTGATGGTGGAAGCCAGCATATTTCTTTATTCAGGTTTACTGTATAATTGGACTCCTGTTTGACATTAATGATTTGCAAGTCAATTTATTGCTTTTAGCTAACATATTGTTGTGTTCACCCAAGTAATTTAAAAACATTCATTAACCACTTTAAGGACCTAGCTATGTCCCAACTAGCATTACACAACTACCTGGTATCTCACTAGCTTTCCCCTTGAAATCTACGGTTGCATCAAATGATTTGCAGTAATTTGTGGTGCTTAGAGCATTAAGGCTCCATGTAAGCTTTGCAGCCATCCCATGTGTACCATAACAGGCTACTCTCCAATAGGATGATTAAAATGTACTGCAATTACTTGAAGGAGACCTTTTAGCTACTTCTACAAAGGTGAGTAATTTGCCTGATGTAATGTTTTCAGTCATTGGGGAACTTACTAGTCAAAAAAAGGCAGATACTCCTTTGACAAATGCAGACAGTACAATGGCATACAGAGTACATAATCATGAATGATGAGGAGCCACAGTAAAGTGATTACAGGAATGCCTACTAAGACAAACGTCATTCTGTTCTTAAACAAAAAAACAAAGTCTGCAACAAGCTATTGAAAGATGACTGAATTAGATGAACATACAGTAAACTGGGACAATGCTGCGCCTTATTGTCAGAAGAGTCTGATATCACTCAGGGTTCCCACGCCCGCAGGCTGAGGGGCTCCAGAACTGTGTGTTCTGGGCAGAGAAACTGACAGTTTTCTAAAGCACTGGGTTCTGGAGAATGGAGGCTTTGTGGAGACTTGGAAGACCTTTCTATGGCAACAACCTTCCTGAAGTGCAGGCACCTTCTAATCCCCACAGGTAGCATGTTAGTCCTGAAATCACTCCCTGTGCCCCTTCTGATGCCCCTCTGTATCCTAGATATTGACAGAAGACTTTTCCTGCCCCATGTTACAGGTCTGTGGAAGGTGCAGTGTGGTGTGGCAGTGCAGTTGCAGAAAACAGAACTTGTATTAAAGTTAAAATTCAGCAATTCATAACAAGCCCAGTGGCAAAGCACCCAATCGGGAACACTCACAGGGTGCAACAGCGATGAGTAGTATAGCAATTCTCGGATGCCGACAGCATCTGTCTTAAGGGGCAGAATGTGGCCTGTCCGGTCCAGGCCCAAATTAGGAGTTCTCCAGGAAAAATATAATTCCCCTACTCGTCTGGAACCTATACCTCTCCCTGCTGCTAATCACTGTCCCTGTCAGAGGCGTGACCTGTCCCTTTGCTATCCACATGCAAAATGCATGCCACGCACAGGAGTTAGGGTCTTTAAAAGGTTATGCCTGACCCAAGATGGCTGCCAGAGTCACATGGGACAGCAGTATCCAATCCGATAGCTTCCCTAGTGACCCAGGAAACCATAGAGGAACCATGTTCCTCTTTACTTCCTCCCCCTCTGCAATGCCGTTGTGGTTGAGCGCCACCTGAAGTGGAGAAAGTAGACTGTACACACTATACTATACAAAATAGGAACAAAACTGAATCTTGTCTCCCATCCTTTGAAGTACTGAGTATTTTTTTTTTACTCTCAGCACCTGAACAGGACGGTGGGGAAATATGAGCCCGTTGCTTTGCCCTGCTTGGTGTTTTGCTTACAGAACACCTGTCAGGAGAAAGGTTTGTAGGCTACCATTGCTGGGCGCATTTTAAAATAATAGTCACCAGGCTGTCCCTGGCTTCAATACTTCTAAGTCACAGACCCAGAACAAGAATGCAGCACATGAGTGTCAGAGAGGTGTGAAAATAACTTATCTTTATAGTTGATCAATGTTAGTGATTTAGAAAGCATTGATGACTTTGGATCTGCATGCCAGTCAGGCAACTAGCATTTTCAGGAGAGGTCAGAAATATCAGCCTACACACGACAGGTGCACTTTAAATACAGCAGCGTGATTAATGGGTTTATGTGTGGTAGAAATATTAGAGAGCCTTGAACATCAAGATGGGAAATAAAGTCTTTATCATACAACTAGAGGAAGTGACCCTTAGCATTTATACATTTACTGCGCACAGTCTGAATATGAAGGAAGCATGTTCTGTGTGATATGATATTTACTACTAAATATGACCCATTCAAATTTCTCAGCAAAGTCATGAGTCACCCCCTACAAACAGTTATTCTACTATGCTCACTGGCTAATGTTTGATCTGAGGTGCCACTTTTGAGTGTAATGTGTGAGTCATTAAGAGAGTCATTAATTACAATAAATTATTAATGATACAAAATGATACAAGAGTGATGCAGAAAATACAAATGTTAAATCAAACAAGCACATTTCCTTTTAAGTCTATCAACATGCCAATTAGAGTGGAAGTATCTACTGAGTTCCTTCCCAGAGGTCCATATTCACACACATGAGCAAACTTCTCTGTCTAACTACTAGACTCAACCGATGATCAGTTCTCTGACAGTTGTCTGCTCACACCCTTTTACCTCTATAACTAATGTGGGTTGTCAAAAATAAAGGCAAAACAATGGTTTACTTCAAAGCCCATAGTGTGGCTCTCTTGTTGCAAAAAACAGAGATGTGTCATAGCAGAGATTCTCCCTTGATGCAGTAACTTCCTCTAGTGATTATGGACGCAGAATTCCAGTGACAGCTCAACAAGTGTCGCTTGTGACTGTGTCTGCCATATGACATGGCTGTAGCGGGTGCTCACTGTGTGGCAGAGTTTAGAAAGGAATAGGTGACACAATGAGGTTGATTTACTAAAGGCAAATAAGCATTTGCTCCAGAGCTTAGTAAGTGATCAGAAGCTCTGCTGACTTCCATCATCCAATCATGTGCAGGCAAAAATGCAGTTGTTTTTATTTTCCTTGCTCATGATTGGATATTCTTTGCAAAGTAAAGCTTTACCTCATTTACTAAGCTCTGTCTGGAGCAACTGCACTTCCAGAGTGCAACTGCACTTTGCAAAGTGCACAGTCTTTTTTGCCTTTAGTAAATCAACCCCTTAGTGTGGCGGTCCTATAACTATCTGTGCACTCTTAGTTCTAAAACAGAATGTAGATTAATTTTCTCCATGCACTATGCCTGAGAATATTAATCTACAGGCTGCAGTTGGGATCAGGCTATAGAAAAAAGTAAGAGCCTTACCAAAGATCAGACACCAAACAATGCATGCTTTTACCTTTACTTAACCTCCCTGGCGGTATGATTCTGTCTGGAATTATGTACCAAAAGCGGTACAATTATTTTGCATGGAAATTTGGTGTTATGTATTGTAGGCCTGCAATTCTTAGTAATTACTTACTTAAACAAGAGTCTAGTAGACATCCCGGGTATGATAAAGTTTGAAACACAAAATAATAAATTATAATATAATAAATAACTATAAATAATTATAACAAATAGTAATGTAATTATAATAAAAATTATTCAATAATGTAATCAAATCAAAAACACTGAAATGTGCTCAGTTGCAGAATTGTCGCTGTCATTAGTTTTAGTGTTTGATGACGAATTTCCCCACAAATCGCTATCGCTCAATTCTGCGAGTGATTCAAATTTATTATCGTTGTTTTTTAGCTGGTCTAAAACCACTTTTGACATAAAGGGACACTTTTTGGTTGCTATGGACAATCTCCAGTTTCCAGGCAGAAAGAACAGTTTTTATTATATAAAAGTGCATGCAAGGACACTGGGCAGACCACTAGGGACAAAGGGGATGTGTAATTATTACATACAGTACTGTAATCTGTAAGATTACAGTATACTGTATGTATACTATGTGTTTACTTTTTTGAATTTGGCGCCGAACTCCGTCCCCGTGCGTCGCAACGTCGCAGGGAACGGAGCTCGGCACTCGGCAGTGAGGATCGAGCGAGACACGGCTCGCTGACACTGCGGGAGGACATCGCAGGATCCAGGGAGCAAGGTAAGTTACTTCCCCTGGATACTGCAATGCAGCCCGAGTCTGGCTCGGGGTTACCGCTCTTAGCATTGAAAACTCACCCCGAGCCTGACTCGGGATTACCGCTAGGGAGGTTAAAAGAGTTATATGGTCACAACATCCACTTTCATTTTATAACATCAGCATTAGGGATGAGCTTCGAGTTAGAGTCAAACTCATGTTCGACTCGAACGTTGCCTGTTCGCCCGTTCGCCAAACAGTGAACAGTTTGGGGTGTTCGCGGCAAATTTGAAAAGTCTATGGGAGAAATCTAAAGTGCTAATTTTAAAGGCTTATATGCAAGTTATTGTCATAAAAAGTGTTTGGCGACCCGGGTCCTGCCCCAGGGGACATGTACCAATGCAAAAAAAAGTTTTGAAAACGGAAGTTTTTTCGGGAGCAGTGATTTTAATAATGCTTAAAGTGAAACAATAAAAGTGAAATATTCCTTTAAATTTCGTACCTAGGGTGTGTGTATGATATGCCTGTAAAGTCGCGCTTGTTTCCTGTGCTTAGAACTGTCCCTGCACAAAGTGTCATTTCTGAAGGAAAAAAAGTAATTTAAAACTCACTCGCGGCTATAATGAATTGTCGGCTCCCGGCAATACATAGAAAAGTCATTGATAAAAAAAAAAAGCGTGAGGGTCCCCCCAAATTCAATTACCAGGCCCTTCAGGTCTGGTATGGATATTAAGGGGAACCCTGCCGCAAATAAAAAAAAATGCGTGGAGTTCCCCCAAATATCCATACCAGACCCTTCAGGTCTGGTATGGATTTTAAGGGGAACTCCACCCCAAATTTAAAAAAAATGGCGTGGAGTTTCCCCAAAAATCCATACCAGACCCTTATCCGAGCACGCAACTTGGCAGGCCGCAGGAAAAAAGGGGGGGATCGAGAGAGTGCCCCCCCCTCCTGAACCGTACCAGGCCACATGCCCTCAACATGGGGAGGATGTCCCCATGTTAATGGGGACAAGGGCCTCATCCCCACAACCCTTGCCCAGTGGTTGTGGGGGTCAGCGGGCGGGGGGCTTATCGGAATCTGTAAGACCCCTTTAACAAGGGGGCCCCCAGATCCCGGCCCCCCACTATGTGAATTGGTAAGAGGTACATTGTATTCCTACCATTTCACGAAGAAAGTGTAAAAAAAAATGTAAAAAACACACAGACACCTTGGAAAAGTCCTTTATTAAAAAAAAAAATTCCAGTGATGAAATCCAGTGTCGGGGCGATCCCATGTCCAGCGCTGTCCACACAAAACGTCATTGGCTGAGCCTGAGCGGACCTGATGGGGAACTTCCTCCGCAGTGTATTAAATAAATAGACCACCCCTTCTAAAGTTCCCCATCAGGTCCGCTCAGCCAATGACGTGGGTGTAAGGCTAAGCGGACCAGATGCGGAACGTGAGAAGGGGCGGGTCTATTAATTTATTACACTGTGGAGGAAGTTCCCCATCAGGTCCGCCCCCTCGTATGTCAGACCCCGCCTACGTCATTGGCTGAGCGGACCTGATAGGGAACTGCGGAGGAAGTTCCCCAACAGGTCCGCTCAGGCTCAGCCAATGACGTTTCGTGTGGACAGCACTGGACATCGGAGCGCCGCGGGACACTGGATTTCATCGCTGGAATGTTTTTTTTTATTTATTTTTTTCTTTTTAATAAAGGACTTTTCCAAGGTGTCTGTGTGTTTTTTTTTTTTTTTACACTTTCTTAGTGAAATGGTAGGGGTACAATGTACCCCTTACCAATTCACATAGGGAGGGCCGGGATCTGGGGGTCCCCTTTGTTAAAGGGGTCTTCCAGATTCCGATAAGCCCCCTGCCCGTAGACCCCCACAACCACTGGGCAAGAGTTGTGGGGATGAGGCCCTTGTCCCCTTCAACATGGGGACATCCTCCCCATGTTGAGGGCATGTGGCCTGGTACGGTTCAGGAGAGGGGGGGCACTCTCTCGTCCCCCCTCTTTTCCTGCGGCCTGCAGGGTTGCGTGCTCGGATAAAGGGCCTGGTAAGGATGTTTGGGGGAACTCCACACATTTTCTTTTTTAAATTTGCAGCAGGGTTCCCCTTAATATCCATACCAGACCTGAAGGGCCTGGTAATTAAATTTGGGGGGACCCCCACGCTTTTTTTTTTTTTTATCAATGACTTTTCTATGTATTGCCGGGAACCGACAATTCATTATAGCCGCGAGTGAGTTTTAAATGACTTTTTTTCCTTCAGAAATTACACTTTGTGCAGGGACAGTTCTAAGCACGGGAAACAAGCGCGACTTTACATGCATACTATACACACACCCCCCCCCCCCCGGTACGAAATTTAAAGGAACATTTCACTTTTATTGTTTCACTTTAAGCATTATTAAAATCACTGCTCCCGAAAAAACTGCCGTTTTTAAAACTTTTTTTTGCATTGATACATGTCCCCTGGGGCAGGACCCGGGTCCCTAAACCCTTTTTAGGACAAGAACTTGCATATTAACCTTTATAATTAGCACTTTTGATTTTGAACGTTCGAGTCCATTGTATTTAATAGTGTTCTAAAATTCACGCAAACATTCTGGCTGTTCGAAGGTTCTGGTGCGAACCGAACAGGGGGGTGTTCGGCTCATCCCTAATCAGCATTTTAATAGCAATACAAAAGTTATATTTAGCAATCCAATATAAGCTTGCTTGAAACATCTTTCATGTTGTGAGCGCTGCCTGTCTGCTGACCATCTCTTTCCACACCTACCTGGATTCCCTGCATGCTTTGTAACTTTCTCTCTGTTCATTCCTTTGGCTTACTTTCAATTTCTAAGGACTACATATCCCATGGTACCTTACTGTCTTCAAGCAGTGATTCCTCTACTAACTCCACCTCCAGAAACTCCTCCTCTCAGCACCTCTGTAGGCAGGCTCTGTGAAATGTGTGACACAGCAATGTCTACTCACTGGTCATAGTGAAGAATACAGAAAAGATTACCGGTATATGATTTTACATATCATCAGTAGATACACTTTAATTATATGCAACAAAATACAGGACTATACATTTGATGATATTCCTGTCTTGATTAACACATTTTAAAATTCCCTAAAATCAAGAAGCTTTATCAAGGCCATGTTAAATCTTCTATATGCCAAAACAATATGGGCAAATAGACTGTGCACTTTGCAGTTGCTCCAGAGATTGGTAAATGAGTAGAGGCTCTGCTGACTTCCATCATCCAGTCATGTGCAAGCAAAACAGTTTTTTTCAATTTTCCTTGCGTGTGATTGGGTATTCTTTGCAGGGCCGGCCCTACCATGGGTCCCGATGGGTCCATGTGACCCAGGCGGCACTTCAAGAGCACTGCCCGATGTCCTGAAGCTCCCTCACTCTAGCGTGCAGTGTCATCCTTGCATCATGCTCCGCTCCCCAGCCCCTCCCCAGTTCCCCAGCAGTACAAGTTGTACTGCTGGGGGGCGGGGCAGTGGGTGGAGCAGCTCTCCTGGTCCCAGTTCAGCACAGGGTTCAATAGCAGGAGCACCCGCCGCCACTGCAGCGCTGCTGTCACCACATGTTGCATCGCTGAGTCTGGATTGGAGCGTAGTTGGTCTGTGACGGTAAAGAGAAAGGGGGAGCTTTCAAGGTGCTGTGAGTTTAGCTGTTTTTGGGCATATCTCTTTGCTGGAATGGGCATATCTCTTTGCTGGAATGGGCATATCTCTTTGCTGGAATGGGCATGTCTCTTTGCTGGAGGGGGCATGTCTCTTTGCTGGAGGGGGCATGTCTCTTTCCTGGATTGGGCTATTTCTTTACTATATGGGGGTGTCTTTTTGCTTTATGGAAATGTCTCTTTGCTGGATAAGCTTTACCTCATTTACTAAGATCTGGAGCAACTGCACTTGCAGAGTGCAATTGCACTTTGCAAAGTGCACAGTCTATTTGCCTTTAGTAAATCAACCCCTATGTGTCACTTACTCAACCACATGCTTCTCCATCCCTTGGGAATGACATTGTGTCAATGAGAGAATCATTCACCTGGCCTTTAAGGCCTTGTACACGTGGGCTGAAAACCGGCCAAAAAAGGCTGGTTTAGCGTGACCCAGCCAACCTTCGGCCCGTATATACAGCTGTCTGTTCTACAGAAGTGTGTTGTGGTTGGGCAGGGGTCCCCCTGTCGGGACACAAAGACACAGCAGGAGAGATCGGCTTACTAACATCGCTTATGTTAGTACGGCGATCTCTCCCGCTGAGTTGAATGAAGACAAACTTCTAGCGTGTATCAGGCTTTAAATAGCCACACATGGAGACAGGTGAGGCATTTGTCTTGACTTTTCATCGATTTCATTACTGTAGATGCAAACAGTGCTTAAAGTGACACTAAACTTTGGTGGAAAACCAAATCTATTTTTTTCCCCCCAAAAAATATATCTATCTAATTCCTAGTCTATTGCTCTCAGCCTCCTGTTTTGTTTTTTTGTTTTTTTGGGGGGGGGGTTTCTTTGCTTTTTTTTTTTTTTTTTTTTGCTGTAATCCGACTTCCTGTTAGAGGGTGGCTACATTTGTTTTCCATGGTCCCACTGTATATAGGAATGTAGCCTCCCTCTCTTGCTTGCTCAAAAAATGGACTAGGGACTATGACATTTGTAGTGTGCATAGAGCAGTGCGAATGACCACAAATAATGTGCACTGATTGTTCCAAACAAATAGAATTAAGGGAATAAAAGGAGAGGTTTGGGGGCTCACAGAAGATGTTACAATAAATCAGAAAAACACAGTAAGAAATCATTTCATAAAAAAATAGATTACAGAACCAATAAGCAGTGTATGTATGTGGGTTGTTTTTGGAGAATATTGATATTTTGTGCCATTTTAATGGAGTTCTTCACAAACCTTCAGGATCTGCAGCCATATAAAATCGATGTGCAACAATGTTATATATCAGATATGACACTGAAGTGGTTGGAAAAAATGTAACTACCGTATGTAGCCTCATAAACCACTTGCAACAATGGCTACACCCCTTCTCATATTCACAAAATCTGTGTTGGTAGTTTAAAGAAACCAGGGAAACAAAAATATGGTTGCTCAAGAAGAGCAAAACAAAGTTCAGACTTTAAAGGCAACACACAAATGGAATAGAGAAAGAAATTTGTACTTTAATATCAAAAAATTTTGGTTACAATGTTCACAATTAAAAAACCATACAAAATATAGAGCAGTATGAGTTAAGTCCCTTGTACGTCTACGTTGACGCATTTCGCCGTGAGGCAAGAGAGTACAGACTTGGGACAAATCTCACTATCTCACAAAGAGTCCAGATAGCGAAGATTTTATACAGAAGTAGAGGGTTCCATATATAGTATGGTCAGGATAATGCAGGCACATACGGAATCTGCATGTCAGTAAAGTTACAATATTCTTGCAAAGGTAATGTCCAGCAGTGGGAGAGAAAACGTGATGTTCCAGGCCTACATAAGACTACATAAGACTCTACACCACCATTGTGTTTCCCACGATATTACGGATGTGGCAATGTGAGTGCTTCCTCTTTCCCCTATTATTTAAATAGACCACAGACAGGTTTTCAAATGTTTGTTTTGTACAGCCATTCACACAGGGGCAACACACTTTCAGCGCGATTTTATGAGGCAACTCAGACACGACCTGAGTATGAATCACAGCGCGACCTGGAGCTATTTACAAGGCAACTCCAAGTTGCCTGCAGGACAGGAGACATTCCAGTGGCCAATCAAACAAGAATCAGCTCTGTGGGAGGGAGAGTTTTGCAGGAGAAATGTATGTTTTCTTCCTGGAGAGTTGCTCCTATTAAGACAGTGAGAGGCGACTCCCATTGAAATGAATGGTTACAGGTCGCCTAGGAGTCGGATTGAAGTAGTACAGGGACCTTTTTTGAAGTCGGAGCGACTGCAGTAGTGTGCATAAGGACGGCTCCATTAACTTACATTGATTTCTTCAGCCAGCGCGACCTGAGGCGACTAGGGGCGACCTGGGGCGATTTGGAGTCGGATCCAAAGACGCCCCTGTGTGAATGGGCTCTAAGTAAATCATTTGACACCGCTACTCATCACAATGTATCTGTTCCCTAATATAATAAACAATGCTAGAGTCATAGTGCAGACCTTGTGTAACTTTGTGTACTGCATAGTTACTGAATTATTGAACTGTGGATATTTATTAATATTTCTAACAATGAATAGCCAGCATGTCCACCATGTAAGAAATGGGAGAAGAAGATTCAAGAGGAGCCAAATCTTCAGGAGCAAATAAAACAAGTGAAAGCAATCCGCAAACTACTAATGATATCTAATAACCACTTCAGCCCTGGAAAATTTGGCTGCTCGATGACCAGGCAATTTTTTGCGATACGGCACTGCGTCGCTTTAACTGACAATTGCGCGGTCTTGCGATGTTGTACCCAAACAAAATTGTCCTTTTTTTTTCTCCACAAATATAACTTTTTTTTGGTGGTATTTGATCATCTCTGCGGTTTTTCTTTTTTGCGCTATAAACAAAAAAAGCGCGATAATTTTGAAAAAAACACAATATTTTGTACTTTTTTGCTATAATAAATATCCCCATTTTTTTTTTTTCAAAAAAGCTAATATTTTTCCTAAGTTTAGGCTGATATGGATTCTTATACATATTTTTAGTAATAAAAAACGTAATAAGCGTATATTGATTGGTTTGCACAAAAGTTCTGACGTCTACAAAATAGGGGATTGATTTATGGCATTTTTATTATTATTATAATTTTTTTATTATTATTTTTTTTACTAGTAATGGCGCCGATCTGCGATTTTTATTAGTACTGCGACATTATGGCGGACACATCAGACACTTTTGACACATTTTTGGGACCATTAGCATTTATAAAGCGATTAGTGCTATAAAAATGCAGTGATTACTGTGTAAATGTCACTGGCAGGGAAGGGATTAACACTAGGGGGAGATCAAGGGGTTCCCTGACTGTGTGTTCTAACTGTAGGGGGAGTTCCCAGCTTATAGGAACTCACAATCTATCTCTCTCTATCTCATAGGCTCTAATAGGCTTCAAAATAGGGTGAACTCTGGGATGCAGAGCATTGCGTCTGTCAGGGGAGGGCTGGTGGCCTTAGGCCTGGGGGGCAAGTCCAGTCAAGTGGCCCATTGAATCGCCGAATCAGCTCACCATCCATGGCCCACCTGGTTTTTCAATGCAGCCTCGCCAGTGCCCATCAGTGCAGCCAACTCCAGTGCCCATCAATGCAGCCTGATCACTGGGGCAGGTTACATGGGGTGTATGGGGGGAGATGGGGGGTCAGCTAGGAGTTTCAGGATCTCTCATCTCAGCAATCTCAGCTCAGCAGGTCCTTGCACGCCACGGTCTCCTGGGGGGGTAACGCTCCTGATCCTGGGGTCAAGTTGCAGCCAGCGCCCAGCCCTGCGTCCCGACTCCCTGGCACACCCTGCCTCTGCCTGCTTCCAAGAATCTGGTCCCAGGGAGTTGTAGTTTCCTCTGTGCTGCTGTGTTTTCCACCAACCAGAAGTTGAGTGTGGACTACAACTCCCGGAATGCAACAGCTAGTGGTTGGCCACCATGGCCATGCCCCCGGCCTGACTTCCTAGACCAGAATAAAAAAGAAAATGGTAGTGGGCAGCGGCTGCCGGCCATTTTGAACATAAATTAGGGTGGCCTGGGAGGCAATTGCCACCCTGCCCCCGGGCCCAGCCCTCCCCTGGCGTCTGTAGCCCACCCAGGTGTGTTGCAACAGCGAATTAAAATTCGCTGTTGCAACACTGATCCTCCTCCCGGCCAATCTGGAAGCAGGTATGAAACCTGTTTCCCGATTGGCCAAAACATCTGGCAATCCTATTGGCTGGGAGGAGGAGAGAGGAGACACAGCAGAAGCTGCTCCTTGAGAGGACACTGGAGCAACTTTCTCCCGAGCCCGCCACGCTCTCACCGCTTGCATTCAAGGTAAGGACAGTGGGTGGTGGTGTGGGAGTGTGTTAGTGCCGCGGGGGGGGGCTGTTTGATGACCCCCCCAAAAAAAGAAACACCAGCCGCCACTGGACTACTATGTAAGTGAGTTTTATTAAAATTTTAAATCTGCAGATTTTACTGAAAATCCATGTCCCCACAAGGAATTGGAGTCTGCTTGCTGAGGAATAAACAATGGGATTTTTCTAATTAGAAAAAAGATTAATATCCTCTAAGATATCCTTTTGGTAAGGGCCAGATAAATAAGAACCCTGAGCTTTAAGTTTTCGTGTGCTCTCACACTGTTCCACATGTAAAGGAGCATCCAGTATCAGGGGAGTATCCACAGCAAGGCAAACAAGGAGTTTGCCTCGGGCGGTATTTTTCAGGGGGGCGGCGTCCCGGTATAGTTTTTTTAGAGCTGGCGGTTGGCTCTCTTGTAATAGCAATCGTAACAGCTTAACACTCCCACCGCCTTCCATGGCTCTCGGGCCCTCCCTGTCACACTGGCTGGACAGCCAGATCGCCTTTGATCGACTGTTTGTAACAGTGAACCGTAAGCGATGACATGACATCTGGAATGTAGATGGGGGTTGGTGCCCGATTTTAGTCTAGCCTAGGGCAGAACAAAGCCAAAATACACCACTGTCCATCATATCAATGATACAGATCAGACACAGGCCTCCCAAAGGTTCATAGCGGATCGGCAGTTAGGAACAGTATATCACATCCATGATTGCCCATTCGAGTAGGCATAAAAAACATCAGAATTCCCCATTTGGTACAGTCCAAAGCACAATATACAGTAAATTAGGAGGGCTGGAAGAATGGGGAGAAGGGGGCCGGGAAAAAGTAAAGTTTAAGGGGTACAGAACCTAACCATGTGAAGGTTAACTACAGAAACTTATCAATCTCTCCATTCATTTTTGTAGGGTTGCTGGAAGGTCTGTCTGACCCTGCCTTAGATTGAACAAGAAACTTCAGCAAGACTTAGGGCCCATTTACACCAGGAACTGCGCGTTTGCTGCGCAATATTGCATGCGTACTGACGTGCATTTGAGGTGCAATTTCTTCGGAAACTATTCGAATTGATTTGAATTTCGAAAATTTGAATCGTATAAATGAAATGAATTCCGAAAAGGAATTAAACTAAACAAATTTTTGTAAATAACGAATCAAAACAAAACAAATTTTTTCATTCTGCACATGTCTACTACCACAGTAGTTTCCACAGGGAGACTTGTGGGAACTTGATGCAGGTAGTAACCTGGTTGGGATTCGAGTAGTGCTGCAAGGCAGGAGTGCTAACCACTAAACCACTGTGTTGTCCATGAGCTCTGTATAACATTTGATTACCAGTTAGTACTGTTGTGGAAAATGTTATTAATGTATGTTGTCGGATGTCCCCCAGTGTCGGTTTTGCTGTAATGCGCTCATGTGAACGTATTCGCACATACAGACGTTGGTGGAAGACCGGTGGTGGGAAAATCTTCCTGTGGACACAGCGATGTTTGCTCCTTTTAGGGATATTTGTTTTATGCCTCACCAAGGGACTGGCCACTTCTTGGCATTGGCATTAAATGACTCCGAGCGGACAGATCTGCGTCCACTAGAACTATAGCATAACCATACGACAATTGTGGCCCATTGAGAACCATAGCTTTTGTATGGTTCCCGTCATTGGAAGTGGTGCACGTCACTGCTAGTCTATTTGAATGTATACATGTCTGTGATTGGTTCTTTTGTTGTATTATATCCTTATATGGTCACTTCCTATGGAGGAGGTCACATGTTGTGACATCACTTCCTGCTGGGAGTTTAATAAAAGCCTTTGAGGGCGTTGGCATGGCAGGTTATTGGCTGTGATGCCGTGAGGATGAGACCAGTCTGGTGATACCTCTTGACTTGAATGAATGGCAAATCGAATGAATAGTGAGTGAATTTTAGCCTAAGAAGCATTATTGCATTAAGATGAAATCTGTGATATTTAGAACAGGAAAAATAGGCTGTGTGCTCTGCATACAACCTATTTTTCCACAACAGTTTCAATATGAAGTTACAAGTAAAGGGTATGAGGTCACAGGCCCCAGGACTTTTAGGGTGTCAAGTAGGTACACAACCAGATAACACTGATTGAACAAAAATACATTTTAGAAAAAACTTTTATTACAAAGAATTGGTTAAAAACATGAGTTCATTACAAATCATTTATCAATCGTCTCCTTTAGACAGCATTAGAACAGACGATACCAGTGTTCTCTACATGTTTCGCTCAGAGGAGCTTCTTCAGGAGATGAAACCATGGTGTCTATTATGCTGAAGGCAAACAAAGGGAAATAAATGAATACTCATGTAGAACATTAAAATACAATAATGTTGAATATTGACTTAGACACAGATGCAGTTTTAGTCAAATAAATGTATAGTACAATCAATAAAAAAAGGACATAGGAACATAGTTTTCAAATTTGGGAGCAGATGATGCATTAGCGAGCTTACCAAGTACTGCAAAAGTGGCTTTCACAAATGTGAGACAATTGAGAAATGGATTTCGTTTTTAAAAACACTCTATTGAGGAGTGCAGAGTGATGCAATTCCAACCCAGGTGGTGGTGAGCCTCAGAGATGCTTGTAGACGGGGACAAAAAAGGGATATCTATAACCTACAAATAAGGAAAGAGATTGATGTTGAAAAAGATTTAATAATAATTTTGGATATAAAGGAATGGATAATTGTATATGAGTGGCTTAAAGAAGCCAAAGCACAATATACCTGTTCATGAATACTAAAAAGAGTAAAGTACAATCAAGATGAATCTGATGGAGAGAGGCAAAAATCCTTTGATATTCTCCAGGGTTCATTCAAAGAACCGGGGTAGAAAAGCAGAGTGTCCCATTCCCTATTAGGGCAAATCCACAATCGGAAACCCTGCATGGAAATGAGCGCAAACAAAAGCATAAAGTTCAAAATACCGTTCTAATAAAGGAGCGGTGAAAATAAATATAGCTTTGGTTGATATGAATCGGTGGTTTGGGATTTGGGTATACAAGGGAATATCGGAAACTTCTGGCAGCTACTTTTTATTTTTTAGGCTTTCTTTATTTTATTTTCTGCTGGTGATCTGGCCAGTAAGTTTGTTGTTTTTCAACAGAACAAGCTCCCCAGCAGATCTAGCAGTTAGAGTGTTGAGACAAACCATTTAACATTGACGGGGATGTTTACACTCTCTACCTTTGTTTATTCATGTAAAATCTTTATCCCAAAAGGTTTAAAAAACTGTTTCTGTAACTGCAGTATGAAGTGGAAGTTGGCTTTAACCACTTACCTACAGGGCACTTACACCCCCTTCCTGCCCAGGCCAATTTTCAGCTTTCAGCGCTGTCACACTTTTTTTTTTATACTTCATATCTTTATTAAACCATTTTACATTTTACATCAGAAACATACAATCCCCCCTCCTACCTTCCTCTGGAACATTCAGATACAGTAATCATAGTATATCTTTAAAAACACAATTAGTTCCCCAAACCTTGTATTTGAGTTGTTTGTTCCAGCATCCGTTCCCTTATCTTCCCTCTAGCTAAACTTCCCTCCACTATCAAACACATTTACCCCACGCTCTCATCCATCACACTTTGAATGACAATTGCGTAGTCATGCTACAATGTAACCATGTGAAAAAAAAAAAAAAATTCTTCACACAAATAGAGCTTTCTTTTGGTGGTATCTAATCATTGCTGGGTTTTTTATTTTTGACAAAAAAAAAAAGACCGTAAATTTTGAAAAAAAAAAAAAGGCTGTTCTTAGTTTCTGTCAGGAAATATTGTAAAAAAAGTAATTTGATGGGTGGCACTGGTGGGCACTGATAGGTGGCACTGGTGGGCACTAGTGATGAGCCGAACACCCCCGGGTTCGGTTCGCACCAGAACCCGCGAACGGACCGAAAGTTCGCACGAACATTAGAACCCTATTAAATACAATGGATACGAACGTTCGAATTCTAAAGTGCTAATTATAACGACTATTATCCATGTTATTGTCCGAAACAGAGTTTGGGAACCCGGGTTCTGCACCAGGGGACATGTATCAATGCAAAAAGAAGTTTTAAAAACAGACGTTTTCCGGGAGCAGTCATTTTAATGATGCATAAAGTGAAAAAAAAAAAGTCAAATATTCCTTTAAATATTGTACCTGGGGGGTGTCTAAAGTATGCCTGTGAAGTGGCACGTGTTTCCCGTGTTTAGAACTGTCCCTGCACAAAATAACATTTCTAAAGGAAAAAAAGCCATTTAAAACTGCTTGCGGCTTTAATGCAATGTCTGGTCCCGGTAATATGGATGTAAATCTTTAGGAAAAATGGCATAGCTACCCCATCAACCCCCCCCCCCCCCCCTACCCCAGCCCATTACCAGCCCCTTTGGGTCTTGTATGGATATTAAGGGGAACCCCGCACACAAAATAAAAAAGGCCCTATATACTCTGAACAGCCGTATACAGGCGGTGCATACAAGACAGGGACTGTAGGTTTGTTCTTATGTAGAATCTGTTTGTAATTTTGAACAGCTGCATTGTTTAAGTGTAGCTCCATGCCAAATTCCTTTTTTTTAGCTTTTTGGAAAACATAGGGAACGGTTATCACCCCTGTCACATTTTTTTTGCTGTCTGTGCCCCTGTTCAGAACATTTCACCTCACTTTGCGTCCCAATGACAACTGTTTTTGAAATGTGGTGTTTTTATTGAAACAAGGATTGGTGATAAAGCATCAGTAGAGAGGAGACACCTTTCTCCCATATTAATTCTTACAGGAGAGAATTTTCCTTCCAAGGGGTAGATTTCCTCTCACTTCCTGTTGTCTTCTTCCGTTTGCAAGTAGTAGTAGTTTGTAAGTTGGATGTTTGAAAGTAGGGACCTGCCGTATATACTCTGCAGAAATTGGCCCCTTAGTTGTTGGTGTTGGCACAACACTGAAAGCACTCACAGTTATTCTTGGTGGGTGCTGGAACGCCCTGCTGTCAACTATTATATCAGGAATTGTAATAACATATAATTGTTGATCAGTGGTAGTAAAAATTGGGCCTTTGATGGTGGTGCTGGTGCCACAACACTGTAAGGCCTGACAGTTACTCTTGGTGGGCGCAGCAATGGGCCCTGCTGTGAATTATTAGATCAATAATTATAATTGCATGCCCCTGTTGAACAGGGGCTGAAAAATTGGGCCTTTGGTGGTGGTGGTGGTGGTGATGGTGGTGCTGGTGCCACAACACTGTAAGGCCTGACAGTTACTCTTGGTGGGCGCAGCAATGGGTCCTGCTGTGAATTATTCGATCAATAATTATAATTGCATGCCCCTGTTGAAGAGGGGCTGAAAAATTGGGCCTTTGGTGGTGGTGGTGGTGGTGATGGTGGTGCTGGTGCCACAACACTGTAAGGCCTGACAGTTACTCTTGGTGGGCGCAGCAATGGGCCCTGCTGTGAATTATTAGATCAATAATTATAATTGCATGCCCCTGTTGAACAGGGGCTGAAAAATTGGGCCTTAGGCACTGGTGGCACAACACTGCAACCCCTCACAGATACTGTACTT
Organism: Rana muscosa; assembly: GCA_029206835.1. Lineage (NCBI taxonomy): Eukaryota > Metazoa > Chordata > Amphibia > Anura > Ranidae > Rana > Rana muscosa. The sequence goes on from CM055116.1 coordinate 1,064,136,793, forward strand.
GGAGCACAGCAATGAGGCCTGTTGCAAAGTATTGCATCAAAAATTTTAATTACACGCCCCTGTTAAACAGGGGCTGAAAAATTGGGCCTTAGCCACTGGTGGCGTCACCCATAAACCAAAATGATCTTCCAAGCTATCATCATTAATCGTATCATTGAGGAGGAGGAGGAGGAGGATAGCCAGTCAACATAACAGCACAGGCACTCAGCATCAGCATCAGTCTTGAAGGGATGTGACATTTTAAAATCAATTAGTCTGTTATATCAGCATCTGGTGTGTGGTAGCTGGTGGTGATCCAAGACTGGTTCATCTTGATGAAAGTCAGTCGATCAACCGAGTCGGTGGACAGGCGCACCCTGTGATCCGTGACAAATCCTCCAGCAGCACTGAATGTGCGCTCTGAAAGAACGCTGGATGCAGGACAGGCCAGTAGCTCAATTGCATACTGTGCAAGCTCTGGCCAGTGATCCATCCTCAAGACCCAGTAAGCCAGAGGATTTTCGGTGGGGAAGGTGTCCAAGTCTGACCTTGCCCCTAGGTATTCCTGGACCATGTATATCAGACGCTGGCGATGGTTGCTGGAACCGATCATACTTTGGGGCTGCGGACTAAAGAATTGTCTGAACGCATCGGTCAGACGGCCACCTTCCCCACCGCTCCTTCTTTGACTGCCCGAAGCCTCAGCAACTCGTTGTCCAGGACCAGGAGTTTGTAACCTCCCAGTCTCTGGGAACGCGTTGCACAGACCTTTCTGCAAGGCCTCCCGGAGTTGTCTCATCCTCTGCTCCCTCTGCGACGGTACGATAAGGTCCGCAACCTTACCCTTGTACCGTGGATCAAGGAGAGTGGCCAGCCAGTAATGGTCCCTCTCCTTGATCCGAAGAATACGAGGATCCTTCCGCAGACTTTGCAGGATCAGGGAGGCCATGCAGTGTAGGTTAGCTGAGGCATTCAGTCCGGAGTCCTCTGGGTCACTAAGGACGACATGATCCGCAGCCACCTCCTCCCAGCCACGTACAAGTCCACTGGTTTCTTGGGACTGTAAATCATCCCTAAAAGACTGCTGCTGATGATGCTGAGTGCCAGCCTCCACCTCCATGCTGACACAATCCTCCTCCTCCTCCTCCTCCTCCTCCTCCTCCTCCTCTTCCTGTGCGATGGGTGGGACAGAAGGAACACTGTCTGGGTAAAGGGGGCCTTGAGAGGCAAGGAAGTCCTCCTCTTCCTGCCTCTGTTCTGCCTCAAGTGCCCTGTCCATTATTCCACGCAGCGTGTGCTCCAACAGGTGGACAAGAGGTACAGTGTCACTGATGCATGCACTGTCACTGCTCACCATCCTCGTGGCCTCCTCAAATGGTGCCAGGACAGTGCATGCATCCCTGATCATGCCCCACTGGCGTGGTGAAAAAAAACCGAGCTCCCCTGACCCTGTCCTGGTGCCGTAGTCGCACAGGTACTCATTGATGGCCCTCTGCTGCGTGTGCAGCCGCTGCAGCATGGCCAACGTTGAGTTCCACCTGGTGGGCATGTCACATATAAGGCGGTTCTTGGGCAGGTTCAACTCCTTTTGCAGCTCAGCCAGGCGAGCACTGGCATTATAAGATCTGCGGAAATGCACACAGACTTTCCTGGCCTGCCTCAGGACATCCTGTAAGCCCGGGTACCTGCCCAAGAACCGCTGCACCACCAGGTTAAGGACGTGAGCCATACAGGGCACATGGGTCAGTTGTCCCTGTCGGAGGGCGGAGAGGAGGTTGGTGCCATTGTCGCAAACCACCATTCCTGGCTTAAGCTGGCGTGGCATCAACCACCTCTCGGCCTGCCCCTGCAGAGCAGACAGGACCTCTGCCCCAGTGTGGCTCCTGTCCCCCAAACACACCAGCGCAAGCACGGCATGGCATCTTTTTGCCTGCGTTCTTGCGTAGCCCCTTGAACGCCTACGGAGCACCGCTGGTTCCGAGGACAAACCACAGGAAGAGGCCATGGAGGAAGAAGAAGAGGAGGGGGTGGAGGAGAGAGGTGTGTCACAACCAGTAGTAGCATTTTGGAGGCGTGGCGGTGGAACAACCTCCAACACTACTGCACCTTGTCCTGCATCCTTCCCAGCTGCCAAAAGAGTGACCCAATGGGCCGTGAAAGAAAGGTAACGTCCCTGTCCATGCCTGCTGGACCATGAGTCAGCGGTAATATGCACCTTACCGCTGACCGCCCTGTCCAGCGAGGCCAAGACATTGCCTTCCACATGCCTGTAGAGAGCCGGAATCGCCTTCCGTGCAAAAAAGTGGCGTTTGGGAACCTGCCACTGAGGAACCGCACATTGCACAAACTCACGGAAGGGGGCCGAGTCTACCAACTGAAAAGGCAGCAGTTGAAGCGCTAGCAATTTAGCCAAGCTAGCATTCAACCGCTGGGCATGTGGATGGCTGGGAGTGAACTTCTTTCGACTGTCCAGCAGCTGGGGCAGGGAAATTTGCCTGCTAGAATCGGACGTTGGTGTACTGCTAGCAGAGTGCCCGCAAGTACTTGCCTGTGACACACCTAATTCTACACCTTCATTCCTCTCAGAGCAGGTTTCAGAGAGGAGTGAAGGTATAGTGGGGTTGGAGATCCCAGCTGATGCGGTGCAAGAAGAGGTCAGCTTTGTTCTTTGGTGTGGGTCTTTAAGGTAGGCTTGCCAACGAGCTGCATAGCAGGTCAACATATGTCTGATCAAGCATGTGGTGCCCAAGCGGCTGATGTTTTGGCCACGCGATATACGCTTGAGACATATGTTGCAAACAGCAGCTGTGCGATCTGATGCACTCGCCTCAAAAAAGGCCCACACCAAAGAACTTTTTGAATGACGGGCAGAGGCAGCGCCCTGCACAGGCGGAGCTCTGCGGTGTGATTCCGTCGGTGTGCTGCCCATACGCTGGCCACTCAAGGGCATCCTGCCTCGTTGGAGATGTGCCTCCTCCTCATCCTCCTCCTCCTCCTCCTCTCTCCTATTAGGCACCCACGTGGAGTCAGTGACCTCATCATCCCCTCCCTCCTCATCACTGGAGCCAATCTGGCAGTATGCTGCAGCTGCTGGAGCATGACTGCCAGATTGGTGTCCTTCTTGAGCATCCCCTCTCTCTGCTCTCACGCTGCTGCCTTCCTCTAGCTGGGTATCATCATCAGATCCTTCCAAACGCTGGGCATCCTCCTGGAGCATGTACCCAACACTGTGCTCAAACAGTTCGTGGGACTCCTCAGGAGGAGGACATGGTGGGTCTAGGGAAGGATTGACTAATGAAGATAATGATACCAGAGAAGAGGACGCTTTGGCAGCTGCTTTGCCAGTACCCTGAGCCTGGGTGAGAGAGGATGAGGAGGATGAGGTGGGCTTGGTCATCCACTCTACCAAGTCTTCGGCATGATGTGGCTCGACATGTCCAGCTGCCGAAAAGAAGGACAAGCGTGTCCCATGGCCATGTGCTGATGACAATGCACCGCGTCCACGACCAGCACTGTTGCCCCCAGACACAGAGCCTGCTTGCCCTCTTTTTTTGCCTCCTGACTGTCTGCCTCTCCTTGTTTGCCTTCCAGACATTTTAATGGATGGCCTGCAGGGAGATGGGAAAAAGAGCAATAAGGGCTAGCTTCAGGTGTATACTGTGCAGGAGGCTTAGCAACAATGACACTGACACTGTCCCCTGCCTATCCTTCTCTGTCCCTAAACACAAGGATTGAAAATATGGAACAGCAAAATTGGTTTAGAACAGAATAGCACACTGACACTTTCCCTCACTGTCCTACTCTGTCCCTCCCTACAAACAAGATTTAGCACAGAATAGCATACTGATAATTTCCACGAGTGTCCTTCTCTGTCCCTAAACTCAAGGATTGAAAATATGGAACAGCAAAATTGGTTTAGAACAGAATAGCACACTGACACTTTCCCTCACTGTCCTACTCTGTCCCTCCCTACAAACAAGATTTAGCACAGAATAGCACACTGATAATTTCCACGAGTGTCCTTCTCTGTCCCTAAACTCAAGGATTGAAAATATGGAACTGCAAAATTGGTTTAGAACAGAATAGCACACTGACACTTTCCCTCACTGTCCTACTCTGTCCCTCCCTACAAACAAGATTTAGCACAGAATAGCACACTGATAATTTCCACGAGTGTCCTTCTCTGTCCCTAAACTCAAGGATTGAAAATATGGAACAGCAAAATTGGTTTAGAACAGAATAGCACACTGACACTTTCCCTCACTGTTCTACTCTGTCCCTCCCTACAAACAAGATTTAGCACAGAATAGCACACTGATAATTTCCATGAGTGTCTTTCTCTGTCCCTAAACTCAAGGATTTGAAATATGGAACAGCAAAATTGGTTTAGAACAGAATAGCACACTGTCAGTTTCACTCACTGTACCTCTCTGTCCCTAAACTCAAGGATTGAAAATATGGTTCAGCAAAATTGGTTTAGAACAGAATAGCACACTGACACTTTCCCTCACTGTCCTACTCTGTCCCTCCCTACAAATAAGATTTAGCACAGAATAGCACACTGATAATTTCCACGAGTGTCCTTCTCTGTCCCTAAACTCAAGGATTGAAAATATGGAACTGCAAAATTGGTTTAGAACAGAATAGCACACTGACACTTTCCCTCACTGTCCTACTCTGTCCCTCCCTACAAACAAGATTTAGCACAGAATAGCACACTGATAATTTCCACGAGTGTCCTTCTCTGTCCCTAAACTCAAGGATTTGAAATATGGAACAGCAAAATTGGTTTAGAACAGAATAGCACACTGTCAGTTTCACTCACTGTACCTCTCTGTCCCTAAACTCAAGGATTGAAAATATGGTTCAGCAAAATTGGTTTAGAACAGAATAGCACACTGACACTTTCCCTAACTGTCCTACTCTGTCCCTCCCTACAAACAAGATTTAGCACAGAATAGCACACTGATAATTTCCACGAGTGTCCTTCCCTGTCCCTAAACTCAAGGATTGAAAATATGGAACAGCAAAATTGGTTTAGAACAGAATAGCACACTGACACTTTCCCTCACTGTCCTACTCTGTCCCTCCCTACAAACAAGATTTAGCACAGAATAGCACACTGATAATTTCCACGAGTGTCCTTCTCTGTCCCTAAACTCAAGGATTTGAAATATGGAACAGCAAAATTGGTTTAGAACAGAATAGCACACTGTCAGTTTCACTCACTGTAACTCTCTGTCCCTAAACTCAAGGATTGAAAATATGGTTCAGCAAAATTGGTTTAGAACAGAATAGCACACTGACACTTTCCCTCACTGTCCTACTCTGTCCCTCCCTACAAACAAGATTTAGCACAGAATAGCACACTGATAATTTCCACGAGTGTCCTTCTCTGTCCCTAAACTCAAGGATTTGAAACATGGAACAGCAAAATTGGTTTAGAACAGAATAGCACACTGACACTTTCCCTCACTGTCCTACTCTGTCCCTCCCTACAAACAAGATTTAGCACAGAATAGCACACTGATAATTTCCACGAGTGTCCTTCTCTGTCCCTAAACTCAAGGATTGAAAATATGGAACAGCAAAATTGGTTTAGAACAGAATAGCACACTGACACTTTCCCTCACTGTCCTACTCTGTCCCTCCCTACAAACAAGATTTAGCACAGAATAGCACACTGATAATTTCCACGAGTGTCCTTCTCTGTCCCTAAACTCAAGGATTTGAAATATGGAACAGCAAAATTGGTTTAGAACAGAATAGCACACTGTCAGTTTCACTCACTGTAACTCTCTGTCCCTAAACTCAAGGATTGAAAATATGGTTCAGCAAGATTGGTTTAGAACAGAATAGCACACTGACACTTTCCCTCACTGTACCTCTCTGTCCCTACAAACAAGGATTAGCACAGAATAGCACACTGACACTTTCCCTCACTGTACCTCTCTGTCCCTACAAACAAGGTTTAGCACAGAATAACACACTGTCACTGACACTCTCCCTACCTATCCTTATTTGTCCCTAAACACAAGGAATCCAGGATTAGTAAAGGAAAAAAAATGACACTGTCCCTGCCTATGCTTCTCTTTCCCTGCTCCGGAACACACTACACAAGGCCGCCGCGCTGGCGGGCTTTTATAGTGTGGGGCGTGTACTAAACCCCCTCAGCAATAATTGGCCACAGGCATCCTGTGTTCGACTCGAACACGAAGCTCATCCCTAGTGGGCACTGATAGGCGGCACTGGTGGGCACTGATAGGCAGCACGGATAGGCGGCACTCGTGGGCACTGATGGGTGGCATTAATGGGCATTGATGGGTGGCACTGATGGGCATTGATGGGCAGCAATAAAAGGCAGCACTGATAGATGGCACTGATAGCCATCACTGACTGGCATCACTAATGGGCCCTGATTGTGGGCACTGGTGGGCACTAATTGCTGACACTAATTGCTGGCACTGGTGGCGCTGTATTTTAATCAGGGCACTGATGATCAGTGTCCTGATTACATGTCTGGATGCCCCCTGTGAGGAGATGCCGCTGATCGGCTCTTCTTGCCACACACTTTGTCAGTGTGAGGCGATGAAAGACGATTACCGGCATTCCCATGTTTACATGTGACCGACTCTTTACAGAGATTGGGGTTGCGCCGTGTCCTAGCAACACGGCGCAGTTGCGATCGCCACGTGGGAGCGGCCGTTCGGGTGCGCCGTCATATGACGTCCACCCAGAAAGAGAGCCGCACCATGTCTCTGTCATTTGACTGTGGTCGGGCGACAAGCGGTAAAGTGGTAGTAAAGTCTTTTTTTGGAACTTGTACCTACAGGTAAGTCTATAATAAGGCTTACCTGTAGGTACAGTGAATATCTCGTAAACTTGCACGGTTTAGAAGATAGTCACACTGCATACAGCTGGTGACGTCACTGGCGCATGCACTCTAAAGGGATGGCATACCTGTGCCGTCCTTTCAGAGCTCCGTGCTGCAGCTGCGACATCATTGCGGCTCGGCCAATCAGGAGGCCTTAGCACTCAAACCTGGAAGGAAGACTGGGTTAAGATGGAAGATGGAAGACAGTGGTGACAGTGCACCGCTGGAAGGCTTTGTTCTAAGGTAAGTTTTACATAATGTGCTAGTATGCGATGCATACTAGCACATTATGCCATTGTCTTGCAGAGTTTTTTTTTCAGGTCCAATTTCAGTCTGAATTTTGGGCTGAATTTGAACCTGAAATGGACCAAAAGACGCACAGGACTTCTGTGCAATTTGCACCGGAGCCGCTCTGGAGATATGTGAACCAGCTTCATAGAGAGCCAGTCACACTCTCCTGCCATTGCAATTTGATGCATGGAGACCCACATCCAATTCGCAATAGTGGGAACCCAGCTTAAAGCCTAGTACACATGGGCTGAATGTCAAGCAGCATCGGCTGGTTCATTAGAAACCGGCCAACATTTGGCCCATGTGTCTTGGAGTCGGTCTAACAGAAGCCGGCCATTTCGGCTGCTTCTGTCAAAGGGACATGACCAAAAAAGCGGCTCTGTCTGACCACCTCTCAATCGGCACGTTCAGCCAATGGCTGAGAGCGTGGACCAGAGTGTTCTGACAGAAAGGCCACCCTCCTGTTAGAACACAGTAGAACAGCAGGGGAGATCATTAGTACAGCGGTTTTCCTTCAGCCCTGCTGGGTTGAACATAACAAAACTACTAGTGTGTACGAGGCTTTAGTGTGCCGTGGGTCAAGAGAGCATCACGCTGCAATGGCGCATGCGCAGAAGTGATGTCATCACGGCCCGTAAATTCAAAGAACCGGCGTGAAGATGGATGCACCTACAGCAGTGACAGCACGCCACTGGAAGTTCTCGTTTGTAGGGTAAGTCTTATTTCCTGACAGACTCCATGGCAGACTACGTGTGGGTTAACCCCGCCTCCTCTCCACAGCTATAGGACCCCTTACCCATAAATTTGAGCTCACCTCCACAGACAGGTGTTCCTTTTTTGTCCTCCTCACATGGACCCTTCATTATGCAATTCAGGTGCAGTCCAGGATGTCTGTCGGATCAGGTACGAGTTGTGCGGTGCACCCAGGGCCCAGCTATGAGCGGGTGAGTGGTTTTGGGCTGATGGATACCCCTATGGTGGAAGGGATGTGGCCCCAGCGTACCATGACGGACGGTAGATCTCAGCTGGCAAGGTCTGAAGACTTTTTCTATTTCCATGGCAGATCGTTTTTGTTTGTTTGTTTGTTTGTATGTCTTTCTCTGCTGTTTTTTCTCTGTCATACAGCACCGCTAAGCTTAGTATATGTGTGGAACGCTTTTGCGTTCCAGGATGCCATTCCCTTCCTGATCCCAGCCTGTTGATCGTCTGTGCATGCGCAGAGCCACGGTGAAACCGAGGCTTGGTTTTTGCGCATGCGCAGTGTGGCGGAGGGGTCAGGGGCCGCGCAGGCGCAGTAGGTTCGGTCCCTCCGATGCATGCGCACAGCGGGACCGGCCATGACGTCATTCCGGCGGGTGGTTTAACCACTTAAGCCCCGGACCATTTCGGGCCATTAGGACCAGGCCTGTTTTTGGGATTCGGCACTGCACTGCTTTAACTGTAAATTGTGCGGACATGCAATGTTGTACCCAAATGAAATTTGCGTCCTTTTCTTCCCACAAATAGAGCTTTCTTTTAATGGTATTTGATTGCCTCTGCGATTTTTGTTTTTTGCGATATAAACAGAAAAAGACCGAAAATTTTGAAAAAAAATGATATTTTCTACTTTTTGTTATAAGAAAAATCGAATAAACTCAATTTTAGTCATACATTTAGGCCAAAATGTATTCAGCCACATGTCTTTAGTAGAAAAAATGTCAATAAGCGTATATTTATTGGTTTGCGCAAAAGTTATAGCGTTTACAAACTAGGGTACATTTTCTGAAATTTACACAGCTTTAAATTTATGACTGCCTATCTCATTTCTTGAGGTGCTAAAATGGCAGGGCAGTACAAAACCCCCCCAAATGACCCCATTTTGGAAAGTAGACACCCCAAGGAAATTGCTGAGAGGCATGTTGAGCCCATTGAATATTTTTTTTTTTGTCCCAAGTGATTGAATAATGTCAAAAAAATAAAAAAAATTACAAAAAGTTGTCACTAAATGATATATTGCTCACACATGCCATGGTTATATGTGGAATTGCACCCCAAAATACATTCTGCTGCTTCTCCTGAGTACGGGGATACCACATGTGTGGGACTTTTTAGGAGCCTAGCCACGTACGGGACCCCGGAAACCAAGCACCGCCTTCAGGATTTCTAAGGGCGCAAAATTTTGATTTCACTCCTCACTACCTATCACAGTTTCGAAGGCCATAAAATGCCAAAATAGCACAAAACCCCCCCAAATGACCCCATTTTGGAAAGTAGACACCCCAAGCTATTTACTGAGAGGCATGTTCAGTCCATGGAATATTTTATATTTTGCCACAGGTTGCGGGAATATGACAAACTTTTTTTTTTTTGCACAAAGTTGTCACTAAATGATATATTGCTCACACATGCCATGGGCATATGTGAAATTACACCCCAAAATACATTCTGCTGCTTCTCCTGAGTACGGGGATACCACATGTGTGGGACTTTTTGGGAGCCTAGCCGCGTACGGGACCCCAAAAACCAAGCACCGCCTTCAAGGTTTCTAAGGGCATAAATTTTTGATTTCACTCCTTACTACCTATCACAGTTTTGAAGGCCATAAAATGCCAAGATGGCACAAAACCCCCCCAAATGACCCCATTTTGGAAAGTAGACATCCCAAGCTATTTGCTGAGAGGCATGTTGACCCCATTGAATATTTTTTTTTTGTCCCAAATGATTGAATAATGACAAAAAGAAAAAAAAAATGTACAAAAAGTTGTCACTAAATGATATATTGCTCACACATGCCATGGTTATATGTGGAATTGCACCCCAAAATACATTCTTCTGCTTTTCCTGAGTACGGGGATACCACATGTGTGGGACTTTTTGGGAGCCTAGCCGCGTACAGGGCCCCAAAAACCAAGCACCGCCTTCAGGATTTCTAAGGGCGTAAATTTTTGATTTCACTCCTCACTACCTATCACAGTTTCGAAGGCCATAAAATGCCAAAATAGCACAAAACCCCCCCAAATGACCCCATTTTGGAAAGTAGACACCCCAAGCTATTTGCTGAGAGGCATGTTGAGTCCATGGAATATTTTATATTTTGCCACAGGTTGCGGGAATATGACAAACTTTTTTTTTTTTGCACAAAGTTGTCACTAAATGATATATTGCTCACACATGCCATGGGCATATGTGAAATTACACCCCAAAATACATTCTGCTGCTTCTCCTGAGTACGGGGATACCACATGTGTGGGACTTTTTGGGAGCCTAGCCACGTACGGGACCCCAAAAACCAAGCACCGCCTTCAAGGTTTCTAAGGGCATAAATTTTTGATTTCACTCCTCACTACCTATCACAGTTTTGAAGGCCATAAAATGCCAAGATGGCACAAAACCCCCCCAAATGACCCCATTTTGGAAAGTAGACACCCCAAGCTATTTGCTGAGAGGCATGTTGACCCCATTGAATATTTTTTTTTGTCCCAAATGATTGAATAATGACAAAAAGAAAAAAAAAATGTACAAAAAGTTGTCACTAAATGATATATTGCTCACACATGCCATGGTTATATGTGGAATTGCACCCCAAAATACATTCTGCTGCTTTTCCTGAGTACGGGGATACCACATGTGTGGGACTTTTTGGGAGCCTAGCCGCGTACAGGGCCCCAAAAACCAAGCACCGCCTTCAGGATTTCTAAGGGCGTAAATTTTTGATTTCACTCGTCACTACCTATCACAGTTTCGAAGGCCATAAAATGCCAAAATAGCACAAAACCCCCCCCAAATGACCCCATTTTGGAAATTAGACACCCCAAGCTATTTGCTGAGAGGCATGTTGAGTCCATGGAATATTTTATATTTTGCCACAGGTTGCGGGAATATGACAAACTTTTTTTTTTTGCACAAAGTTGTCACTAAATGATATATTGCTCACACATGCCATGGGCATATGTGAAATTACACCCCAAAATACATTCTGCTGCTTCTCCTGAGTACGGGGATACCACATGTGTGGGACTTTTTGGGAGCCTAGCCGCGTACGGGACCCCAAAAACCAAGCACCGCCTTGAAGGTTTCTAAGGGCATAAATTTTTGATTTCGCTCCTCACTACCTATCACAGTTTTGAAGGCCATAAAATGCCAAGATGGCACAAAACCCCCCCAAATGACCCCATTTTGGAAAGTAGACGCCCCAAGCTATTTGCTGAGAGGCATGTTGAGCCCATTGAATATTTTTTTTTTGTCCCAAATGATTGAATAATGACAAAAAGAAAAAAAAAATTTTCAAAAAGTTGTCACTAAATGATATATTGCTCACACATGCCATGGTTATATGTGAAATTACACCCCAAAATACATTCTGCTGCTTCTCCTGAGTACGGGGATACCACATGTGTGGGACTTTTTGGGAGCCTAGCCGCGTACGGGACCCCAAAAACCAAGCACCGCCTTCAAGGTTTCTAAGGGCATAAATTTTTGATTTCACTCCTCACTACCTATCACAGTTTTGAAGGCCATAAAATGTCAAAATAGCCCAAAACCCCCACAAATGACCCCATTTTGGAAAGTAGACACCCCAAGCTATTTGCTGAGAGGCATGGTGAGTATTTTACAGCTCTCATTTGTTTTTGAAAATTAAGAAAGACATTTTTTTTCTTTTTTTTTTCTTTTTTTACATTTTCAAAACTTTGTGACAAAAAGCGAGATCTGCAAAATACTCAACATACCTCTCAGCAAATAGCTTGGGGTGTCTACTTTCCAAAATGGGGTCATTTGGGGGGGTTTTGTGCCATCTGGGCATTCCATGGCCTCCGAAACTGTGATAGGCAGTGAGGAGTGAAATCAAAAATTTACACCCATAGAAATCCTGAAGGCGGTGCTTGGTTTTTGGGGTCCCGTACGCGACTAGGCTCCCAAAAAGTCCCACACATGTGGTATCCCCGTACTCAGGAGAAGCAACAGAATGTATTTTGGGGTGTAATTCCACATATGCCCATGGCATGTTTGAGCAATATATAATTTAGTGACAACTTTTTGTACATTTTTTTTTTTTTTGGTCATTATTCAATCACTTGGGACAAAAAAAAAAAAAATATTCAATGGGCTCAACATGCCTCTCAGCAAATAGCTTGAGGTGTCTACTTTACAAAATGGGGTCATTTGGGGGGGTTTTGAACTGTCCTGGCATTTTATGCACAACATTAGGAAGCTTATGTCACACATCATCCACTCTTCTAACCACTTGAAGACAAAGCCCTTTCTGACACTTTTTGTTTACATGAAAAAAAATTTTTTTTTGCAAGAAAATTATGTTGAACCCCCAAACATTATATATTTTTTTAAAGCAAAGGCCCTACAGATTAAAATAGTGGGTGTTGCATTTTTTTTTCCACACAGTATTTGCGCAGCGATTTTTCAAACGCATTTTTTGGGGGAAAAACACACTTTTTTTATTTTTAATGCACTAAAAAACACTATATTGCCCAAATGTTTGATGAAATAAAAAAGATGATCATAGGCCGAGTACATGGATACCAAACACGACATGCTTTAAAATTGCGCACAAACGTGCAGCGGCGACGAACTACATTCATTTTTAAAAGCATTTAAAAGCCTTTACAGGTTACCACGTTAGATTTACAGAGGAGGTCTACTGCTAAAATGACTGCACTCGATCTGACCTTCGCGGTGATACCTCACATGCATGATGCAATTGCTGTTTACATATGACGCTAGACCGACGCTTGCGTTCGCCTTTGCGCAAGAGCAGGGGGGGACAGCGGTGCTTTTTTTTTTTTTTTTTTTTTTTTATATTATTTATTTGGCTTTTTTATTTTATTTTTAAACTGTGCCTTCCATATTTTATTTTTTTACCATTTTTATCGTTATCTCAGGGAATGTAAATATCCCCTATGATAGCAATAGGTAGTGACAGGTACTCTTTTTTTGAAAAAAATTGGGGGGTTAGACCCTAGATCTTTCCTCTGCCCTCAAAGCATCTGACCACACCAAGATCGGTGTGATAAAATGCTTTCCCAATTTCCCAATGGCGCTTTTTATATCCGGGGGGGGGGACATTCCCTCCCACTGCTTGTAAAAGCAGTCTAGAGGCTAATTATCTGCTAGAATTGCTTTTACATGAAAGCCGGCCGCTGGCTGAAAAGAATGATACCAAGATGATACCTAAACCCGCAGGCATCATTCTGGTATAAACATTCAAAGTCCAGCAACATACCAGTACGTTGCTGGTCCTTGTTGGACATGTATTGTAATCTTTTTTTTCATACAGCCTATTGGCTGAATGAAAAAAAGAGATTGATTGGTGGGTATGCCCACCATTAGAATACCTCCCTTCATCCACCCACTTCTAATGATGGGCATATATGCCGAAGCATGAGGGCATCCTCCCGCAAAAAAGTTATGCCGCGTACACACGGTCAAGCCTTCGTCGGAATTTCGACCGTATGTACGCGGCATAAAAGGTTATGCCGCGTACACACGGTCGGACTTTTCCACGGGCAAGCCTCCGTTGGAATTTCGACCGTATATACGCGGCATTAGGAGCAAAATCGCTCCTCCGCCCCTGCTGCCCCCATGCTTCGGCATATATGCTCTTTTTTTTAACTGTGGTGGTGAAATCACCTCCTACAGCGTTGGAGTCACGGCTTTATGTATCGTGGGAGCAAACGCTGTTGCTGTCAAGATAAATAGATCCGCGCTGCAACTGAATGGCGTACCTGCTAAGCAAATGGTGGTTAACATTAAAACAAAGTAACATTACAGTACAACAGTAAGACCTTACCATGCCATACCTGCAAAGCAAATACCAAAACAAAACCTAGTAAAAAATAAAAAAAATTTTTAACGCAACCTGTGCCTAAAATATATATATGCCGAAGCATGGGGGCATCCTCCCGCAAAAAAGTTATGCCGCGTACACACGGTCGGAATTTTCCACGGGCAGGCCTCCGTCGGAATTTCGACCGTATGTACGCGGCATTAGGAGCAAAATCGCTCCTCCGCCCCTGCTGCCCCCATGCTTCGGCATATATGCTCTTTTTTTTAACTGTGGTGGTGAAATCACCTCCTACAGCGTTGGAGTCACGGCTTTATGTATCGTGGGAGCAAACGCTGTTGCTGTCAAGATAAATAGATCCGCGCTGCAACTGAATGGCGTACCTGCTAAGCAAATGGTGGTTAACATTAAAACAAAGTAACATTACAGTACAACAGTAAGACCTTACCATGCCATACCTGCAAAGCAAATACCAAAACAAAACCTAGTAAAAAATAAAAAAATGTTTTAACGCAACCTGTGCCTAAAATATATATATGCCGAAGCATGGGGGCATCCTCCCGCAAAAAAGTTATGCCGCGTACACACGGTCGGAATTTTCCACGGGCAGGCCTCCGTCGGAATTTCGACCGTATGTACGCGGCATTAGGAGCAAAATCGCTCCTCCGCCCCTGCTGCCCCCATGCTTCGGCATATATGCTCTTTTTTTTAACTGTGGTGGTGAAATCACCTCCTACAGCACTGGAGTCACGGCTTTATGTATCGTGGGAGCAAACGCTGTTGCTGTCAAGATAAATAATTCCGCGCTGCAGTTGAATGGCGCACCTGAAAACAAAAAATTACATACCTGAAAAGCAAGCATGATAAAACATTGCAGAATAGAATACAGTAAAAAAGAGCAGAACAATAGAGAGAAAATAGAGAGAGAGAGAACAATAAAACGACAACTATTTTTGGTTTTTTTATTTTATATTTTTTTTGTGTTTGTTTTTTACGTTTTTTTTTTTTCTTTTTTACACTTTTTTTTGTAACTTTACAACTGTAATGGTTCGGGTCTCTCAAAATGTAATGGCATCTTGGGAGACCCTGTGTAAGTGTGTCCTTGTCTGTGAAATGCTGTACCCTACGCTAAAACTTCACTTTTGAGTGGTAGCGTTCAAAACATTCACCTTGGCAAAGACCAGGCTTGTCAGGACAGAGTGGACAAAAACTACGGGTGTCACGCCTAAATCCGCGCTTGCTACAGACACGACATCTTTTTTGGGGGTGGCTTTGGGTAGGGGTACTCGGGAGGACATACGAATAATGCCTCTCATGCAGCCGGCTTACTGCATTTGGTTGGGGATGGTGAGGTGCAGAACCGCCTGGATACAGGAGTTCTGTGACTATCTCATTCTGGAATTTTAGAAGAGATAACGTCCCGCCTGAAGCTCTGTATAGCACATGAGCGTTCAGCAAAGCCAATTGGAATAATGATAGAGACACTTTTTTGTACCAGCGTCTCGCCTTACGGTCAATTAGATACGGCGCCATCAACTGGTCGTTGAGGTCCACCCCTCCCATATTTTGGTTATATTCGTGGACACAGAGGGGTTTCTCCACAACACCAGTCGCCGTACGAATTTGGACTGTCGTGTCTGCATGAAGGGAGGTAAGAAGGAAAACATTCTTTTCTTTTTCGTACATCACGGGACACAGAGCGACATAGTCATTACTAATGGGTTATATAGATACCGTCAGGTGCTGGCACTGGCAACTTCCAAAACCGGAAGTACCCTCCCCTATATAAGCCCCTCCCATCCGGGAGCACCTCAGTTTTTTGCCAGTGTCTAAGGTGTTGGCCAAGAAGAAACATGTGTTTTTCACTGAGCTTGCGTACAGGTTCTTTTGGGCCTCAGTAAGCTATTCCGGATCCGACCAAAAAAGCTTCATAGCTAAACGGTCGGTACCCGGGCCTTGCAGAGAAGAGCAAGGTTTTGCCTGTAATGCTTCTCTTAGGAGAGCTGGACCCTGGGATCCAGAGCTCTGGTCATACCCACGACCAAGATGTTTTCTGTGCAGGGTGCTATACAGGTCCAGGGGAGTGGAATCCTTGGGAACCCGGTCCCTGAAGGTTTGATTACAATGCCTGCCGTGATAGGTGAAGTTTGGGCTTTTGTGGACCAAACAAAGTCCTGCGGCGGGGAACAGGTAAGTGGGGGCCCCCAGGAACTTGGTTCTATTGGGGGACCCCCAAGCCTAATTTGTCTTTCTGTCTGTTACCTAATGGTATTCCCGCAAAATTCTGTGCATGCCTGTAACTACTAAAAAAATGTAATAATTTTTAATGGTGGTCAAGAAAAAAAAAAAAAAAAAATTTTTTATATATATATTTAATATATTAGACTGCGGTACCTGTGTTTGTCCACTAGAGGCCGCTGTGGAATGTTTTCTTGTCATGTGGACTAGCTTCTTCTCAGCAGAGCAAAGTCCAGGTAGATGGTGAGTTCTCTTATAGGAAACTGCTTCCTCTGCCATGTTGCAGTGTTTGTCCATCCCCCGGCCTGCGGCAAAGAGGGGCCCTGGCTCCTGTCCCTTGTTACCATATTTGAAATTAGCGCCGAAGGCGCACGTGCCCGCGCGCGTGCGCGTGCACGCGCCTCTATATATAGAGGTGAGCCGGGAAAGGGGGCGGAGCCTGGGGGATGACGCTCTGTGCGCGCCGCAGCGCTTCTGCGCATGTGCGGGCGTCCCAGCAGTTTTAAAAAAACCACAATATTGTAGTGAGCTGGCTATGAAGTACAGAGACAGAGCTGGCAACATTTAAAGGCATACAGCAAGCGGTTGATACAGGCATCCCCTAGAAAGGCACATTAGTAGACACCAACTGTGATATAGCAGCAATTGTGCTAGACTATTCTCAGTAAAAGTGGTGTATTACGGCTGGAATACCTCAGCTTTAGGCTTAGGAATATGCCGTCCAGAAGCTCCGGAACTGAATCTTCCAGGAAGCGAAAGGGGTCTCATCGGGCTCTGAGGATCTTGGGCATACTTCTGCTGCACCAGTCTCCCCTGAAGTTCAGAGGTAAGTGACCGTAGAGACCCCGCAGGGGTACTTGGTACTGTGGCTGTCCTCAGTCACCTGCTCCTGTGTATGTAACAGAGGAGGTTTTTTCCTCAGCTCTGGGAGGATTAGAGAGAGATTGTCAACATTTATCGCTGCCTCCCTGTCAGGGAAAGCACGCCCGATCTCCGTCTCCTCCTTCAGAGTGCCTGTTAGCAGAGCAACAGTCCCATACAGGGATCGACCTGCCTGAAGGGGATCAGGATGAGGTTGATTCTGTTATAGAGGAATCAACAGTGGGGGAACCTTTTCTCAGCATCTCAAGCTGAAAGATTATGGGTTCAGTCTCTGACTAACATGGTCCGATCAGCATTTAAAAATGCACCTTGCGGAACCATCAACCACTACTGTATCCTCGTTGGGGTCGCTAGAAGCCCCCAGACTGTTTGTTCTTTTCCACTTCACCCTTTACTGAAAGGGCTCATTTACCAGGATTGGGAACGTCCTGAGAAAATATTTATTCCCCCAAGAGATTTCCGGTGGTCTATCCCATGGAGGATAAGTTCATCAAAAAAAAATAAAAAATGGAAGGTCCCTACAGTGGACGCAGCCATCTCTTGTATGTATAAATCACTGACATGTCCAGTGGATAATGTCCAAATGTTCAAGAACCCAATAAATAAAAGATTGGAGTCCTTATGAAAATCTGCTTGGTGATACAACCAGCAGTAGCAGCTATTGGGGTCTGCTAAGCAGTGAAGGATCAGTTGAAACAGGTCTTGAGGGACTTGACAGATCAGCAGGCTTTGCCCTAGCTGATCTACCTAGAGCCTTAGGCTTTGCGGTTGACGCCATAGAGGATTCAGTCCATCAGGCCTCCCGCCTTACGCTGTCTATAGACATACGCGTAGGCTCCTATGGCTCAAAAACTGGTCTGCTGAAGCTCCCTGTAAAGAATGGCTGGTTAGCGTCCCATTTCATGGTGAACGCTTATTCAGGGAAAACCTGGACAAATATATCCAGAAAATTTCCAGCGGTAAAAATACGCTCTTGCCGGTTAAAAGCAGAATTAGAGGTCCTTCTTTAAGAGGCCTGCTTCTCCAGTCCCTGGGGCATCGGCTGTGTAACAGTTCCGACGGCCTCCTCGGTCAAATCCCGGGGGTAAAAAACAGGGACAGTAGCAGGGTAATGAGAAACCCTGGGTCAGGGGAGGTACAAAACCTCCCCCAAAGTTAAATTCATTGAAGCCCCCACTCAGTCGGGTGGGGGGAGGACTCCAGTTGTTCGCAAGAGACCTGGCGGGACACGATCAAGACAGATAGGTGCTCTCCGCAGTAGGTTTGGGATACAGTTTGGAGTTAAAAGACTCTCCTCCTTCCCATTTTTGAGGTCAAACGTGCCAAGGGATCCCCGGAAGAGAAAGTCCCTCCTGTTGGCACTAGAACAACTATTGCTCCAAGGAGTAATTATGGAGGTTCCCCTGGAAGAATGAGGGTTCGGGTTTTACTTAAACCTCTTTACAGTCCCGAAGCAAACGCGGACGGGAGGCCCATATTAATTCTAAAAGGGCTATACAAATTCCTGTATATCAGGTCTTTCCGATGGAGTCGATCCGATCGGTGGCCACTGCCCTACAAGGGGAGGATTGGTTAGCCACGATCGACATCAAAGATGCTTATTTGCACATTCCCATCTTTCCAGTCCACCAAAAATTTCTACGCTTTGCAGTAGAAGGGCGCCATTTTCAGTTCAGAGCCTTACCCTTCGGTTTGGCCACAGCACCACGAGTGTTTACAAAAATTCTGGCCCTTTATTGGCCAATCTAAGAACACAAGGTGTAATGATAATGGCATATCTGGATGACTTGTTGCTGATAGACCACTCAGTGAAAAAACTAGACGTGGTCGTTCACAAGACGATCAAGTATCTGGAATCTCACGGTTGGATTATCAACCGAGACAAGTCAGCCCTAAAAACCAGTCAAAAGTCTGGAATACTTGGGGCTAAGGTTGGATTCAGGCCAGAGAAAAATATTCTTGCCTCGAGGAAAGGTGTTGTCTTTGAAAGATTTGATCCACTTAGTGGGTACAAAAAAGACAGCCGTCCATACGCCTGTATATGAGGCTGCTGGGAAAAATGGTGGCATCATTCGAAGCAGTACCCTACGGTCAATTCCATTCAAGGAATTTGCAAGGGGCCATACTGTCAGCCTGGAACAAAAAAATTCAGGCCTAGACTTACAATGTCCTTGTCCCCTTCCGTTCGCAAGAGCCTCCGTTGGTGGTTGGTTTCCCAGAATCTGGAAAAAAGGAAATCCTTCAGTCCGATTTCTTGGAAGGTGGTCACTACAGATGCCAGCCTTATAGGCTGGGGAGCAGTACTGGAGCAATAGTCTCTCCAGGGCAGATGGTCGGATGCAGAAAAGGCCCTGCCCATCAATCTCTTAGAGATACGAGCAGCCCGGTATGCCCTAGTAGCATGGACATCCAAACTCCAAGGGTCCCCTGTCAGAATTCAATCAGACAATGCCACAGCAGTGGCATATATCAATCATCAGGGGGGCACCAGGAGTCGTGCAGCCCAGAGGGAAGTAAATTACATCCTGAAATGGGCAGAAAAAATATGTCCCAGCCATATCTGCGGTATTCATTCCAGGAGTGGAGAATTGGAAGGCGGACTTTCTAAGTCGCCAGAAATTAGGCCCAGAGGAAGGGTCCCTTCACCCCGAGGTTTTCTGGACAATATGTCAGCGGTGGGGAACATCGGATGTAGATCTTCTAGCATCCAGATTCAACGCAAAGGGGGACAGGTTTGTCTCTCGGACAAGGGATCCCCTAGCTTGCGGCTCGGATGCCCTAGTGTTCCCTTGGGATCAGTTCAAGCTGATATATGCATTCACACCGCCACAATGGTTACCTCGATTACTCCGCAGAATCAGGGTAGAAAAGAAACCAGTGATTCTGGTGGCTCCAGCGTGGCCCCGAAGAGCGTGGTACGTGGAGATTGTAAAATGTCAGTGGGGAGTCCTTGGACTCTCCCACATCGTCCGGACCTGCTTTCGCAAGGACCGATATACCACCCTTCCTTACCAGCCCTAGGTTTGACGGCCTGGCTATTGAAGCCCACATTCTAAAAAAGAGAGGGCTCTCTAATTCTGTGGTATCTACCATGATCAATGCCAGGAAGCCGGTATCCAGGCAGATCTACTATAGAATCTGGAAGGCGTACATCGCCTGGTGTGAAGCCAAGAAATGGCATCCACGTAAGTACGTAATAGGTAGGAGTCTGGACTCCCTACAATGGGCTGTAGATAGGAAGCTTGCCTTGAGTACTATCAAGGGTCAGATTTCGGCCTTGTCAATATTTTTTCAAAGGCCCTTGGCTTCGCATTCACTAGTCAAAGCCTTTATACAAGGAGTGATGCGTATTAGTCCTCCGGTTAATATTCCCATATGTCCATGGGATCTAAACTTGGTTCTGTCGGTTCTACAGAAACAACCATTTGAACCATTACAGCATATTTCTTTGGTTCTTCTCACCAGGAAATTGATTTTTCTAGTAGCCATTTGTTCGGCTAAAAGAGTGTCGGAATTAGCAGCTATGTCCTGTAGGGAGCCATATCTGGTTATCCATAAGGACAGGAGTAGTGTTACGTTCTCATCCAGCCTTTCTTCCTAAGGTGGTATCGAGGTTTCATTTGAACCAAGATGTGGTTCTTCCTTCTTTTTTCCCCAAACCTACTTCGGTAGAGGAAAAGTTATTGCATTCTTTGGATGTAGTAAGAGCAGTTAAAGCTTATCTAAAAGCCACTGCTCAGATTCGCAGAACGGATACTTTGTTTATTCCGCCGGAAGGCCCCAGAAGGGGTCAGGCAGCGTCAAAATCTACTTTAGCCAAGTGGATTCGACAGGTCATAATACAAGCCTATGGCTTGAGAAATAGACCGCCTCCGTTCAAAGTTAGGGCGCACTCCACGAGAGCAGTTGGAACTTCATGGGCAGTGCATCACCAGGCCTCCCTGGCTCAAATCTGTAAGGCCGCAACATGGTCTTCAGTACACACGTTTACTAGGTTCTACCAGGTGGACGTTGGAAGTCAGGAGGATGTCGCCTTTGGGCGCAGTGTGTTGCAGGCCGCAAAAGATCCTCATGTCTGATAGCGCTCAGCTTATATATGGTGTATCCCCCCCCTCATTTGGCATTGCTTTAGGACATCCCATTAGTAATGACTATGTCGCTCTGTGTCCCGTGATGTACGAAAAAGAAAATAGGATTTTTATAACAGCTTACCTGTAAAATCCTTTTCTTGGAGTACATCACGGGACACAGAGCTCCCACCCCTCTTTGGGGACACTTATTGCTTTGCTACAAAACTGAGGTGCTCCCGGATGGGAGGGGCTTATATAGGGGAGGGTACTTCCGGTTTTGGAAGTTGCCAGTGCCAGCACCTGACGGTATCTATATAACCCATTAGTAATGACTATGTCGCTCTGTGTCCCGTGATGTACTCCAAGAAAAGGATTTTACAGGTAAGCTGTTATAAAAATCCTATTATTGTCCCTCCACTTCATAGCGAGCAAGTTATTACACTTCAAGCAGGCTCTCTCCCCCAGCCTAAGACGGGCATCTACAAGCCGCTGGGGAAAGCCCCGGCGATTAGGTCGCACGGTGCCACATGCTCCAATCTGATGATCAAACAAGTGACTAAACAGTGGCACGCTCGTGTAATAATTGTCCACATACAAGTGGTACCCCTTTCCGAATAAGGGTGACACCAAGTTCCACACTATCTTGCCAGCGCTCCCTATGTAATTCGGGCAGTTGACCGACTCAATCTGACTGTCTTTTCCCTCATAAACCGTAAAGTTCACTACATAGCCTGTTGCCCTGTCACAGAACTTGTAGAGCTTGACCCCGTATCTGGCACGCTTGCTGGGAAGGTACTGCTTGAAAGACAAGCGGCCAGAAAATTTAATCAGGGACTCATCAACGCAGACAACTTGATCGGGAGTAAACAAGGCTGCAAAACGTTCGTTGAAGTGGTTTATGAGGGGCCGAATTTTATAGAGCCGGTCGTATTCAGGGTCCCCACGTGGACGACAAAGTTCATTGTCGTTGAAGTGCATGAACCGCAAAATCTGCTCGTATCGTGCCCTGGACATGGAGGCAGAGAACACGGGCATGTGGTCAATTGGGTGCGTGGACCAATAAGCACGCAATGACGGAAATTTATGTGTGCCCATGTTGAGGGAAAGGCCCAGAAAGGTCTTAAATTCGGAAACCGTAATTGGTTTCCAATTTCTGGCAATTTTAGGCAACTGGGGGTTAGCGGCGATAAATTGACCAGCATATAAATTACTCTGGTCCACAATAGATCTATAGAGATCTTCCGTGAAAAACAGTGAATAAAAATCAATTGGAATAAAATCAGCTGTTTCCACCTGAATACCGGGTTGGGCAGTGAATGGGGGAAGTACGGGTTCTGCAGAAGTGGTGGGGACCCAATCAGGATAGGCGAATTCTGCAGGAAGGGCAGTATGGGCACGACGGGCCTGCCTTTGTCTTCTTGGTGGCAGCGGGACACTACTTGTGCTTGCCACCTCGCCAGCTTGAACTGCACTTATGGGACTCGCCACGTCACCAAGTGTTACTGCAGTGCTGGATGTACGTCCAGGCTGTACTAGGCCGCTGGTGCTTGCCAGTTCACCAGAAGGAATAGCGGCGCTAGTACTACTCTGCTCCATGATACGAGAGACCTGCGGTTCTTGCTCCTCAACAACCTCAGAAGATCGGGATCGGGTACACCTGACCTTAGCAGGGACCTCAACTTCGTCGTCAGAGCTATCTGACGTGGGGCCGCTGACGTCACTGTCTTCTACGGGAAGATATTCTGAGCCTGAATCTGACAGATACGTGACCTCCTCTTCACTATCTGTCATGCTCAGAATCTCGTAGGCCTCTTTACTAGTGTACCTTCGTCTTGCCATTTTGGGCTCTAAATTTAGGGGTACACTAGTAAGATTCACAGGAAAAAAAGCACCTGACTGTCGTCAGCAAATATATCAAACGCTACAAAAAAACTGTTAGCGATCGCAGGGATCAGGCCTGTCTCTGCGAACGCTGCAGTTATGTGTGTTGTGTTTGGTAAGTGACAGTGATCGATCGATACTGCACTTGGGTGGGCTGGGCTGGGCTGGGCTGGGCGGAGGGGCTAAACGCAGGCGCTAGCAGGTATCTGGGCTGATCCCGCTAACACTGCGTTTTTGGGAACCCTAAACCGCTGGGGATGCTAGTATAGATCTGATCAGATACTATACCACTAAGGGGGGTGTATGCTTTGCGCGTGGGTGTTAGCGTTACTGGCACTAACCTAACACTGCCTGGGGCGACGCAGACCCTCTCTGGCGCTAAAACCTAATTGATCTCACCCGCCGGGCGATCAGGGGGGTTAAACCTTTATTGGGTTATATACGGCGGGTGCCCTGATGCTATAAAAAGCAAACTAATCAACCAGCGTCACCTGTAACCTTTATATGGTGATCACTGGTGAAAGGGTTAACTAGGGGCAATCAGGGGGTTAAAACCTTTATTAGGTTAAATATGGGGGTACCCGACGCTATATAAAAACCTGACGGGTTACCTAAATAACTAGATAACTTACTGGCTAACCAGTGACACCAGTGACGCTTATACGGCGATCACTGGTGAAAGGGTTAACTCTAGGGGCAATCAGGGGGTTAAAATAATATATGGGGGTACCTGACACTAATAAAAACCTGCGGCGAACCTAAAAAAAAATAACTGCCTATCTAAAACACCAGCGACACGAATACAGCGATCGGAAAAACAATCGCTTAGTGACGCTGAAGTTAGGGGGTGAAAGGGTTACCTGGGGGGTGATCAAGGGGTTAAACCTTTATTAGGGGGGGTTAGGGGGCTACCCTGGACCTAAAGGGGCCTAATCCTAACTGCCCTGCAACTTTTTACAATCACAGATGACACTAAATGCAGTGATCAGTAAAATAAATGATCACTGCAATCAGTGACACTGTGATTGGGGGCTTTGGGGTGACCTGGGGGGTGATCTGGGGGTGACTGGGGGGTGATTTGTGTGCCTATGTGTACCTACGTGTCAGTGGACTGTTGGAGCACTAACCTCTGTCTTCTCTCCTCGGCGCCGGGAACGAAAAGACCGCGGCGAGGGAGATGACATCACTTCCTCCAGCTTGTGTTTACATCACATGGCGGAGGAAGCATTTTCATTGGCCGGGAGCGATCGTGAGGGGGGGGCGGAATCGAGCGGCCGCCCCCTCATGCCTGATCGCTCCCGAACACTTAACGGCCGCTCAGTGCAGTGAAGGGGGGTCCGGATGGACCCCCCAACTGCACAAAGGCGATCACGTAGATCTACGTGATTCTGCCTGTCCGTGCCATTCTGCCGACGTAAATCGGCGGTGGGCGGTCGTTAAGTGGTTAAACCGCTGAGGAGCCCTATACAGGTGGGATAACCTGTGGGCATATAGCAGCAGCCTCCCGGAGTCTCAATACTTGGCAATGTAATGCATGTAATGCTTAGTGTCTCTTAAAGGGACAGTTTTAAAAAAAAAAAAAAAAAAAAAACTTTTTTTTTTTTTCTGCGCTGTTCTTGCATTGATTTGCTTATCCTTAGTCTAGGTAGTGGAGTTACGCATCATTGTGTGTCTTCCTCGTCATGGACTCATCTGCACCGCCGTGTGGCCAGCCCTCCCGCACAAGGTCTGTGCGGAGTGGGTAGGGGGTTGGTGTCTTTGGTGTCATTTTTTTTCTGGTGGTTGCTAACGGTTACAACCTGCCCACCTTCCTCCCCCTCCCTTTGTCTGTATTATCTCTTACAGCCCGGCTACATCAGTTCATCGGTCACAGGATAGGGACCTTGCCAGGCTGCACCATCATCATCACCATCATCATCACCATCACCAATCATCCTCCAGGTCCAGACGTGACACTCCGTCTGGGACCCACTATCATAGGGGACGCTCACATTCCCCCTCTAAATATAGGAGATGTTCCCATTCCTCCTCAAGTCACCGCTACCACCACCGCGATGATCGCTCTGATCACAGAGCCTGTTGGGGATGTAAAACTAGAATCCCAGAGGGCAAATCGCTGTGTGACCCATGCTATGCCCGAGCGGTCGGTGAGAAAGAGACCGAAAAATCAAAATCTTGAGTCTCTTATTAAACGTGTGGTACAGCAGTCTATGATGGAAATAGATGTCCCCCCACACGAGGAGCCAGTCCACCACCTTGTCTGGCTCCTTGGCTGACGAGGCCCAGGAGGATTCCGGCCAATTCCAGCCCCATGATTCCTCCCATTATTCCTCGCAAGACGAGATGGAGGGAGATGATTCTGTGATTCCTCCCATGATTCCTCGCAAGACGAGATGGAGGGAGATGATTCTGTGATTCCTCCCATGATTCCTCGCAAGACGAGATGGAGGGAGATGATTCTGTAGTGGGATTCGACTACGCTTTAGTCTCTCCACTGATCAAGGCAGTGATGGAAACCTTAAAGTTGGAAGATACCACTGCCCCCCCCCCCCCCCAGAGAAACAAAGGAACTGTTTAAGAAACTGGGGAAAGAATGTTCCAATTTCACACCGAGCTGAAAGGAGTGTTTAAGGAAGAATGGAGCAAGGGGGATAAGAAGGTTTGGAAAATGCTCCCCTCGTGGATGCAGCAGTAATGCGCCTAGCGAAGCATGTCACCCTCCTGCTAGATGACACTGTATCTTTTAAAGATGGTCTGGATTGAAAGATTGACCAAGACATTAAGAGAATATATAACTTGAACGGTATGGCTTGCAAACCAGCCCTAGCCCTTGCAGTCACCTCCAAAGCAATGGAGGCCTGGGTGGAAAATGTTGACTCCGTTCTGAAAGGTGTCTCGGAGGAATTGGCACAAAGTTCAGCAGTGCAAGAACTTAAACTGGCTATCGCCTTTTTGAGAGAAGCTTCAATTGATCTCATCCGCTTGATGGCTAGATCCTTGCTATCTTCGGTCACAGCCAAACGAGCACTATGGTTGCGCCCCTGGCTTGTTGATCCTGCCTCAAAGCAGGCATGGTGCAAAATTCCTTCTGAAGGAACTTCCTTGTTTGGAAACAAACTGTATAATGCCATTTCAAAGGCTACAGGCGGAAAGTCGGGATTCCTCCCTCAGGACAAACGTCTGTTTAACCAAAGAAAACCTCAGCAGAGGCGCAGTACAGAGCGTTCAAGAGAGGCATGCTCCTATAGGCCCGGACGGGATTTTAGGAGAAGCTGGAACTGGAATAGGCAGATATCTTTCCCAAAAATCTGGCAAGAAACAGACGCCCGGTGGGCGCGAGCCAACCAAGTCCTTTTGAGATTGGGCCTGCCCAAGCGGTCGGGTAGGGGCTCGCCTACGTCTCTGCCGGCACGTCTGGGTGACCTTGATCTCAGATTATTGGACCATCAAAACGGTCTCAACAGGTCACGCATGGTCCTTCACCAAAGTCCCTCCATGCAGACCAAGGCAATCTTCACTGCCTCAATCAGAAGAAAAACAACAAGTTCTTCTTTCATATGTGAATGCCCTGAAAGATCAAGGAGCAGTGGTGCCCGTCCCAAAGGACGAGGAATTCCAGGGGGTATACTTTCCCCTCTTCCTAGTACAAAAGAAGAACGGCTCTTGGCGTCCAGTTATAGATCTCACTTTCCTGAACAGGTACATAAAGCACGAGAAATTCAAGATGGAATCACTCTCATCCATCCAAAAAGTCGTTCAACCAGGCGACTGGTTGATCTCAATAGATGTTAAGGACGCGTATTTTCATGTTCCCGTGGCAGAAGAATTCCACAAATACCTTTGATTTCAGGTCGAACGAGAGCACTTACAATTTATTTGTCTTCCATTCGGACTAACGACCTCTCCAAGGGTCTTTTCCAAGGTACTGTTGGTAATTGTGTCTCTTATCAGAATACAGGGTGTGCGTCTGTATCATTACCTGGACGAGCTGCTACTACTGTCCCAAGACAAGCAGCAGCTGCTGATCCACAAAGATCAAGTGATCTCTACATTGATAGAGTTCGGATGGCTCTTAAACCGACAGAAAAGTCAGCCAGAACCGACCCAACGCCTAACCTACCTAGGAGCTCAATTCGACACAGTAGAGAATACCATCTCTCTTCCGGAAGAAAAAATCCCGGTCATTCGGGTAAGAATATCTTTAGCCCTAGACTACTCTAACCTAAGGGCGTCACAGTGCCTGAAGATAATCGGCACGATGGTGGCCACGTTCCCCATGGTCAAATGGGCAATGTGGAGGCTTCGGCCTTTTCAATCAGGATTCCTTCAGCAATGGAAGACAGACGATCGCAATCAGCTGATCAGGACTACTCAGTCAATGAGGAACAGTCTTCTCTGGTGGCTTCAACACAAAAACTTGTTAACATGCCACTCCCTTGCTCCCATCCAATGGATGACTGTTTCATCCGATGCCAGCAATGCGGCCTGGGGAGCACATTGTGGGGCAGAACTGGCTCAGGGCAAATGGGATGCCCATCTCCACATTCCAGGGTCAAACGTTCTGGAATTGCGTGCGGCATGGTGCGCCCTTCAAGCCTTCTCCCACCTTCTGAAAGGGAAGTCGGTCCTACTCAAAATGGACAATACCACCGCCGTGGCATATGTGAAGAGACAAGGGGGCACTCGGAGCCCCACCCTTCTCCAAGAGGTCGAACCTATCATGACCTGGGCTCAGAGGAATCTACAAACTTAACAGCAGTCTTCATTCCAGGGGAACAGAACATTCAAGCGGACTTTCTGTCACGCAGCAACCTAGACAACAACGAATGGTCACTGCATACACAGACATTCAAGTGGATCCTATCGTTGGGAATCGATCCAGAAGTGGATCTGTTTGCATCCCCCTGCAATCACAAGGTAGACAGATACTACACTCGAGGTCGGTGCAGTCAAGCCTTCGGAGTAGATGCATTAACAAGCCAATGGAAATTCAACAAGGCATATGCCTTCCCTCCACCTCCGATCATGCAAAAATTCCTGCAGCGGCTCCAGTTGGAGAAAGGCGAAGTGATAACAATAGCACCATATTGGCCGAACAGGCCATGGTTTCCTCTCCTGAATCTGATGAGCTTCAGGGACCCGCTAGAGTCTCTTGGGTGTGCTTTAGGGGTAATCTCTACCCTTATGAGCTCCAGAAAGCCTAACATGAACAAAACCTACAACAGAATCTGGACCAGGTTTGTCAGCTTCATGACTTCTGCTGGAAAATCTTTCAGAAATCCTGGAGTTCAAGACGTTTTAAGTTTTCTACAATCAGGCTTGGATCTTCCTTTGTACTCTGAGGGAACTGATTGACAAGTTTCAGCCTTATCGGCATTTTCAGGAACATCATGGGCAACTCATCCCCTGGTTCAACAATCCTTTCAGGGGGCTTCGAGAATCAGGCCTCAGAGGAAACCTAGATTCCCCAAATGGGATCTTCTGCTCGTCCTTGATGCTCTTTCAGCACTCAACAACAAGGATCTTTCTATTAAGGACTTATCAATCAAACTGGCCTTACTAGTGGCCATTACTTCAGCCAAAAGGGTTTCAGAAATAAGCTTCCTGGGTTGTCAAGAACCCTTTTTGACTTTCTTCCCGGACCGAGTGGTCCTTATTCCCATGCTTGGGTCTAAACCAAAAGTCAAGTCAGTTTTTCACGAGAATCAGGAAATAGTCCTTCCTACTTTCAATTCTCCAGAATCAGCAGATGTTCATCCCTTGGATGTAGGTGAGA
Organism: Rana muscosa; assembly: GCA_029206835.1. NCBI lineage: Eukaryota > Metazoa > Chordata > Amphibia > Anura > Ranidae > Rana > Rana muscosa. The sequence goes on from CM055116.1 coordinate 1,064,165,559, forward strand.
CTCTGAAAGAATATTTGCGAGTCACTTCATCTTTAAGAAGCTCGAACTACCTGTTCTTGTTACACACTGGTAGCAACAAAGGAAAGAGGGCTTCCTCCAGAACAATAGCAGCCTGGATCGTCCAATCTATTCAACAGGCTTACAGGGCAAAGGGCTTAGCTCCTCCAGAGGCGTGACGGCTCATTCCACCAGAGGCATGGCAGCTAGGGATGGGCCCGGTGCTCGATTCGAACCCATGTTCGAATCGAGCACCGGGCGTTCGCTCGCTCGTCGAGCCCAGAACTATTTGGGCCGTTCGCATCACATTCGTGTGATGCGAGCGGCCCCGCAATGCATTGCGGCCGGCGCGGCCGGCGCAGTGCATTGCTGGCTGATGATTGGCCAAGCATGCACTGTGACCCCGCATGCTTGGCCAATCACAGCGCCCGAAACTCGGAGAGCAATAATTGGCTACAGGCAGGACGCCTGTAGCCAATTACAGCTCAGGGGCTTTAGTACATGCCCCACCATTTAAAAGGCCGCCACGCCATCGGCCCCGGTCACATGAGTTCCGGCTTTAGGAGAGATCAGTCTGCTGATTCTGTCTTTGCTTGATACTGAAAGATTTGCTCTTCTTTGCTAAACCATTGGCTATTTCTTTGCTAAACCATTGCTACCTAAGTCATTGATAGGGATGAGCCGAACACCCCCGGGTTCGGTTCGCACCAGAACCTTTCGAACGGACCGAAAGTTAGCGCGAACTTTCGAACCCTATTCGTTATAATGGACGCGAACGTTCGAAATCAAAATTGCTAATTACAACGGCCAATATGCATGTTAATGTCATAAAACAGGTTTGGGGACCCGGGTCCTGCCCCAGGGGACATATATCAATGCAAAAAGAAATTTTAAAAACTAAAGTTTTTTCGGGAGCAGTCATTTTAATGATGCATAAAGTGAAAAAAAAAAAAGTGAAATTTTCCTTTAAATATGGTACCTGGGGGGGTGTCTAAAGTATGCCTGTGAAGTGGCATGTGTTTCCCGTGTTTAGAACTGTCCATGCACAAAATGACATTTGTAAAGGAAAAAAAGAAGCCATTTAAAACCACTTGCGGCTTTAATGTCATGTCTTGTCCTGGCCGCCATATGGCTGAAAATCCTTGAGAAAAATGGCATGGCTACCCCATCACCCCCCCCCCACCCCAGCCCCTTTGGGTCTTGTATGGATACTAAGGGGGACCCCGCACCCAAAATAAAACCCTATACCTACAACCCTATATACTCTGAACAGCAGTATATAGGTGGTGCAAACAAGACATGGACTGTAGGTTTGTTCTTAAGTAGAATCTGAACAGGTACATTATGAAGTGTAGCTACATCCCAAAAAAATCAATTTTTAAGCTTTTTGGAGAACATAGGGAGGGGTTATCACCCCTGTAACATTTGCTGTCTTTGCACATCTGTTCAGAACATGTCACCTCACTTTCCGTCCCAATGACAAATGTTTTTGGAAAAGTGGGGTTTTAATTGAAACAAGGATTGGTGATAAAGCATCAGTAGAGAGGAGATACCTTTTTCCCAAATTAAATCTAACAGGATAGAATTTTCCTTCCTAGGGGTAGATTTCCTCTCACTTCCTGTTTTCTCTTGCCGTTTGCAAGTAGGAGTCGTTTGTAAGTTGGATGTTTGAAAGTAGGGGCCTGCCGTATATACTCTGCAGAAATTTGCCCTATTAGATGTTGGTGTAGCCACAAGACTGGTGGGCACAGGAATGGGCCCTGCTGTGAGTTAATAGATCAAGATTTGTACTTGCATGCACCTGTTGAACCGGGCAGAAAAATTGGGCCTTTGGTGGTGGTGGTGGTGGTGGTGGACGGTGTTGCCACAAGACTGTAAGCCCTCACAGTTACTCTTGGTGGGTGCAGGAATGGGCCCTGCTGTGAGTTATTAGATCAAGATTTGTAATTGCATGCACCTGTTGAACAGGGCAGAAAAATTGGGCCTTTGGTGGTGGTGGTGGTGGTGGACGGTGTTGCCACAAGACTGTAGGCCCTCATAGTTACTCTTGGTGGGCGCAGGAATGGGCCCTGCTGTGAACTATTAGATCAAGATTTGTAATTACACGCCCCTGTTAAACAGGGGCTGAAAAATTGTGCCTTAGGCATTGGTGCTGGTGCCACAACACTGCAACCCCTCACAGATACTGTACTTGGAGCACAGCAGTCACACCTGTTGCGAAGCATCTTTTTAAAAAATTGTAATTACACGCCCCTGTTATACAGGGGCTGAAAAATTGTGCCTTAGGCACTGGTGCTGGTGCCACAACACTGCAACCCCTCACAGATACTGTACTCTGAGCACAGCAATGAGACCTGTTGCAAAGCATTGCCTAAAAATTGTAATTACACGCCCCAACAGGGGCTGAAAAATTGTGCCTTAGGCACTGGTGCTGGTGCCACAACACTGCAACCCCTCACAGATACTGTACTCTGAGCACAGCAGTCACACCTGTTGCGAAGCATCTTTTTAAAAAATTGTAATTACACGCCCCTGTTATACAGGGGCTGAAAAATTGTGCCTTAGGCACTGGTGTGGTGGCATGGATCATTGAGGAGGAGGAAGAGGATAGTCAGTGAACATAACAGGACAGTCACTCAGCATCAGCATAGGCAGTCTTGAAGGGATGTGACATTATAAATTATTCCGTTATATCCGCTTCAGGTGTCTGGTAGCTGGTGGTGATCCAAGACTGATTCATTTTTATGAAGGTCAGTCGATCAACCGAGTCGGTGGACAGGCGCACCCTATGATCGGTGACAAATCCTCCAGCAGCACTGAATGTGCGTTCGGAAAGAACGCTGGATGCAGGACAGGCCAGTAGCTCAATTGCATACTGTGCAAGCTCTGGCCAGTGATCCATCCTCAGGACCCAGTAAGCCAGAGGATTTTCGGTGGGAAAGGTGTCCAAGTCTGACCTTGCCCCTAGGTATTCCTGCACCATGTATATCAGACGCTGGCGATGGTTGCTGGAACCGATCATACCTTGGGGCTGCGGACTAAAAAATTGTCTGAACGCATCGGTCAGACGTCCACCTTCCCCACCGCTCCTTCTGCTACTGACCGAAGCCTCAGCAACTCGTCGTCCAGGACCAGGAGTTTGTAACCTCCCAGTTTCTGGGAACGCGTTGCACAGACCTTTCTGCAAGGCCTCCCTGAGATGTCTCATCCTCTGCTCCCTCTGCGACGGCAAGATAAGGTCCGCAACCTTACCCTTGTACCGTGGATCAAGGAGAGTGGCCAGCCAGTAATGGTCACTCTCCTTGATCCGAAGAACACGAGGATCCTTCCGCAGGCTTTGCAGGAACATGGAGGCCATGCAGCGTAGGTTAGCTGAGGCATTCGGTCCGGAGTCTTCTGGGTCACTGAGGATGACATGATCGCCAGCCACCTCCTCCCAGCCACGTACAAGTCCACTGGTTTGTTGGGACTGTACATCATCCCTAAAAGACTGCTGCTGCTGATGCTGAGTGCCAGGCTCCACCTCCATGCTCACACAATCCTCCTCCTCCTCCTCCTCCTCCTCCTCTTCCTGTGTGATGGGTGGGACAGAAGGAACATTGTCTGGATAAAGGGGGCCTTGAGAGACAAGGAAGTCCTCCTCTTCCTGCCTCTGTTCTGCCTCAAGTGCCCTGTCCATTATCCCACGCAGCGTATGCTCCAACAGGTGGACAAGAGGTACAGTGTCACTGATGCATGCACTGTCACTGCTCACCATCCTCGTGGCCTCCTCAAATGGTGAGAGGACAGTGCATGCATCCCTGATCATGCTCCACTGGCGTGGGGAAAAAAAGCCAAGCTCCCCTGACCCTGTCCTGGTGCCGTAGTCGCAAAGGTACTCATTGATGGCCCTCTGCTGCGTGTGCAGTCGCTGCAGCATGGCCAACGTTGAGTTCCACCTGGTGGGCATGTCACATATTAGGCGGTTCTTGGGCAGGTTCAGCTCCTTTTGCAGCTCAGTCAGCCGAGCACTGGCATTATAAGATCGGCGGAAATGCACACAGACTTTCCTGGCCTGCCTCAGGACATCCTGTAAGCCTGGGAACCTGCCCAAGAACCGCTGCACCACCAGGTTGAGGACGTGAGCCATACAGGGCACATGGGTGAGCTGCCCCTGTCGCAGGGCGGAGAGGAGGTTGGTGCCATTATCAGAAACGACCATTCCTGGCTTAAGCTGGCGTGGCGTCAACCACCTCTCGGCCTGCCCCTGCAGAGCTGCCAGAACCTCTGGCCCAGTGTGGCTCCTGTCCCCCAAACACACCAGCGCAAGCACGGCATGGCATATTTTTGCCTGCGTACTCGCGTAGCCCCTTGTACGCCTACGGAGCACCGCTGGTTCCGAGGACAGAGCACTCGAAGAGGACATGGAGGAAGAAGAGGAGGGGGTGGAGGAGAGAGGTGTGTCACAACCAGTAGTAGCATTTTGGAGGCGTGGTGGCGGAACAACCTCCAACACTACTGCACCTTGTCCTGCATCCCTCCCAGCTGCCAATAGAGTGACCCAATGGGCCGTGAAAGAAAGATAACGTCCCTGTCCATGCCTGCTGGACCATGAGTCAGCGGTAATATGCACCTTACCGCTGATCGCCCTGTCCAGCGAGGCATGGACATTGCCTTCCACATGCCAGTAGAGAGACGGAATCGCCTTCCGTGAGAAAAAGTGGCGTTTGGGAACCTGCCACTGAGGAACCGCACATTGAACAAACTCACGGAAGGGGGCCGAGTCTATCAACTGAAAAGGCAGCAGTTGAAGTGCTAGCAATTTAGCCAAGCTAGCATTCAACCGCTGGGCATGTGGATGGCTGGGAGTATACTTCTTTCGACGGTCCAGCAGCTGGGGCAGGGAAATTTGCCTGCTACAATCGGACGTCGGTGTACTGCAAGTACTTGGTTGTGACACACCTAATTCTATACCTTCAGTCCTCTCAGAGCAGCTTTCAGAGAGGACTGAAGATATAGTGGGGATGGAGATCCCAGCTGATGAGGAGCAAGGAGAGGTCCGCTTTGTTCTTTGGTGTGGGTCTTTTATGTGTGCTTGCCAACGAGCTGCATGGCAGGTCGACATATGTCTGCTCATGCTTGTGGTGCCCAAGCGGCTGATGTTTTGGCCACGCGAGATACGCTTGAGACAAATATTGCAAATAGCAGTGGTGCGATCTGATGCACTCGTCTCAAAAAAGGCCCACACCAAAGAACTTTTGTGATAACGTGCAGAGGCAGCGCCCTGCACAGGCGGAGCTCTGCGGTGTGGTACAGTTGCTGTGCTGGCCTCTAGCTGGCCTCCAGGGGGCATCCTGCCTCGTTGGACATGTGACGCTGCATCCTCCTCCTCCTCCTCCTCTCTCCCTTCAGGCACCCACGTGGAGTCAGTGACCTCATCATCCCCTCCCTCTTCACCACTAGAGCAAACCTGGCAGTAAGCTGCAGCTGGTGGAACACTACTGCCAGATTGCTGTCCTTCAGCATCCCCTCTCTCTGCGCGCACACTACTGACTTCCTCAAGCTGGGTATCATCATCCGAGCCTTCGAATCGTTGGGCATCCTCCTGGAGCATGTACCCAACACTGTGCTCAAACAGTTCGGGGGACTCCTCAGGAGGACATGGTGGGTCTAGGGAAGGGGTGGCTGATGATGCCATTGAGTACGCGTTGGCAGCTGCTCTGCCAGTACCCTGAGCCTGGGTGAGAGAGGATGAGGAGGATGAGGAGGGCTTGGTCATCCATTCTACCAAGCCTTCGGCATGATGCGGCTCCACATGTCCAGCTGCCGAAAACAAAGACAAGCGTGTCCCATGGCCACGTGCTGATGACGATGCACGACCACGTCCACGGCCAGCACTGTTGTCTCTAGAAACAGAGCCTGCCTGCCCTGTGTTCTTGCCTCGGCACGCTCTGCCTCTCCTTGGCGGTCTTCCAGCCATTGTAGTCGGTAGTGTATATAGTATAAAAAATAGAACTCCTATGTGTGCTCACAACACACTGTAGGTCCTATGGGTGCTGACACTAACACACTATAGGTACTATGTGTGCTGCTGACAAGAAAATATAGGAGCTCTGTTTGCTGCCACTAACACACTAGAAGTCCTATTGGTGCTTCTGAGATGAAAATATAGGAGCTCTGTGTGATGCCACTAACACACTAGAAGTCCTATGGGTGCTGCTGAGAAGAAAATATAGGAGCTCTGTGTGATGCCACTAACACACTAGAAGTCCTATGGGTGCTTCTGAGATGAAAATATAGGAACTCTGTGTGATACCACTAACACACTAGAAGTCCTATGGGTGCTTCTGAGAAGAAAATATAGGAGCTCTGTTTGCTGCCACTAACACACTAGAAGTCCTATGGGTGCTGCTGAGAAGAAAATATAGGAGCTCTGTGTGATGCCACTAACACACTAGAAGTCCTATGGGTGCTTCTGAGATGAAAATATAGGAACTCTGTGTGATGCCACTAACACACTAGAAGTCCTATGGGTGCTGCTGAGAAGAAAATATAGGAGCTCTGTGTGATGCCACTAACACACTAGAAGTCCTATGGGTGCTTCTGAGATGAAAATATATGAACTCTGTGTGATGCCACTAACACACTAGAAGTCCTATGGGTGCTGCTGAGTAGGGATGAGCTTCGTGTTCGAGTCGAACATACGTTCGACTCGAACATCGGCTGTTCGATCGTTCGACGAAGATCGAACGATTTGGGCCGTTCGCGCCAAATTCGAGTGACGCGAACGGCCCACAATGCACTACGCCATCGCAGTGTCATCCAGGCGCTGTGATTGGCCAAGCATGCACTGTGACCCCGCATGCTTGGCCAATCACAGCGCCGGCAGCGAGGAGAGCAATGATTGGCCACAGGCAGGATGCCTGTGGCCAATTATTGCTGAGGGGGTTTAGTACACGCCCCACACTATAAAAGGCCGCCAGCACGGCGGCCTAGTGTAGTGTGTTCCGGAGCAGGGATAGAGCAGCATAGGCAGGGACAGTGACTTTTATTTCTTTCTTGCTTAACCTGGATTCCTTTAGTTTAGGGAAAGAGAAGGATAGGTAGGGAGAGTGTCAGTGTGTTTTGTGCTTGTGCTATATTGTGCTTAAAAAAAACATTTTTTCTAGGGACAGAAAACTGTAGGTAGGGAGAGTGTGTCAGTTTCTTTCACTGTCAAAGTCCTTGTTTCCAGGGACCTGGAAGGACAGTGAGTGAATTCTCCTTGTGCTATATTGTGCTTAAAAAAAACATTTTTTCTAGGGACAGAAAACTGTAGGTAGGGAGAGTGTGTCAGTTTCTTTCACTGTCAAAGTCCTTGTTTCCAGGGACCTGGAAGGACAGTGAGGTAATTCTCCTTGTGCTAAATTGTGCTTAAAAAAAACATTTTTTCTAGGGACAGAAAACTGTAGGTAGGGAGAGTGTGTCAGTTTCTTTCACTGTCAAAGTCCTTGTTTCCAGGGACCTGGAAGGACAGTGAGGTAATTCTCCTTGTGCTAAATTGTGCTTAAAAAAAACATTTTTTCTAGGGACAGAAAACTGTAGGTAGGGAGAGTGTGTCAGTTTCTTTCACTGTCAAAGTCCTTGTTTCCAGGGACCTGGAAGGACAGTGAGGTAATTCTCCTTGTGCTAAATTGTGCTTAAAAAAAAACATTTTTTCTAGGGACAGAAAACTGTAGGTAGGGAGAGTGTGTCAGTTTATTTCACTGTCAAAGTCCTTGTTTCCAGGGACCTGGAAGGACAGTGAGGTAATTCTCCTTGTGCTAAATTGTGCTTAAAAAAAACATTTTTTCTAGGGACAGAAAACTGTAGGTAGGGAGAGTGTGTCAGTTTCTTTCACTGTCAAATTCCTTGTTTCCAGGGACCTGGAAGGACAGTGAGGTAATTCTCCTTGTGCTAAATTGTGCTTAAAAAAAACATTTTTTCTAGGGACAGAAAACTGTAGGTAGGGAGAGTGTGTCAGTTTCTTTCACTGTCAAAGTCCTTGTTTCCAGGGACCTGGAAGGACAGTGAGGTAATTCTCCTTGTGCTAAATTGTGCTTAAAAAAAACATTTTTTCTAGGGACAGAAAACTGTAGGTAGGGAGAGTGTGTCAGTTTCTTTCACTGTCAAAGTCCTTGTTTCCAGGGACCTGGAAGGACAGTGAGGTAATTCTCCTTGTGCTAAATTGTGCTTAAAAAAAACATTTTTTCTAGGGACAGAAAACTGTAGGTAGGGAGAGTGTGTCAGTTTCTTTCACTGTCAAAGTCCTTGTTTCCAGGGACCTGGAAGGACAGTGAGGTAATTCTCCTTGTGCTAAATTGTGCTTAAAAAAAACATTTTTTCTAGGGACAGAAAACTGTAGGTAGGGAGAGTGTGTCAGTTTCTTTCACTGTCAAAGTCCTTGTTTCCAGGGACCTGGAAGGACAGTGAGGTAATTCTCCTTGTGCTAAATTGTGCTTAAAAAAAACATTTTTTCTAGGGACAGAAAACTGTAGGTAGGGAGAGTGTGTCAGTTTCTTTCACTGTCAAAGTCCTTGTTTCCAGGGACCTGGAAGGACAGTGAGTGAATTCTCCTTGTGCTATATTGTGCTTAAAAAAAACATTTTTTCTAGGGACAGAAAACTGTAGGTAGGGAGAGTGTGTCAGTTTCTTTCACTGTCAAAGTCCTTGTTTCCAGGGACCTGGAAGGACAGTGAGGTAATTCTCCTTGTGCTATATTGTGCTTAAAAAAAACATTTTTTCTAGGGACAGAAAACTGTAGGTAGGGAGAGTGTGTCAGTTTCTTTCACTGTCAAAGTCCTTGTTTCCAGGGACCTGGAAGGACAGTGAGGTAATTCTCCTTGTGCTAAATTGTGCTTAAAAAAAACATTTTTTCTAGGGACAGAAAACTGTAGGTAGGGAGAGTGTGTCAGTTTCTTTCACTGTCAAAGTCCTTGTTTCCAGGGACCTGGAAGGACAGTGAGTGAATTCTCCTTGTGCTAAATTGTGCTTTAAAAAATTTTTTTTTCTAGGGACAGAAAACTGTAGGTAGGGAGAGTGTGTCAGTTTCTTTCACTGTCAAAGTCCTTGTTTCAAGGGACAGAGAAGGACACCTGAAGGTAGCCCTTATTGCTTTTTTCCCATCTCCCTGCAGGCCATCTATTAGAATGTCTGGAAGGCAAACAAGGAGAGGCAGACAGTCAGGAGGCAATAAAAGAGGGCAAGCAGGCTCTGTGTCTGGGGGCAACAGTGCTGGTCGTGGACGCGGTGCATTGTCATCAGCACATGGCCATGGGACACGCTTGTCCTTCTTTTCGGCAGCTGGACATGTTGAGCCACATCATGCCGAAGACTTGGTAGAGTGGATGACCAAGCCCTCCTCCTCCTCCTCATCCTCTCTCACCCAGGCTCAGGGTACTGGAAAAGCAGCTGCCAAAGCGTCCTCTTCCCTGGTATCAATGTCAGACTCATCATCAGTCACTCCTTCCCTAGACCCACCATGTCCTCCTCCTGAGGAGTCCCCCGAACTGTTTCAGCACAGTGTTGGGTACATGCTCCAGGAGGATGCCCAGCGTTTCGAAGGGTCTGATGATGAAACCCAGCTAGAGGAAGGCAGTAGCGTGAGAGCAGACAGAGGGGATGCTCAAGAAGGACACCAATCTGGCAGTCATGTTCCAGCAGCTGCAGCATACTGCCAGATTGCCTCCAGTGATGAGGAGGGAGGTGATGATGAGGTCACTGACTCCACGTGGGTGCCTAATAGGAGAGAGGAGGAGGAGGAGGATGAGGAGGAGGCACATCTCCAACGAGGCAGGATGCCCTTTGGTGGCCAGCGTAAGGGCAGTACACCGACGGAATCACACCGCAGAGCTCCGCCTGTGCAGGGCGCTGCCTCTGCCCGTCATTCAAAAAGTTCTTTGGTGTGGGCCTTTTTTGAGGCTAGTGCATCAGATCGCACAGCTGCTGTTTGCAACATATGTCTCAAGCGTATATCGCGTGGCCAAAACATCAGCCGCTTGGGTACCACATGCCTGACCAGACATATGTTGACCTGCCATGCAGCTCGTTGGCAAGCCTACCTCAAAGACCCACACCAAAGAACAAAGCGGACCTCTCCTTGCACCGCATCAGCTGGGATCTCCAACCCCACTATAACTTCAGTCCTCTCTGAAACATGCACTGAGAGGAATGAAGGTGTAGAATTAGGTGTGTCACAGCCAAGTACTTGCGGCCACTCTGCTAGCAGTACACCGACGTCCGATTCTAGCAGGCAAATTTCCCTGCCCCAGCTGCTGGACCGTCGAAAGAAGTTCACTCCCAGCCATCCACATGCCCAGCGGTTGAATGCTAGCTTGGCTAAATTGCTAGCGCTTCAACTGCTGCCTTTTCAGTTGGTAGACTCGGCCCCCTTCCGTGAGTTTGTGCAATGTGCGGTTCCTCAGTGGCAGGTTCCCAAACGCCACTTTTTCTCACGGAAGGCTATTCCGGCTCTCTACCGGCATGTGGAAGGCAATGTCTTGGCCTCGCTGGACAGGGCGGTCAGCGGTAAGGTGCATATTACCGCTGACTCATGGTCCAGCAGGCATGGACAGGGACGTTACCTTTCTTTCACGGCCCATTGGGTCACTCTTTTGGCAGCTGGGAAGGATGCAGGACAAGGTGCAGTAGTGTTGGAGGTTGTCCCACCGCCACGCCTCCAAAATGCTACTACTGGTTGTGACACACCTCTCTCCTCCACCCCCTCCTCTTCTTCTTCCTCCATGGCCTCTTCCTGTGGTTTGTCCTATGAACCAGCGGTGCTCCGTAGCCGTTCACGGGGCTACGCAAGTACGCAGGCAAAAAGATGCCATGCCGTGCTTGCGCTGGTGTGTTTGGGGGACAGAAGCCACACTGGGGCAGAGGTCCTGTCTGCTCTGCAGGGCCAGGCCGAGAGGTGGTTGACGCCACGCCAGCTTAAGCCAGGAATGGTGGTTTGCGACAATGGCACCAACCTCCTCTCCGCCCTCCGACAGGGACAACTGACCCATGTGCCCTGTGTGGCTCACGTCCTTAACCTGGTGGTGCAGCGGTTCTTGGGCAGGTACCTGGGCTTACAGGATGTCCTGAGGCAGGCCAGGAAAGTCTGTGTGCATTTCCGCAGATCTTATAATGCCAGTGTTCGCCTGGCTGAGCTGCAAAAGGAGTTGAACCTGCCCAAGAACCGCCTTATATGTGACATGCCCACCAGGTGGAACTCAACGTTGGCCATGCTGCAGCGGCTGCACACGCAGCAGAGGGCCATCAATGAGTACCTGTGCGACTACGGCACCAGGACAGGGTCAGGGGAGCTTGGTTTTTTTTCTCCACGCCAGTGGGGCATGATCAGGGATGCATGCACTGTCCTGGCACCATTTGAGGAGGCCACGAGGATGGTGAGCAGTGACAGTGCATGCATCAGTGACACTGTACCTCTTGTCCACCTGTTGGAGCACACGCTGCGTGGAATAATGGACAGGGCACTTGAGGCAGAACAGAGGCAGGAAGAGGAGGACTTCCTTGCCTCTCAAGGCCCCCTTTACCCAGACAGTGTTCCTTCTGTCCCACCCATCGCACAGGAAGAGGAGGAGGAGGAGGAGGAGGAGGAGGATTGTGTCAGCATGGAGGTGGAGGCTGGCACTCAGCATCATCAGCAGCAGTCTTTTAGGGATGATTTACAGTCCCAAGAAACCAGTGGACTTGTACGTGGCTGGGAGGAGGTGGCTGCGGATCATGTCGTCCTTAGTGACCCAGAGGACTCCGGAGCGAATGCCTCAGCAAACCTACGCTGCATGGCCTCCCTGATCCTGCAAAGTCTGCGGAAGGATCCTCGTATTCTTCGGATCAAGGAGAGGGACCATTACTGGCTGGCCACTCTCCTTGATCCACGGTACAAGGGTAAGGTTGCGGACCTTATGTTACCGTCACAGAGGGAGCAGAGGATGAGACAACTCCGGGAGGCCTTGCAGAAAGGTCTGTGCAACGCGTTCCCAGAGACTGGGAGGTTACAAACTCCTGGTCCTGGACAACGAGTTGCTGAGGCTTCGGCCAGTCAAAGAAGGAGCGGTGGGGAAGGTGGCCGTCTGACCGATGCGTTCAGACAATTCTTTAGTCCGCAGCCCCAAAGTATGATCGGTTCCAGCAACCATCGCCAGCGTCTGATAAACATGGTGCAGGAATATCTAGGGGCAAGGTCAGACTTGGACACCTTCCCCACCGAAAATCCTCTGGCTTACTGGGTCTTGAGGATGGATCACTGGCCAGAGCTTGCACAGTATGCATTTGAGCTACTGGCCTGTCCTGCATCCAGCGTTCTTTCGGAACGCACATTCAGTGCTGCTGGAGGATTTGTCACGGATCACAGGGTGCGCCTGTCCACCGACTCGGTTGATCGACTGACTTTCATCAAGATGAACCAGTCTTGGATCACCACCAGCTACCACACACCTGATGCTGATATAACAGACTAATTGATTTTAACATGTCACATCCCTTCAAGACTGATGCTGATGCTGAGTGCCTGTGCTGTTATGTTGACTGGCTATCCTCCTCCTCCGAGTCCTCAATGATACGATTGATGATGATAGCTTGGAAGATCATTTTTGTTTATGGGTGCCGCCACCAGTGGCTAAGGCCCAATTTTTCAGCCCCTGTTTTACAGGGGCGTGTAATTACAATTTTTTTAGCAATAATTTGCCATAGGGCTCATTGCTGTGCTCCAAGTACAGTATCTGTGAGGGGTTGGAGTGTTGTGGCACCAGTGCCTAAGGCCCAATTTTTCAGCCCCTGTTTAACAGGGGCGTGTCATTACAATTTTTGAAGCAATACTTTGCAACAGGGCTCATTGCTGTGCTCCAAGTACAGTATCTGTGAGGGGTTGTAGTGTTGTGCCACCAGTGCCTAAGGCCCAATTTTTCAGCCCCTGTTCAACAGGGGCATGCAATTACAATTCTTGATCTAATAATTCACAGCAGGGTCCATTGCTGCACCCACCAAGAGTAACTCTGAGGGCTTACAGTCTTGTGGCAACGCCACCACCACCACCACCACGAAAGGCCCAATTTTTCAGCCCCTGTTCAAAAGGGGCATGTAATTACAATTCTTGATCTAATAATTCACAGCAGGGCCCATTGCTGCACCCACCAAGAGTAACTGTCAGGGCTTACAGTGTTGTGGCACCAGCACCACCATCAAAGCCCCAATTTTTACTACCACTGTTCAACAATTATATGTAATTAAAATTCCTGATATAATAGTTGACAGCAGGGCGTTCCAGCACCAACCAAGAGTAACTGAGTGCTTACAGTGTTGTGCCAACACCAACAACTAAGGGGCCTATTTCTGCAGAGTATATACGGCAGGTCCCTACTTTCAAACATCCAACTTACAAACGACTCCTACTTGCAAACGAAAGAAGACAACAGGAAGTGAGAGGAAATCTACCCCTAGAAAGGAAAATTCTCTCCTGTAAGAATAAATATGGGAGAAAGGGGTCTCATCTGTACTGATGCTTTATCAGCAATCCTTGTTTCAAGAAAAACACCACATTTCAAAAACAGTTGTCATTGGGACGGAAAGTGAGGTGAAATGTTCTGAACAGGGGCACAGACAGCAAAACAAATGTTACAGGGGTGATAACCCTTACCTATGTTTCCCAAAAAGTTTAAAAATAGATTTTTGGGCTGGAGCTACACTTCAACAATGTACCTGTTCAAAATTACAAACAGATTCTACATAAGAACAAACCTACAGTCCCTGTCTTGTATGCACCGCCTGTATACGGCTGTTCAGAGTATATAGGGCCTTTTTTATTTTATGTGCGGGGTTCCCCTTAATATCCATACAAGACCCAAAGGGGCTGGTAATGGGCTGGGGTAGGGGGGGGGTCATGGGGTAGCTATGCCATTTTTCTTAAAGAATTTCATCCATATTACCGGGACCAGACATTACATTAAAGCCGCAAGCAGTTTTAAATGGCTTTTTTTTCCTTTAGAAGTGTCATTTTGTGCAGGGACAGTTCTAAACACGGGAAACACGTGGCACTTCACAGGCATACTTTAGACACCCCCCAGGTACGATATTTAAAGGAATATTTGACTTTTTTTTTTTCACTTTATGCATCATTAAAATGACTGCTCCCGAAAAACGACTGTTTTTAAAACTTCTTTTTGCATTGATACATGTCCCCTGGTGCACAACCCGGGTTCCCAAACCCTATTTATGACAATAACATGCATAATAGTTGTTATAATTAGCACTTTAGAATTCGAACGTTCGCATCCATTGTATTTAATAGGGTTCTAATGTTCGTTCGAACTTTCGGTCCGTTCGCGGGTTCTGGTGCGAACCGAACCCGGGGGTGTTCGGCTCATCACTACTGCTGAGAAGAAAATATAGGAGCTCTGTTTGCTGCCACTAACACACTAGAAGTCCTATGGGTGCTTCTGAGAAGAAAATATAGGAGCTCTGTGTGATGCCACTAACACACTAGAAGTCCTATGGGTGCTGCTGAGAAGAAAATATAGGAGCTCTGTTTGCTGCCACTAACACACTAGAAGTCCTATGGGTGCTGCTGAGAAGAAAATATAGGAGCTCTGTGTGATGCCACTAACACACTAGAAGTCCTATGGGTGCTTCTGAGATGAAAATATAGGAACTCTGTGTGATGCCACTAACACATTAGAAGTCCTATGGGTGCTGCTAAGAAGAAAATATAGGAGCTCTGTTTGCTGCCACTAACACACTAGAAGTCCTATGGGTGCTTCTGAGAAGAAAATATAGGAGCTCTGTGTGATGCCACTAACACACTAGAAGTCCTATGGGTGCTTCTGAGATGAAAATATAGGAACTCTGTGTGATGCCACTAACACATTAGAAGTCCTATGGGTGCTGCTAAGAAGAAAATATAGGAGCTCTGTTTGCTGCCACTAACACACTAGAAGTCCTATGGGTGCTTCTGAGAAGAAAATATAGGAGCTCTGTGTGATGCCACTAACACACTAGAAGTCCTATGGGTGCTTCTGAGATGAAAATATAGGAGCTCTGTGTGATGCCACTAACACACTAGAAGTCCTATGGGTGCTGCTGAGAAGAAAATATAGGAGCTCTGTTTGCTGCCACTAACACACTAGAAGTCCTATGGGTGCTGCTGAGAAGAAAATATAGGAGCTCTGTGTGATGCCACTAACACACTAGAAGTCCTATGGGTGCTGCTGAGAAGAAAATATAGGAGCTCTGTTTGCTGCCACTAACACACTAGAAGTCCTATGGGTGCTGCTGAGAAGAAAATATAGGAGCTCTGTGTGATGCCACTAACACACTAGAAGTCCTATGGGTGCTTCTGAGATGAAAATATAGGAGCTCTGTGTGATGCCACTAACACACTAGAAGTCCTATGGGTGCTGCTGAGAAGAAAATATAGGAGCTCTGTTTGCTGCCACTAACACACTAGAAGTCCTATGGGTGCTTCTGAGAAGAAAATATAGGAGCTCTGTGTGATGCCACTAACACACTAGAAGTCCTATGGGTGCTTCTGAGATGAAAATATAGGAACTCTGTGTGATGCCACTAACACATTAGAAGTCCTATGGGTGCTGCTAAGAAGAAAATATAGGAGCTCTGTTTGCTGCCACTAACACACTAGAAGTCCTATGGGTGCTTCTGAGAAGAAAATATAGGAGCTCTGTGTGATGCCACTAACACACTAGAAGTCCTATGGGTGCTTCTGAGATGAAAATATAGGAACTCTGTGTGATGCCACTAACACATTAGAAGTCCTATGGGTGCTGCTGAGAAGAAAATATAGGAGCTCTGTTTGCTGCCACTAACACACTAGAAGTCCTATGGGTGCTGCTGAGAAGAAAATATAGGAGCTCTGTGTGATGCCACTAACACACTAGAAGTCCTATGGGTGCTGCTGAGAAGAAAATATAGGAGCTCTGTTTGCTGCCACTAACACACTAGAAGTCCTATGGGTGCTGCTGAGAAGAAAATATAGGAGCTCTGTTTGCTGCCACTAACACACTAGAAGTCCTATGGGTGCTGCTGAGAAGAAAATATAGGAGCTCTGTGTGATGCCACTAACACACTAGAAGTCCTATGGGTGCTGCTGAGAAGAAAATATAGGAGCTCTGTTTGCTGCCACTAACACACTAGAAGTCCTATGGGTGCTGCTGAGAAGAAAATATAGGAGCTCTGTTTGCTGCCACTAACACACTAGAAGTCCTATGGGTGCTTCTGAGATGAAAATATAGGAGCTCTGTGTGATGCCACTAACACACTAGAAGTCCTATGGGTGCTGCTGAGAAGAAAATATAGGAGCTCTGTGTGATGCCACTAACACACTAGAAGTCCTATGGGTGCTTCTGAGATGAAAATATAGGAACTCTGTTTGCTGCCACTAACACACTAGAAGTCCTATGGGTGCTGCTGAGAAGAAAATATAGGAGCTCTGTTTGCTGCCACTAACACACTAGAAGTCCTATGGGTGCTTCTGAGAAGAAAATATAGGAGCTCTGTGTGATGCCACTAACACACTAGAAGCCCTATGGGTGCTTCTGAGATGAAAATATAGGAATTCTGTGTGATGCCACTAACACATTAGAAGTCATATGGGTGCTGCTAAGAAGAAAATATAGGAGCTCTGTTTGCTGCCACTAACACACTAGAAGTCCTATGGGTGCTTCTGAGAAGAAAATATAGGAGCTCTGTGTGATGCCACTAACACACTAGAAGTCCTATGGGTGCTTCTGAGATGAAAATATAGGAACTCTGTGTGATGCCACTAACACATTAGAAGTCCTATGGGTGCTGCTAAGAAGAAAATATAGGAGCTCTGTTTGCTGCCACTAACACACTAGAAGTCCTATGGGTGCTTCTGAGAAGAAAATATAGGAGCTCTGTGTGATGCCACTAACACACTAGAAGTCCTATGGGTGCTTCTGAGATGAAAATATAGGAACTCTGTGTGATGCCACTAACACATTAGAAGTCCTATGGGTGCTGCTAAGAAGAAAATATAGGAGCTCTGTTTGCTGCCACTAACACACTAGAAGTCCTATGGGTGCTTCTGAGAAGAAAATATAGGAGCTCTGTGTGATGCCACTAACACACTAGAAGTCCTATGGGTGCTTCTGAGATGAAAATATAGGAACTCTGTGTGATGCCACTAACACATTAGAAGTCCTATGGGTGCTGCTAAGAAGAAAATATAGGAGCTCTGTTTGCTGCCACTAACACACTAGAAGTCCTATGGGTGCTTCTGAGAAGAAAATATAGGAGCTCTGTGTGATGCCACTAACACACTAGAAGTCCTATGGGTGCTTCTGAGATGAAAATATAGGAGCTCTGTGTGATGCCACTAACACACTAGAAGTCCTATGGGTGCTGCTGAGAAGAAAATATAGGAGCTCTGTTTGCTGCCACTAACACACTAGAAGTCCTACGGGTGCTGCTGAGAAGAAAATATAGGAGCTCTGTGTGATGCCACTAACACACTAGAAGTCCTATGGGTGCTGCTGAGAAGAAAATATAGGAGCTCTGTTTGCTGCCACTAACACACTAGAAGTCCTATGGGTGCTGCTGAGAAGAAAATATAGGAGCTCTGTGTGATGCCACTAACACACTAGAAGTCCTATGGGTGCTTCTGAGATGAAAATATAGGAGCTCTGTGTGATGCCACTAACACACTAGAAGTCCTATGGGTGCTGCTGAGAAGAAAATATAGGAGCTCTGTGTGATGCCACTAACACACTAGAAGTCCTATGGGTGCTTCTGAGATGAAAATATAGGAACTCTGTGTGATGCCACTAACACACTAGAAGTCCTATGGGTGCTGCTGAGAAGAAAATATAGGAGCTCTGTGTGATGCCACTAACACACTAGAAGTCCTATGGGTGCTTCTGAGAAGAAAATATAGGAGCTCTGTGTGATGCCACTAACACACTAGAAGTCCTATGGGTGCTTCTGAGATGAAAATATAGGAACTCTGTGTGATGCCACTAACACATTAGAAGTCCTATGGGTGCTGCTGAGAAGAAAATATAGGAGCTCTGTTTGCTGCCACTAACACACTAGAAGTCCTATGGGTGCTGCTGAGAAGAAAATATAGGAGCTCTGTGTGATGCCACTAACACACTAGAAGTCCTATGGGTGCTGCTGAGAAGAAAATATAGGAGCTCTGTTTGCTGCCACTAACACACTAGAAGTCCTATGGGTGCTGCTGAGAAGAAAATATAGGAGCTCTGTTTGCTGCCACTAACACACTAGAAGTCCTATGGGTGCTGCTGAGAAGAAAATATAGGAGCTCTGTGTGATGCCACTAACACACTAGAAGTCCTATGGGTGCTGCTGAGAAGAAAATATAGGAGCTCTGTTTGCTGCCACTAACACACTAGAAGTCCTATGGGTGCTGCTGAGAAGAAAATATAGGAGCTCTGTTTGCTGCCACTAACACACTAGAAGTCCTATGGGTGCTGCTGAGAAGAAAATATAGGAGCTCTGTGTGATGCCACTAACACACTAGAAGTCCTATGGGTGCTTCTGAGATGAAAATATAGGAGCTCTGTGTGATGCCACTAACACACTAGAAGTCCTATGGGTGCTGCTGAGAAGAAAATATAGGAGCTCTGTGTGATGCCACTAACACACTAGAAGTCCTATGGGTGCTTCTGAGATGAAAATATAGGAACTCTGTGTGATGCCACTAACACACTAGAAGTCCTATGGGTGCTGCTGAGAAGAAAATATAGGAGCTCTGTTTGCTGCCACTAACACACTAGAAGTCCTATGGGTGCTACTGAGAAGAAAATATAGGAGCTCTGTGTGATGCCACTAACACACTAGAAGTCCTATGGGTGCTGCTGAGAAGAAAATATAGGAGCTCTGTTTGCTGCCACTAACACACTAGAAGTCCTATGGGTGCTGCTGAGAAGAAAATATAGGAGCTCTGTTTGCTGCCACTAACACACTAGAAGTCCTATGGGTGCTGCTGAGAAGAAAATATAGGAGCTCTGTGTGATGCCACTAACACACTAGAAGTCCTATGGGTGCTTCTGAGATGAAAATATAGGAGCTCTGTGTGATGCCACTAACACACTAGAAGTCCTATGGGTGCTGCTGAGAAGAAAATATAGGAGCTCTGTGTGATGCCACTAACACACTAGAAGTCCTATGGGTGCTTCTGAGATGAAAATATAGGAACTCTGTGTGATGCCACTAACACACTAGAAGTCCTATGGGTGCTGCTGAGAAGAAAATATAGGAGCTCTGTTTGCTGCCACTAACACACTAGAAGTCCTATGGGTGCTTCTGAGAAGAAAATATAGGAGCTCTGTGTGATGCCACTAACACACTAGAAGTCCTATGGGTGCTTCTGAGATGAAAATATAGGAACTCTGTGTGATGCCACTAACACATTAGAAGTCCTATGGGTGCTGCTAAGAAGAAAATATAGGAGCTCTGTTTGCTGCCACTAACACACTAGAAGTCCTATGGGTGCTTCTGAGAAGAAAGTATAGGAGCTCTGTGTGATGCCACTAACACACTAGAAGTCCTATGGGTGCTTCTGAGATGAAAATATAGGAACTCTGTGTGATGCCACTAACACATTAGAAGTCCTATGGGTGCTGCTAAGAAGAAAATATAGGAGCTCTGTTTGCTGCCACTAACACACTAGAAGTCCTATGGGTGCTTCTGAGAAGAAAATATAGGAGCTCTGTGTGATGCCACTAACACACTAGAAGTCCTATGGGTGCTTCTGAGATGAAAATATAGGAACTCTGTGTGATGCCACTAACACACTAGAAGTCCTATGGGTGCTTCTGAGATGAAAATATAGGAACTCTGTGTGATGCCACTAACACATTAGAAGTCCTATGGGTGCTGCTAAGAAGAAAATATAGGAGCTCTGTTTGCTGCCACTAACACACTAGAAGTCCTATTGGTGCTTCTGAGAAGAAAATATAGGAGCTCTGTGTGATGCCACTAACACACTAGAAGTCCTATGGGTGCTTCTGAGATGAAAATATAGGAGCTCTGTGTGATGCCACTAACACACTAGAAGTCCTATGGGTGCTGCTGAGAAGAAAATATAGGAGCTCTGTTTGCTGCCACTAACACACTAGAAGTCCTATGGGTGCTGCTGAGAAGAAAATATAGGAGCTCTGTGTGATGCCACTAACACACTAGAAGTCCTATGGGTGCTGCTGAGAAGAAAATATAGGAGCTCTGTTTGCTGCCACTAACACACTAGAAGTCCTATGGGTGCTGCTGAGAAGAAAATATAGGAGCTCTGTGTGATGCCACTAACACACTAGAAGTCCTATGGGTGCTTCTGAGATGAAAATATAGGAGCTCTGTGTGATGCCACTAACACACTAGAAGTCCTATGGGTGCTGCTGAGAAGAAAATATAGGAGCTCTGTGTGATGCCACTAACACACTAGAAGTCCTATGGGTGCTTCTGAGATGAAAATATAGGAACTCTGTGTGATGCCACTAACACACTAGAAGTCCTATGGGTGCTGCTGAGAAGAAAATATAGGAGCTCTGTTTGCTGCCACTAACACACTAGAAGTCCTATGGGTGCTTCTGAGAAGAAAATATAGGAGCTCTGTGTGATGCCACTAACACACTAGAAGTCCTATGGGTGCTTCTGAGATGAAAATATAGGAACTCTGTGTGATGCCACTAACACATTAGAAGTCCTATGGGTGCTGCTAAGAAGAAAATATAGGAGCTCTGTTTGCTGCCACTAACACACTAGAAGTCCTATGGGTGCTTCTGAGATGAAAATATAGGAACTCTGTGTGATGCCACTAACTCATTAGAAGTCCTATGGGTGCTGCTGAGAAGAAAATATAGGAGCTCTGTTTGCTGCCACTAACACACTAGAAGTCCTATGGGTGCTGCTGAGAAGAAAATATAGGAGCTCTGTGTGATGCCACTAACACACTAGAAATCCTATGGGTGCTGCTGAGAAGAAAATATAGGAGCTCTGTTTGCTGCCACTAACACACTAGAAGTCCTATGGGTGCTGCTGAGAAGAAAATATAGGAGCTCTGTTTGCTGCCACTAACACACTAGAAGTCCTATGGGTGCTGCTGAGAAGAAAATATAGGAGCTCTGTGTGATGCCACTAACACACTAGAAGTCCTATGGGTGCTGCTGAGAAGAAAATATAGGAGCTCTGTTTGCTGCCACTAACACACTAGAAGTCCTATGGGTGCTGCTGAGAAGAAAATATAGGAGCTCTGTTTGCTGCCACTAACACACTAGAAGTCCTATGGGTGCTGCTGAGAAGAAAATATAGGAGCTCTGTGTGATGCCACTAACACACTAGAAGTCCTATGGGTGCTTCTGAGATGAAAATATAGGAGCTCTGTGTGATGCCACTAACACACTAGAAGTCCTATGGGTGCTGCTGAGAAGAAAATATAGGAGCTCTGTGTGATGCCACTAATAGTGATGAGCCGAACACCCCCGGGTTCGGTTCGCACCAGAACCCGCGAACGGACCGAAAGTTCGAACGAACATTAGAACCCTATTAAATACAATGGATGCGAACGTTCGAATTCTAAAGTGCTAATTATAACAACTATTATGCATGTTATTGTCCTAAAAAGGGTTTGGGAACCCGGGTTCTGCACCAGGGGACATGTATCAATGCAAAAAGAAGTTTTAAAAACGGTCGTTTTTCGGGAGCAGTCATTTTAATGATGCATAAAGTGAAAAAAAAAAAGTCAAATATTCCTTTAAATATCGTACCTGGGGGGTGTCTAAAGTATGCCTGTGAAGTGCCACGTGTTTCCCGTGTTTAGAACTGTCCCTGCACAAAATGACACTTCTAAAGGAAAAAAAAGCCATTTAAAACTGCTTGCGGCTTTAATGTAATGTCTGGTCCCGGTAATATGGATGAAATTCTTTAAGAAAAATGGCATAGCTACCCCATGACCCCCCCCCCCTACCCCAGCCCATTACCAGCCCCTTTGGGTCTTGTATGGATATTAAGGGGAACCCCGCACATAAAATAAAAAAGGCCCTATATACTCTGAACAGCCCTATACAGGCGGTGCATACAAGACAGGGACTGTAGGTTTGTTCTTATGTAGAATCTGTTTGTAATTTTGAACAGGTACATTGTTGAAGTGTAGCTCCAGACCAAAAATCTATTTTTAAACTTTTTGGAAAACATAGGTAAGGGTTATCACCCCTGTAACATTTGTTTTGCTGTCTGTGCCCCTGTTCAGAACATTTCACCTCACTTTCCGTCCCAATGACAACTGTTTTTGAAATGTGGTGTTTTTCTTGAAACAAGGATTGCTGATAAAGCATCAGTACAGAGGAGACACCTTTCTCCCATATTTATTCTTACAGGAGAGAATTTTCCTTCCTAGTGGTAGATTTCCTCTCACTTCCTGTTGTCTTCTTGCGTTTGCAAGTAGGAGTCGTTTGTAAGTTGGATGTTTGAAAGTAGGGACCTGCCGTATATACTTTGCAGAAATAGGCCCCTTAGTTGTTGGTGTTGGCACAACACTGTAAGCACTCACAGTTACTCTTGGTTGGTGCTGGAACGCCCTGCTGTCAACTATTATATCAGGAATTTTAATTACATATAATTGTTGAACAGTGGTAGTAAAAATTGGGCCTTTGATGGTGGTGCTGGTGCCACAACACTGTAAGCCCTGACAGTTACTCTTGGTGGGTGCAGCAATGGGCCCTGCTGTGAATTATTAGATCAAGAATTGTAATTACATGCCCCTGTTGAACAGGGGCTGAAAAATTGGGCCTTAGGCACTGGTGGCACAACACTGCAACCCCTCACAGATACTGTACTTGGAGCACAGCAATGAGCCCTGTTGCAAAGTATTGCTTCAAAAATTGTAATGACACGCCCCTGTTAAACAGGGGCTGAAAAATTGGGCCTTAGGCACTGGTGGCACAACACTGCAACTCCTCACAGATACTGTACTTGGAGCACAGCAATGAGCCCTGTTGCAAAGTATTGCTTCAAAAATTGTAATGACACGCCCCTGTTAAACAGGGGCTGAAAAATTGGGCCTTAGGCACTGGTGGCACAACACTGCAACTCCTCACAGATACTGTACTTGGAGCACAGCAATGAGCCCTGTTGCAAAGTATTGCTTCAAAAATTGTAATTACACGCCCCTGTTAAACAGGGGCTGAAAAATTGGGCGTTAGGCACTGGTGGCGGCACCCATAAACAAAAATGATCTTACAAGCTATCATCATCAATCGTATCATTGAGGACTCGGAGGAGGAGGATAGCCAGTCAACATAACAGCACAGGCACTCAGCATCAGCATCAGTCTTGAAGGGATGTGACATGTTAAAATCAATTAGTCTGTTATATCAGCATCAGGTGTGTGGTAGCTGGTGGTGATCCAAGACTGGTTCATCTTGATGAAAGTCAGTCGATCAACCGAGTCGGTGGACAGGCGCACCCTGTGATCCGTGACAAATCCTCCAGCAGCACTGAATGTGCGTTCCGAAAGAACGCTGGATGCAGGACAGGCCAGTAGCTCAATTGCATACTGTGCAAGCTCTGGCCAGTGATCCATCCTCAAGACCCAGTAAGCCAGAGGATTTTCGGTGGGGAAGGTGTCCAAGTCTGACCTTGCCCCTAGATATTCCTGCACCATGTTTATCAGACGCTGGCGATGGTTGCTGGAACCGATCATACTTTGGGGCTGCGGACTAAAGAATTGTCTGAACGCATCGGTCAGACGGCCACCTTCCCCACCGCTCCTTCTTTGACTGGCCGAAGCCTCAGCAACTCGTTGTCCAGGACCAGGAGTTTGCAACCTCCCAGTCTCTGGGAACGCGTTGCACAGACCTTTCTGCAAGGCCTCCCGGAGTTGTCTCATCCTCTGCTCCCTCTGCGACGGTAACATAAGGTCCGCAACCTTACCCTTGTACCGTGGATCAAGGAGAGTGGCCAGCCAGTAATGGTCCCTCTCCTTGATCCGAAGAATACGAGGATCCTTCCGCAGACTTTGCAGGATCAGGGAGGCCATGCAGCGTAGGTTTGCTGAGGCATTCGCTCCGGAGTCCTCTGGGTCACTAAGGACGACATGATCCGCAGCCACCTCCTCCCAGCCACGTACAAGTCCACTGGTTTCTTGGGACTGTAAATCATCCCTAAAAGACTGCTGCTGATGATGCTGAGTGCCAGCCTCCACCTCCATGCTGACACAATCCTCCTCCTCCTCCTCCTCCTCCTCCTCCTCTTCCTGTGCGATGGGTGGGACAGAAGGAACACTGTCTGGGTAAAGGGGGCCTTGAGAGGCAAGGAAGTCCTCCTCTTCCTGCCTCTGTTCTGCCTCAAGTGCCCTGTCCATTATTCCACGCAGCGTGTGCTCCAACAGGTGGACAAGAGGTACAGTGTCACTGATGCATGCACTGTCACTGCTCACGATCCTCGTGGCCTCCTCAAATGGTGCCAGGACAGTGCATGCATCCCTGATCATGCCCCACTGGCGTGGAGAAAAAAAACCAAGCTCCCCTGACCCTGTCCTGGTGCCGTAGTCGCACAGGTACTCATTGATGGCCCTCTGCTGCGTGTGCAGCCGCTGCAGCATGGCCAACGTTGAGTTCCACCTGGTGGGCATGTCACATATAAGGCGGTTCTTGGGCAGGTTCAACTCCTTTTGCAGCTCAGCCAGGCGAGCACTGGCATTATAAGATCTGCGGAAATGCACACAGACTTTCCTGGCCTGCCTCAGGACATCCTGTAAGCCCGGGTACCTGCCCAAGAAGCGCTGCACCACCAGGTTAAGGACGTGAGCCACACAGGGCACATGGGTCAGTTGTCCCTGTCGGAGGGCGGAGAGGAGGTTGGTGCCATTGTCGCAAACCACCATTCCTGGCTTAAGCTGGCGTGGCGTCAACCACCTCTCGGCCTGGCCCTGCAGAGCAGACAGGACCTCTGCCCCAGTGTGGCTTCTGTCCCCCAAACACACCAGCGCAAGCACGGCATGGCATCTTTTTGCCTGCGTACTTGCGTAGCCCCGTGAATGGCTACGGAGCACCGCTGGTTCATAGGACAAACCACAGGAAGAGGCCATGGAGGAAGAAGAAGAGGAGGGGGTGGAGGAGAGAGGTGTGTCACAACCAGTAGTAGCATTTTGGAGGCGTGGCGGTGGGACAACCTCCAACACTACTGCACCTTGTCCTGAATCCTTCCCAGCTGCCAAAAGAGTGACCCAATGGGCCGTGAAAGAAAGGTAACGTCCCTGT
The DNA here is from genome assembly GCA_029206835.1 of Rana muscosa. Classification (NCBI taxonomy): domain Eukaryota; kingdom Metazoa; phylum Chordata; class Amphibia; order Anura; family Ranidae; genus Rana; species Rana muscosa. The sequence goes on from CM055116.1 coordinate 1,064,190,806, forward strand.
CCATGCCTGCTGGACCATGAGTCAGCGGTAATATGCACCTTACCGCTGGCCGCCCTGTCCAGCGAGGCCAAGACATTGCCTTCCACATGCCGGTAGAGAGCCGGAATAGCCTTCCGTGAGAAAAAGTGGCGTTTGGGAACCTGCCACTGAGGAACCGCACATTGCACAAACTCACGGAAGGGGGCCGAGTCTACCAACTGAAAAGGCAGCAGTTGAAGCGCTAGCAATTTAGCCAAGCTAGCATTCAACCGCTGGGCATGTGGATGGCTGGGAGTGAACTTCTTTCGACGGTCCAGCAGCTGGGGCAGGGAAATTTGCCTGCTAGAATCGGACGTCGGTGTACTGCTAGCAGAGTGGCCGCAAGTACTTGGCTGTGACACACCTAATTCTACACCTTCATTCCTCTCAGTGCATGTTTCAGAGAGGACTGAAGTTATAGTGGGGTTGGAGATCCCAGCTGATGCGGTGCAAGGAGAGGTCCGCTTTGTTCTTTGGTGTGGGTCTTTGAGGTAGGCTTGCCAACGAGCTGCATGGCAGGTCAACATATGTCTGGTCAGGCATGTGGTACCCAAGCGGCTGATGTTTTGGCCACGCGATATACGCTTGAGACATATGTTGCAAACAGCAGCTGTGCGATCTGATGCACTAGCCTCAAAAAAGGCCCACACCAAAGAACTTTTTGAATGACGGGCAGAGGCAGCGCCCTGCACAGGCGGAGCTCTGCGGTGTGATTCCGTCGGTGTACTGCCCTTACGCTGGCCACCAAAGGGCATCCTGCCTCGTTGGAGATGTGCCTCCTCCTCATCCTCCTCCTCCTCCTCTCTCCTATTAGGCACCCACGTGGAGTCAGTGACCTCATCATCCCCTCCCTCCTCATCACTGGAGCCAATCTGGCAGTATGCTGCAGCTGCTGGAACATGACTGCCAGATTGGTGTCCTTCTTGAGCATCCCCTCTGTCTGCTCTCACGCTACTGCCTTCCTCTAGCTGGGTTTCATCATCAGACCCTTCGAAACGCTGGGCATCCTCCTGGAGCATGTACCCAACACTGTGCTGAAACAGTTCGGGGGACTCCTCAGGAGGAGGACATGGTGGGTCTAGGGAAGGAGTGACTGATGATTTGTCTGACATTGATACCAGGGAAGACGACGCTTTGGCAGCTGCTTTTCCAGTACCCTGAGCCTGGGTGAGAGAGGATGAGGAGGAGGAGGAGGGCTTGGTCATCCACTCTACCAAGTCTTCGGCATGATGTGGCTCAACATGTCCAGCTGCCGAAAAGAAGGACAAGCGTGTCCCATGGCCATGTGCTGATGACAATGCACCGCGTCCACGACCAGCACTGTTGCCCCCAGACACAGAGCCTGCTTGCCCTCTTTTATTGCCTCCTGACTGTCTGCCTCTCCTTGTTTGCCTTCCAGACATTCTAATAGATGGCCTGCAGGGAGATGGGAAAAAAGCAATAAGGGCTACCTTCAGGTGTCCTTCTCTGTCCCTTGAAACAAGGACTTTCACAGTGAAAGAAACTGACACTCTCCCTACCTACAGTTTTCTGTCCCTAGAAAAAATATTTTTTTTAATCACAATATAGCACAAGGACAATTCACTCACTGTCCTTACAGGTCCCTGGAAACAAGGACTTGCAGAGTGAAAGAAAAAAAACACTCTCCCTACCTACAGTTTTCTGTCCCTAGAATAAATGTTTTTTTTAAGCACAATATAGCACAAGGACAATTCACTCACTGTCCTTACAGGTCCCTGGAAATAAGGACTTGCAGAGTGAAAGAAAAAAAACACTCTCCCTACCTACAGTTTTCTGTCCCTAGAAAAAATGTTTTTTTTAATCACAATATAGCACAAGGACAATTCACTCACTGTCCTTCCAGGTCCCTGGAAACAAGGACTTGCAGAGTGAAAGAAAAAAAACACTCTCCCTACCTACAGTTTTCTGTCCCTAGAATAAATGTTTTTTTTAAGCACAATATAGCACAAGGACAATTCACTCACTGTCCTTCCAGGTCCCTGGAAACAAGGACTTGCAGAGTGAAAGAAAAAAAACACTCTCCCTACCTACAGTTTTCTGTCCCTAGAAAAAATGTTTTTTTTAATCACAATATAGCACAAGGACAATTCACTCACTGTCCTTACAGGTCCCTGGAAACAAGGACTTGCAGAGTGAAATAAACTGACACTCTCCCTACCTACAGTTTTCTGTCCCTAGAATAAATGTTTTTTTAAGCACAATATAGCACAAGGACAATTCACTCACTGTCCTTACAGGTCCCTGGAAACAAGGACTTGCAGAGTGAAAGAAAAAAAACACTCTCCCTACCTACAGTTTTCTGTCCCTAGAAAAAATGTTTTTTTTAATCACAATATAGCACAAGGACAATTCACTCACTGTCCTTACAGGTCCCTGGAAACAAGGACTTGCAGAGTGAAATAAACTGACACTCTCCCTACCTACAGTTTTCTGTCCCTAGAATAAATGTTTTTTTAAGCACAATATAGCACAAGGACAATTCACTCACTGTCCTTACAGGTCCCTGGAAACAAGGACTTGCAGAGTGAAAGAAAAAAAACACTCTCCCTACCTACAGTTTTCTGTCCCTAGAAAAAATGTTTTTTTTAATCACAATATAGCACAAGGACAATTCACTCACTGTCCTTACAGGTTCCTGGAAACAAGGACTTGCAGAGTGAAAGAAAAAAAACACTCTCCCTACCTACAGTTTTCTGTCCCTAGAAAAAATGTTTTTTTTAATCACAATATAGCACAAGTACAATTCACTCACTGTCCTTACAGGTCCCTGGAAACAAGGACTTGCAGAGTGAAATAAACTGACACTCTCCCTACCTACAGTTTTCTGTCCCTAGAATAAATGTTTTTTTTAAGCACAATATAGCACAAGGACAATTCACTCACTGTCCTTACAGGTCCCTGGAAACAAGGACTTGCAGAGTGAAAGAAAAAAAACACTCTCCCTACCTACAGTTTTCTGTCCCTAGAAAAAATGTTTTTTTTAATCACAATATAGCACAAGGACAATTCACTCACTGTCCTTACAGGTCCCTGGAAACAAGGACTTGCAGAGTGAAAGAAAAAAAACACTCTCCCTACCTACAGTTTTCTGTCCCTAGAAAAAAATGTTTTTTTTAATCACAATATAGCACAAGGACAATTCACTCACTGTCCTTCCAGGTCCCTGGAAACAAGGACTTGCAGAGTGAAATAAACTGACACTCTCCCTACCTACAGTTTTCTGTCCCTAGAATAAATGTTTTTTTTAAGCACAATATAGCACAAGGACAATTCACTCACTGTCCTTAGAGGTCCCTGGAAACAAGGACTTGCAGAGTGAAAGAAAAAAAACACTCTCCCTACCTACAGTTTTCTGTCCCTAGAAAAAATGTTTTTTTTTAAGCACAATATAGCACAAGGACAATTCACTCACTGTCCTTCCAGGTCCCTGGAAACAAGGACTTGCAGAGTGAAAGAAAAAAAACACTCTCCCTACCTACAGTTTTCTGTCCCTAGAAAAAATGTTTTTTTTAAGCACAATATAGCACAAGGACAATTCACTCACTGTCCTTCCAGGTCCCTGGAAACAAGGACTTGCAGAGTGAAAGAAAAAAAACACTCTCCCTACCTACAGTTTTCTGTCCCTAGAAAAAATGGTTTTTTTAATCACAATATAGCACAAGGACAATTCACTCACTGTCCTTACAGGTCCCTGGAAACAAGGACTTGCAGAGTGAAAGAAACTGACACTCTCCCTACCTACAGTTTTCTGTCCCTAGAATAAATGTTTTTTTAAGCACAATATAGCACAAGGACAATTCACTCACTGTCCTTCCAGGTCCCTGGAAACAAGGACTTGCAGAGTGAAAGAAACTGACACTGTCCCTACCTACAGTTTTCTGTCCCTAGAATAAATGTTTTTTTTAATCACAATATAGCACAAGGACAATTCACTCACTGTCCTTCCAGGTCCCTGGAAACAAGGACTTGCAGAGTGAAATAAACTGACACTCTCCCTACCTACAGTTTTCTGTCCCTAGAATAAATGTTTTTTTTAAGCACAATATAGCACAAGGACAATTCACTCACTGTCCTTAGAGGTCCCTGGAAACAAGGACTTGCAGAGTGAAAGAAAAAAAACACTCTCCCTACCTACAGTTTTCTGTCCCTAGAAAAAATGTTTTTTTTTAAGCACAATATAGCACAAGGACAATTCACTCACTGTCCTTCCAGGTCCCTGGAAACAAGGACTTGCAGAGTGAAAGAAAAAAAACACTCTCCCTACCTACAGTTTTCTGTCCCTAGAATAAATGTTTTTTTTAAGCACAATATAGCACAAGGACAATTCACTCACTGTCCTTACAGGTCCCTGGAAACAAGGACTTGCAGAGTGAAAGAAACTGACACTGTCCCTACCTACAGTTTTCTGTCCCTAGAATAAATGTTTTTTTTAAGCACACTATAGCACAAGCACAAAACACACTGACACTCTCCCTACCTATCCTTCTCTTTCCCTAAACTAAAGGAATCCAGGTTAAGCAAGAAAGAAATAACAGTCACTGTCCCTGCCTATGCTGCTCTATCCCTGCTCCGGAACACACTACACTAGGCCGCCGTGCTGGCGGCCTTTTATAGTGTGGGGCGTGTACTAAACACCCTCAGCAATAATTGGCCACAGGCATCCTGCCTGTGGCCAATCATTGCTCTCCTCGCTGCCGGCGCTGTGATTGGCCAAGCATGCGGGGTCACAGTGCATGCTTGGCCAATCACAGCGCCTGGATGACACTGCGATGGCGTAGTGCATTGTGGGCCGTTCGCGTCACTCGAATTTGGCGCGAACGGCCCAAATCGTTCGATCTTCGTCGAACGATCGAACAGCCGATGTTCGAGTCGAACGTATGTTCGACTCGAACACGAAGCTCATCCCTAGCCACTAACACACTAGAAGTCCTATGGGTGCTTCTGAGATGAAAATATAGGAACTCTGTGTGATGCCACTAACACACTAGAAGTCCTATGGGTGCTGCTGAGAAGAAAATATAGGAGCTCTGTTTGCTGCCACTAACACACTAGAAGTCCTATGGGTGCTTCTGAGAAGAAAATATAGGAGCTCTGTGTGTTGCCACTAACACACTAGAAGTCCTATGGGTGCTTCTGAGATGAAAATATAGGAACTCCGTGTGATGCCACTAACACATTAGAAGTCCTATGGGTGCTGCTAAGAAGAAAATATAGGAGCTCTGTTTGCTGCCACTAACACACTAGAAGTCCTATGGGTGCTTCTGAGAAGAAAATATAGGAGCTCTGTGTGATGCCACTAACACACTAGAAGTCCTATGGGTGCTTCTGAGATGAAAATATAGGAACTCTGTGTGATGCCACTAACACATTAGAAGTCCTATGGGTGCTGCTGAGAAGAAAATATAGGAGCTCTGTTTGCTGCCACTAACACACTAGAAGTCCTATGGGTGCTGCTGAGAAGAAAATATAGGAGCTCTGTGTGATGCCACTAACACACTAGAAGTCCTATGGGTGCTGCTGAGAAGAAAATATAGGAGCTCTGTTTGCTGCCACTAACACACTAGAAGTCCTATGGGTGCTGCTGAGAAGAAAATATAGGAGCTCTGTTTGCTGCCACTAACACACTAGAAGTCCTATGGGTGCTGCTGAGAAGAAAATATAGGAGCTCTGTGTGATGCCACTAACACACTAGAAGTCCTATGGGTGCTGCTGAGAAGAAAATATAGGAGCTCTGTTTGCTGCCACTAACACACTAGAAGTCCTATGGGTGCTGCTGAGAAGAAAATATAGGAGCTCTGTTTGCTGCCACTAACACACTAGAAGTCCTATGGGTGCTGTTGGGGTGCAATGCTGTGCTAACAGCACTGCGGTTGGTACTACTGCAATACTGTACTAACAGTAAGCACGCACCAGACTAATCCCCAGCAGCAGCTAATAACACGCTAACTGTGCAATCAGCAGCAATGAACGATCAATGACTTAGGTAGCAATGGTTTAGCAAAGAAATAGCCAATGGTTTAGCAAAGAAGAGCAAATATTTCAGTATCAAGCAAAGACAGAATCAGCAGACTGATCTCTCCTAAAGCCGGAACTCATGTGACCGGGGCCGATGGCGTGGCGGCCTTTTAAATGGTGGGGCGTGTACTAAAGCCCCTGAGCTGTAATTGGCTACAGGCGTCCTGCCTGTAGCCAATTATTGCTCTCCGAGTTTCGGGCGCTGTGATTGGCCAAGCATGCGGGGTCACAGTGCATGCTTGGCCAATCATCAGCCAGCAATGCACTGCGCCGGCCGCGCCGGCCGCAATGCATTGCGGGGCCGCTCGCATCACACGAATGTGATGCGAACGGCCCAAATAGTTCTGGGCTCGACGAGCGAGCGAACGCCCGGTGCTCGATTCGAACATGGGTTCGAATCGAGCACCGGGCCCATCCCTAGTCATTGATCGTTCATTGCTGCTGATTGCACAGTTAGCGTGTTATTAGCTGCTGCTGGGGATTAGTCTGGTGCGTGCTTACTGTTAGTACAGTATTGCAGTAGTACCAACCGCAGTGCTGTTAGCACAGCATTGCACCCCAACAGCACCCATAGGACTTCTAGTGTGTTAGTGGCAGCAAACAGAGCTCCTATATTTTCTTCTCAGCAGCACCCATAGGACTTCTAGTGTGTTAGTGGCAGCAAACAGAGCTCCTATATTTTCTTCTCAGCAGCACCCATAGGACTTCTAGTGTGTTAGTGGCATCACACAGAGCTCCTATATTTTCTTCTCAGCAGCACCCATAGGACTTCTAGTGTGTTAGTGGCAGCAAACAGAGCTCCTATATTTTCTTCTCAGCAGCACCCATAGGACTTCTAGTGTGTTAGTGGCAGCAAACAGAGCTCCTATATTTTCTTCTCAGCAGCACCCATAGGACTTCTAGTGTGTTAGTGGCATCACACAGAGCTCCTATATTTTCTTCTCAGCAGCACCCATAGGACTTCTAGTGTGTTAGTGGCAGCAAACAGAGCTCCTATATTTTCTTCTCAGCAGCACCCATAGGACTTCTAATGTGTTAGTGGCATCACACAGAGTTCCTATATTTTCATCTCAGAAGCACCCATAGGACTTCTAGTGTGTTAGTGGCATCACACAGAGCTCCTATATTTTCTTCTCAGAAGCACCCATAGGACTTCTAGTGTGTTAGTGGCAGCAAACAGAGCTCCTATATTTTCTTCTTAGCAGCACCCATAGGACTTCTAATGTGTTAGTGGCATCACACAGAGTTCCTATATTTTCATCTCAGAAGCACCCATAGGACTTCTAGTGTGTTAGTGGCATCACACAGAGCTCCTATATTTTCTTCTCAGAAGCACCCATAGGACTTCTAGTGTGTTAGTGGCAGCAAACAGAGCTCCTATATTTTCTTCTCAGCAGCACCCATAGGACTTCTAATGTGTTAGTGGCATCACACAGAGTTCCTATATTTTCATCTCAGAAGCACCCATAGGACTTCTAGTGTGTTAGTGGCATCACACAGAGCTCCTATATTTTCTTCTCAGAAGCACCCATAGGACTTCTAGTGTGTTAGTGGCAGCAAACAGAGCTCCTATATTTTCTTCTTAGCAGCACCCATAGGACTTCTAATGTGTTAGTGGCATCACACAGAGTTCCTATATTTTCATCTCAGAAGCACCCATAGGACTTCTAGTGTGTTAGTGGCATCACACAGAGCTCCTATATTTTCTTCTCAGAAGCACCCATAGGACTTCTAGTGTGTTAGTGGCAGCAAACAGAGCTCCTATATTTTCTTCTCAGCAGCACCCATAGGACTTCTAGTGTGTTAGTGGCATCACACAGAGTTCCTATATTTTCATCTCAGAAGCACCCATAGGACTTCTAGTGTGTTAGTGGCATCACACAGAGCTCCTATATTTTCTTCTCAGCAGCACCCATAGGACTTCTAGTGTGTTAGTGGCATCACACAGAGCTCCTATATTTTCATCTCAGAAGCACCCATAGGACTTCTAGTGTGTTAGTGGCATCACACAGAGCTCCTATATTTTCTTCTCAGCAGCACCCATAGGACTTCTGGTGTGTTAGTGGCAGCAAACAGAGCTCCTATATTTTCTTCTCAGCAGCACCCATAGGACTTCTAGTGTGTTAGTGGCATCACACAGAGCTCCTATATTTTCTTCTCAGCAGCACCCATAGGACTTCTAGTGTGTTAGTGGCAGCAAACAGAGCTCCTATATTTTCTTCTCAGCAGCACCCATAGGACTTCTAGTGTGTTAGTGGCATCACACAGAGCTCCTATATTTTCATCTCAGAAGCACCCATAGGACTTCTAGTGTGTTAGTGGCATCACACAGAGCTCCTATATTTTCTTCTCAGCAGCACCCATAGGACTTCTAGTGTGTTAGTGGCAGCAAACAGAGCTCCTATATTTTCATCTCAGAAGCACCCATAGGACTTCTAGTGTGTTAGTGGCATCACACAGAGCTCCTATATTTTCATCTCAGAAGCACCCATAGGACTTCTAGTGTGTTAGTGGCATCACACATAGCTCCTATATTTTCTTCTCAGCAGCACCCATAGGACTTCTAGTGTGTTAGTGGCATCACACAGAGCTCCTATATTTTCATCTCAGAAGCACCCATAGGACTTCTAGTGTGTTAGTGGCATCACACAGAGCTCCTATATTTTCTTCTCAGAAGCACCCATAGGACTTCTAGTGTGTTAGTGGCAGCAAACAGAGCTCCTATATTTTCTTCTTAGCAGCACCCATAGGACTTCTAATGTGTTAGTGGCATCACACAGAGTTCCTATATTTTCATCTCAGAAGCACCCATAGGACTTCTAGTGTGGTTAGTGGCATCACACAGAGCTCCTATATTTTCTTCTCAGAAGCACCCATAGGACTTCTAGTGTGTTAGTGGCAGCAAACAGAGCTCCTATATTTTCTTCTCAGCAGCACCCATAGGACTTCTAGTGTGTTAGTGGCATCACACAGAGTTCCTATATTTTCATCTCAGAAGCACCCATAGGACTTCTAGTGTGTTAGTGGCATCACACAGAGCTCCTATATTTTCTTCTCAGCAGCACCCATAGGACTTCTAGTGTGTTAGTGGCATCACACAGAGCTCCTATATTTTCATCTCAGAAGCACCCATAGGACTTCTAGTGTGTTAGTGGCATCACACAGAGCTCCTATATTTTCTTCTCAGCAGCACCCATAGGACTTCTAGTGTGTTAGTGGCAGCAAACAGAGCTCCTATATTTTCTTCTCAGCAGCACCCATAGGACTTCTAGTGTGTTAGTGGCATCACACAGAGCTCCTATATTTTCTTCTCAGCAGCACCCATAGGACTTCTAGTGTGTTAGTGGCAGCAAACAGAGCTCCTATATTTTCTTCTCAGCAGCACCCATAGGACTTCTAGTGTGTTAGTGGCATCACACAGAGCTCCTATATTTTCATCTCAGAAGCACCCATAGGACTTCTAGTGTGTTAGTGGCATCACACAGAGCTCCTATATTTTCTTCTCAGCAGCACCCATAGGACTTCTAGTGTGTTAGTGGCAGCAAACAGAGCTCCTATATTTTCATCTCAGAAGCACCCATAGGACTTCTAGTGTGTTAGTGGCATCACACAGAGCTCCTATATTTTCATCTCAGAAGCACCCATAGGACTTCTAGTGTGTTAGTGGCATCACACAGAGCTCCTATATTTTCTTCTCAGCAGCACCCATAGGACTTCTAGTGTGTTAGTGGCAGCAAACAGAGCTCCTATATTTTCTTCTCAGCAGCACCCATAGGACTTCTAGTGTGTTAGTGGCATCACACAGAGCTCCTATATTTTCTTCTCAGCAGCACCCATAGGACTTCTAGTGTGTTAGTGGCAGCAAACAGAGCTCCTATATTTTCTTCTCAGCAGCACCCATAGGACTTCTAGTGTGTTAGTGGCATCACACAGAGCTCCTATATTTTCATCTCAGAAGCACCCATAGGACTTCTAGTGTGTTAGTGGCATCACACAGAGCTCCTATATTTTCTTCTCAGCAGCACCCATAGGACTTCTAGTGTGTTAGTGGCAGCAAACAGAGCTCCTATATTTTCATCTCAGAAGCACCCATAGGACTTCTAGTGTGTTAGTGGCATCACACAGAGCTCCTATATTTTCATCTCAGAAGCACCCATAGGACTTCTAGTGTGTTAGTGGCATCACACATAGCTCCTATATTTTCTTCTCAGCAGCACCCATAGGACTTCTAGTGTGTTAGTGGCATCACACAGAGCTCCTATATTTTCATCTCAGAAGCACCCATAGGACTTCTAGTGTGTTAGTGGCATCACACAGAGCTCCTATATTTTCTTCTCAGCAGCACCCATAGGACTTCTAGTGTGTTAGTGGCAGCAAACAGAGCTCCTATATTTTCTTCTCAGAAGCACCCATAGGACTTCTAATGTGTTAGTGGTATCACACAGAGTTCCTATATTTTCATCTCAGAAGCACCCATAGGACTTCTAGTGTGTTAGTGGCATCACACAGAGCTCCTATATTTTCTTCTCAGCAGCACCCATAGGACTTCTAGTGTGTTAGTGGCATCACACAGAGCTCCTATATTTTCATCTCAGAAGCACCAATAGGACTTCTAGTGTGTTAGTGGCAGCAAACAGAGCTCCTATATTTTCTTGTCAGCAGCACACATAGTACCTATAGTGTGTTAGTGTCAGCACCCATAGGACCTACAGTGTGTTGTGAGCACACATAGGAGTTCTATTTTTTATACTATATACACTACCGACTACAATGGCTGGAAGACCGCCAAGGAGAGGCAGAGCGTGCCGAGGCAAGAACACAGGGCAGGCAGGCTCTGTTTCTAGAGACAACAGTGCTGGCCGTGGACGTGGTCGTGCATCGTCATCAGCACGTGGCCATGGGACACGCTTGTCTTTGTTTTCGGCAGCTGGACATGTGGAGCCGCATCATGCCGAAGGCTTGGTAGAATGGATGACCAAGCCCTCCTCATCCTCCTCATCCTCTCTCACCCAGGCTCAGGGTACTGGCAGAGCAGCTGCCAACGCGTACTCAATGGCATCATCAGCCACCCCTTCCCTAGACCCACCATGTCCTCCTGAGGAGTCCCCCGAACTGTTTGAGCACAGTGTTGGGTACATGCTCCAGGAGGATGCCCAACGATTCGAAGGCTCGGATGATGATACCCAGCTTGAGGAAGTCAGTAGTGTGCGCGCAGAGAGAGGGGATGCTGAAGGACAGCAATCTGGCAGTAGTGTTCCACCAGCTGCAGCTTACTGCCAGGTTTGCTCTAGTGGTGAAGAGGGAGGGGATGATGAGGTCACTGACTCCACGTGGGTGCCTGAAGGGAGAGAGGAGGAGGAGGAGGAGGATGCAGCGTCACATGTCCAACGAGGCAGGATGCCCCCTGGAGGCCAGCTAGAGGCCAGCACAGCAACTGTACCACACCGCAGAGCTCCGCCTGTGCAGGGCGCTGCCTCTGCACGTTATCACAAAAGTTCTTTGGTGTGGGCCTTTTTTGAGACGAGTGCATCAGATCGCACCACTGCTATTTGCAATATTTGTCTCAAGCGTATCTCGCGTGGCCAAAACATCAGCCGCTTGGGCACCACAAGCATGAGCAGACATATGTCGACCTGCCATGCAGCTCGTTGGCAAGCACACATAAAAGACCCACACCAAAGAACAAAGCGGACCTCTCCTTGCTCCTCATCAGCTGGGATCTCCATCCCCACTATATCTTCAGTCCTCTCTGAAAGCTGCTCTGAGAGGACTGAAGGTGTAGAATTAGGTGTGTCACAACCAAGTACTTGCAGTACACCGACGTCCGATTGTAGCAGGCAAATTTCCCTGCCCCAGCTGCTGGACCGTCGAAAGAAGTATACTCCCAGCCATCCACATGCCCAGCGGTTGAATGCTAGCTTGGCTAAATTGCTAGCACTTCAACTGCTGCCTTTTCAGTTGATAGACTCGGCCCCCTTCCGTGAGTTTGTTCAATGTGTGGTTCCTCAGTGGCAGGTTCCCAAACGCCACTTTTTCTCACGGAAGGCGATTCCGTCTCTCTACTGGCATGTGGAAGGCAATGTCCATGCCTCGCTGGACAGGGCGGTCAGCGGTAAGGTGCATATTACCGCTGACTCATGGTCCAGCAGGCATGGACAGGGACGTTATCTTTCTTTCACGGCCCATTGGGTCACTCTATTGGCAGCTGGGAGGGATGCAGGACAAGGTGCAGTAGTGTTGGAGGTTGTTCCGCCACCACGCCTCCAAAATGCTACTACTGGTTGTGACACACCTCTCTCCTCCACCCCCTCCTCTTCTTCTTCCTCCATGTCCTCTTCGAGTGCTCTGTCCTCGGAACCAGCGGTGCTCCGTAGGCGTACAAGGGGCTACGCGAGTACGCAGGCAAAAAGATGCCATGCCGTGCTTGCGCTGGTGTGTTTGGGGGACAGGAGCCACACTGGGCCAGAGGTTCTGGCAGCTCTGCAGGGGCAGGCCGAGAGGTGGTTGACGCCATGCCAGCTTAAGCCAGGAATGGTCGTTTCTGATAATGGCACCAACCTCCTCTCCGCCCTGCGACAGGGGCAGCTCACCCATGTGCCCTGTATGGCTCACGTCCTCAACCTGGTGGTGCAGCGGTTCTTGGGCAGGTTCCCAGGCTTACAGGATGTCCTGAGGCAGGCCAGGAAAGTCTGTGTGCATTTCCGCCGATCTTATAATGCCAGTGCTCGGCTGACTGAGCTGCAAAAGGAGCTGAACCTGCCCAAGAACCGCCTAATATGTGACATGCCCACCAGGTGGAACTCAACGTTGGCCATGCTGCAGCGACTGCACACGCAGCAGAGGGCCATCAATGAGTACCTTTGCGACTACGGCACCAGGACAGGGTCAGGGGAGCTTGGCTTTTTTTCCCCACGCCAGTGGAGCATGATCAGGGATGCATGCACTGTCCTCTCACCATTTGAGGAGGCCACGAGGATGGTGAGCAGTGACAGTGCATGCATCAGTGACACTGTACCTCTTGTCCACCTGTTGGAGCATACGCTGCGTGGGATAATGGACAGGGCACTTGAGGCAGAACAGAGGCAGGAAGAGGAGGACTTCCTTGTCTCTCAAGGCCCCCTTTATCCAGACAATGTTCCTTCTGTCCCACCCATCACACAGGAAGAGGAGGAGGAGGAGGAGGATTGTGTGAGCATGGAGGTGGAGCCTGGCACTCAGCATCAGCAGCAGCAGTCTTTTAGGGATGATGTACAGTCCCAACAAACCAGTGGACTTGTACGTGGCTGGGAGGAGGTGGCTGGCGATCATGTCATCCTCAGTGACCCAGAAGACTCCGGACCGAATGCCTCAGCTAACCTACGCTGCATGGCCTCCCTGATCCTGCAAAGCCTGCGGAAGGATCCTCGTGTTCTTCGGATCAAGGAGAGTGACCATTACTGGCTGGCCACTCTCCTTGATCCACGGTACAAGGGTAAGGTTGCGGACCTTATCTTGCCGTCGCAGAGGGAGCAGAGGATGAGACATCTCAGGGAGGCCTTGCAGAAAGGTCTGTGCAACGCGTTCCCAGAAACTGGGAGGTTACAAACTCCTGGTCCTGGACGACGAGTTGCTGAGGCTTCGGTCAGTAGCAGAAGGAGCGGTGGGGAAGGTGGACGTCTGACCGATGCGTTCAGACAATTTTTTAGTCCGCAGCCCCAAGGTATGATCGGTTCCAGCAACCATCGCCAGCGTCTGATATACATGGTGCAGGAATACCTAGGGGCAAGGTCAGACTTGGACACCTTTCCCACCGAAAATCCTCTGGCTTACTGGGTCCTGAGGATGGATCACTGGCCAGAGCTTGCACAGTATGCAATTGAGCTACTGGCCTGTCCTGCATCCAGCGTTCTTTCCGAACGCACATTCAGTGCTGCTGGAGGATTTGTCACCGATCATAGGGTGCGCCTGTCCACCGACTCGGTTGATCGACTGACCTTCATAAAAATGAATCAGTCTTGGATCACCACCAGCTACCAGACACCTGAAGCGGATATAACGGAATAATTTATAATGTCACATCCCTTCAAGACTGCCTATGCTGATGCTGAGTGACTGTCCTGTTATGTTCACTGACTATCCTCTTCCTCCTCCTCAATGATCCATGCCACCACACCAGTGCCTAAGGCACAATTTTTCAGCCCCTGTATAACAGGGGCGTGTAATTACAATTTTTTAAAAAGATGCTTCGCAACAGGTGTGACTGCTGTGCTCAGAGTACAGTATCTGTGAGGGGTTGCAGTGTTGTGGCACCAGCACCAGTGCCTAAGGCACAATTTTTCAGCCCCTGTTGGGGCGTGTAATTACAATTTTTAGGCAATGCTTTGCAACAGGTCTCATTGCTGTGCTCAGAGTACAGTATCTGTGAGGGGTTGCAGTGTTGTGGCACCAGCACCAGTGCCTAAGGCACAATTTTTCAGCCCCTGTATAACAGGGGCGTGTAATTACAATTTTTTAAAAAGATGCTTCGCAACAGGTGTGACTGCTGTGCTCCAAGTACAGTATCTGTGAGGGGTTGCAGTGTTGTGGCACCAGCACCAATGCCTAAGGCACAATTTTTCAGCCCCTGTTTAACAGGGGCGTGTAATTACAAATCTTGATCTAATAGTTCACAGCAGGGCCCATTCCTGCGCCCACCAAGAGTAACTATGAGGGCCTACAGTCTTGTGGCAACACCGTCCACCACCACCACCACCACCAAAGGCCCAATTTTTCTGCCCTGTTCAACAGGTGCATGCAATTACAAATCTTGATCTAATAACTCACAGCAGGGCCCATTCCTGCACCCACCAAGAGTAACTGTGAGGGCTTACAGTCTTGTGGCAACACCGTCCACCACCACCACCACCACCACCACCAAAGGCCCAATTTTTCTGCCCGGTTCAACAGGTGCATGCAAGTACAAATCTTGATCTATTAACTCACAGCAGGGCCCATTCCTGTGCCCACCAGTCTTGTGGCTACACCAACATCTAATAGGGCAAATTTCTGCAGAGTATATACGGCAGGCCCCTACTTTCAAACATCCAACTTACAAACGACTCCTACTTGCAAACGGCAAGAGAAAACAGGAAGTGAGAGGAAATCTACCCCTAGGAAGGAAAATTCTATCCTGTTAGATTTAATTTGGGAAAAGGGTATCTCCTCTCTACTGATGCTTTATCACCAATCCTTGTTTCAATTAAAACCCCACTTTTCCAAAAACATTTGTCATTGGGACGGAAAGTGAGGTGACATGTTCTGAACAGATGTGCAAAGACAGCAAATGTTACAGGGGTGATAACCCCTCCCTATGTTCTCCAAAAAGCTTAAAAATTGATTTTTTTGGGATGTAGCTACACTTCATAATGTACCTGTTCAGATTCTACTTAAGAACAAACCTACAGTCCATGTCTTGTTTGCACCACCTATATACTGCTGTTCAGAGTATATAGGGTTGTAGGTATAGGGTTTTATTTTGGGTGCGGGGTCCCCCTTAGTATCCATACAAGACCCAAAGGGGCTGGGGTGGGGGGGGGGGGTGATGGGGTAGCCATGCCATTTTTCTCAAGGATTTTCAGCCATATGGCGGCCAGGACAAGACATGACATTAAAGCCGCAAGTGGTTTTAAATGGCTTCTTTTTTTCCTTTACAAATGTCATTTTGTGCAAGGACAGTTCTAAACACGGGAAACACATGCCACTTCACAGGCATACTTTAGACACCCCCCAGGTACCATATTTAAAGGAAAATTTCACTTTTTTTTTTTTCACTTTATGCATCATTAAAATGACTGCTCCCGAAAAAACTTTAGTTTTTAACATTTCTTTTTGCATTGATATATGTCCCCTGGGGCAGGACCCGGGTCCCCAAACCTGTTTTATGACATTAACATGCATATTGGCCGTTGTAATTAGCAATTTTGATTTCGAACGTTCGCGTCCATTATAACGAATAGGGTTCGAAAATTCGCGCGAACTTTCGGTCCGTTCGAAGGTTCTGGTGCGAACCGAACCCGGGGGTGTTCGGCTCATCCCTAATGGCAGCCTCATGGGCAGCAGCTCGACACGTGGCTCCTGAAGTGATATGCAGGGCAGCCTCGTGGTCTTCTATTCATACATTTATGTCTCATTATTGTATTGAGCCTGCTTCCCTTTCCTCTGTTAATTTTGGTCGAAAAATCCTGTCAGTTGACGGGAAAGATTAAAATATATTTTTTTGAGCAAGCATACCCTCCCGTGTGGATTGGCTAGTTATTTCCCACACGTAGTCTGCCATGGAGTCTGTCAGGAAAACGGAAAATTTATTACCAAATACTTACCGTAATTTTCCTTTCCTGATAGACTCCATGGCAGACGGAGTTCCCACCCATGAATTAAAAATATGAGAGTTGAAATTTGAGTCGGCTAGTTACGGAACACCTGTCTGTGGAGGTGAGCTCAAATTTATGGGTAAGGGGTCCTATAGCTGTGGAGAGGAGGCGGGGTTAACCCACACGTAGTCTGCCATGGAGTCTATCAGGAAAGGAAAATTACGGTAAGTATTTGGTAATAAATTTTCAGTTTTATTTACCTTTTCTACCACTTTACAGTTTATTACCATTATAGGTGTATTGCATTAGGGTGTGCAGCCCAAAGATATGGACCTGGCACATTGATCTCCCTGCGGGCACAATAAAATAGAAGTGCGTAAGACCTTCTCCTATGGCAGAGCCAGTAAGAGGAAGATCTTTGCCATCTCCCTGCTGCTACACAGAGCAATAATGCTAAAGGGAACG
Source organism: Rana muscosa (assembly GCA_029206835.1). Classification (NCBI taxonomy): domain Eukaryota; kingdom Metazoa; phylum Chordata; class Amphibia; order Anura; family Ranidae; genus Rana; species Rana muscosa. The sequence continues at coordinate 1,064,207,653 of CM055116.1, forward strand.
GGGTGATTATGGTGTGCCCAGGCACATCCGGCACACCCTGTGCGCACGCCTATGTTTATCATATAATGTACCAACTGAGCCTTGAGATTTCTAACCCTTTGTTAGGATAGACAGTATGCACATTAAATTTACAACTAATAATGAGATTGGCAAGCAGAATGGACAATATCATGGGGCTGATTTACTAAAACTGAGGAGTGCAAAGTCTGGTGCAGCTCTGCAAAGAAACCAATCAGCTTCCAGGTTTTATTATCAAAGCTTTATTGAACAAACTGAAGTTAGAAGCTGATTGGCTACCATGCACAGCTGCACCAGACTTTGCACTCTCCAGTCTTAGTAAATCAACCCCTATGTATGATAAACATAACTTTAGCATAGCTCCCATCTTTCTGAAATGGGAAAGAGGGACACCTATTAACAAAAAGTATGTAGGGAAAAGACACATCCCTGAGAATTCATAGACAAAAAATGATTGGTTAAACCCACAAGTGTTTTTTTTTTTACCACTACTATTCCTTCTTACTGGCTTTTAAAATTTACAAATGTAAAAAACTTAGAAATTTGATGAGGTTTAGCACTGTTAAACACTTTTTGATAGATAAACCGTGCATATTTGGGCAGCCAAGTGTCTAAGTGGTTAGCACTTCCACCTGGGAGCACTAGGGTTGTTGGTTCAAATTCCAACTATGGTCTTACCTACCTGGAGTTTGCATGTTCTCCGTGTGCATGCATGGGTTTCCTCCCACACTCAAAATACATGCTGGTAGGTTAATTGGCTACTGTTTAATTTGGCCCTGGTATGTGTATAAGCCCTGTTCACACTGCCACAATTTCACAGGTCAAATCTCATGACAAGTCGCACCCTATTATCAGCAATGGAACTGTTTCGAAAAATTCGTTCCTTTACTGCTTTTGGCGAATAGCATAGACATCTGTGCATGAAATCGCACAGATGTCGCACCTGAAGTTGCACTAAAATGCAGCTTTGAAATCGTACGATTACAAGTGAAGTCGCACGATTTTAAAGCAGTGTGAACCTAGACTTAGGGACCCTTAGATTGTAAGCTCCTTGAGGACAGGGACTTATGTGAATGTACAATGTATATGTAAAGCACTGAGTAAATTGATGGCGCTATATAAGTATCTGTAATAAATAAATAATATACATAAAGGTCTATACATCAGACCAAAATGGACAAACAAGGAGGAGAGAGGGACTTTCAAAAGAGGGAGAGTCCCTCCAAATTAGGGACATTTAGGACCTATGCCTCTGGCCCCATACTTAAAGTGGAGCTCCACCCAAAAGAAAAGTTCTGCTTTAGGCCCTTCTCTTTCTCAAATGGCACTTTTTTGGTGCGGGGAAGGGGGTGGGGGCAGGTACCTGGTTTTGACTAAGCAATCCGAGCAGAAGTTCTCCTCTCTTGTCACAGTTTCCAGAAGACTTTGGGACCATTCACAAGGCTCGCCACGGCTCGCGCATGCGCGCAGAGGGCACCTGGCTGTGAAGCTGTAAGCTGTGTTGTGATGGGCCAGGGGGATTTCAGGTGGGGGGGCTCGGTGGCCACATGGGCCAGGGGGGACTGCAGGTAGGAGGGCTCAAGGGCTGCATGGGCCAGAGGGATTTCAGGTGGAGGGATTAGGGGGCCGCGTGGACCAGAGGGATTGCAGGTGGGGGGATCAGGGTGTCACATGGGCCAAGGGAGGATTGCAGGAGGGGGGCTCAGGAGCCAGGGGGGATTGCAGATGGGGGGCTAAGGGGCCGCATGAGCCAGGGAGGATTGCAGGTGGGGGCTCAAGGGCCACATGGGCCAGGGAGGATTGCAGGTGGAGGGCTCAGGGGCCGCATTGGCCAGTAGGGATTGCAGGTGTGGGGGGGCTCAGTGACTACAATGGCCAGGGGGGATTGCAGATGAGAGGGCTCCGGGGCCGCAAGGGTAAGGGGGATTTCAGGTGGGGGGATCAGGGGGCCGTGTGGACCAGAGGGATTGCAGGTGGGGGATCAGGAGGCCCCATGTGCCAAGGGGGATTGCAAGAAGAGGGCTCAGGGGCTGCATGGGCAAGGCAGGATTGCAGAAGGGGGTCTCAGGGGCCACATGGGCCAAGGTGGGATTGCAGAAGGGGGGCTCAGGGGCCGCATGGGCCAAGGGGGATTGCAAGAAGGGGGCTCAGAGGCCGCATTGACAAGGGGGATTGCAGAAGGGGGGCTCAGGGGCCGCATGGGCCAGGGGTAGGGTGATCAGACATCCCCGGTTTCCGGGGACAGTCCCCGGATGGGAGGACACTGTCCCTGGACCAAGTCTGTCCCCAGTTTTCTCCCCTGATTGGATTTGAACAGGGGCTGGGGCAATTTCAAAGACAGTCAGTGCAGAATTTAAAAAAAAAATCTGAATTACACCCCCCCGCTCCGCCGCTTCTACTAGCTTAGGGGGGTGTATTTTTTCCATTTTCTGTGCCCCTTTCTGATGATCATGTGCTGGTCAGAGCGGAGGGAATATTTCTTCAGTTTTGGGCGCATGCCCTTTCAGCTCCACTCGCATGTTCTTCTGCCTTGGCTCAAGTCCTGGGCATGGAGGAAAGATTTGGGACTTTTTATGAAGTGTGCGGCTGAATTGGCAGTGTGAACATGGAGTGGCTGGCAATTATAAAATACACCCAATAACATTGTGTCATCTTGAATATACAATGGCATAACAGAAACACATTATATAAATTGTGGTGGGGTTTAATGAATAAACATCACATAGTAGCACAATAGCATAATTAACATGTAAGTTAATAAAAATTACACAATGATGATATTAAAACCACCAGACTCAAAAATCCAGGTACACATGTATATAGCAAAGCCGTAGCATATTGGTCTAAGCCAGTACAGCATATTGTAAAAAACAGTTAATATCACTTTTGATTTGTTGATCATACACGCATCTATATAGCTTGACGCGTTTCATGGATACTTCCAATATTCAGGAGCAGATGCACTACCGTTATCTATAAAAAATATATACATATAATATTTTATATTAGTCCTTGATAGATCCTTTTGGGGGCTCTCATCAGGGACAGGTTTTTTGGGGTATGGCAAGGATTGCTATCACTTGCCTGTTATTTGTATTGTACATCACTTGCTGCCAGGATCCTGGGGATCTCAATCCCGGGAGCTGCGATGCGTATTGGGAGCCCTCCCCTGTGACGTTGGGTTTGGGCGAATGTCCCTCAACGCATCAACGCCACGTTCCCAGCTCCGAGCGTGTGAAGTCGACCCTCGACGTCTCCACGCCGACGCTGTGCGTCCTCCATCTAGGCGTTGCTGTGAGGGAATCAGCGCCAACTGCCGGGCGGCGTTTCCGCTCGGTTGGCGGGTGCCTCCCTCCCCACCAGCCGCCCACGTGACGTTGGCGGTCACCCATTGGCGGCATTGGAGTATTTATACTCCTGTTAGTTGGGTAAATACTCCCTGTTGGATGTTTGAGCAGTGGTCAATGGGTGTCATTTTGGTCTCCATGATATCACATGGGAATCCCAGGTAACACTATGGCAGTTTTTCTGCCCTTGATTATGTCCCTACATTGTTCCATTATGTTTTTTTTACACTTGAGCATTACTATTCCCTTTAATCTCTCAAATTGTTTGACATTATGCCACTAATCTTTTATCAAAGGCTATGTTGGAGCACTCCCCAGGGATATTCACTTCCCACTGGCGTACCACCCTGCTGCCTCTCAGGCTACCGCCTCAGCTCCCGGGATTGATGATGTTTTTACCCCCCACTTAGTTTTGGCCCGTGGTGTCCTTCACCTGCAAACACAGGTCCTATGTAAGTAACTATGAATGTTTCAAGGCTACCATCCTTAGTCCATGATTTATTCCTCAATTTCCCCTGTTTGTCATCTGGTCAGCCCCTAAAATATTATACGTATATATTTTTTATAGATAGCGATAGTGCATCTGCTCCGGAAGATTGGAAGTATCCATGAAACGCGTCGAGCTATATAGATGCGTGTATGATCAACAAATCAAGAGTGATAATAACTGTTTTTTACAATATGCTGTACTGGCTTAGACCAATATGCTATGGCTTTGCTATATACATGTGTACATGGATTTTTGAGTCTGGTGGTTTTAATATCATCATTGTGTCATTTTTATTAACTTACATGTTAATTATGCTATTGTGCTACTATGTGATGTTTATTCATTAAACCCCACCACAATTTATATAATGTGTTTCTGTTATGCCATTGTATATTCAAGATGACACAATGTTATTAGGTGTATCTTATAATTGCCAGCCACTCCATATTCACACTGCCAATTCAGCCGCACACTTCATAAAAAGTCCCAAATCTTTCCTCCATGCTACTGTAGCGGGGTCCTCAATTTAAGGGAAGTGTTTGGGTGGTAATTATGCCCAAACACTCTAATTTGTCAGGGTTTGCAACCATTTTATCCGCAGGGAGAGTATTGGTGTACAGTTCCCTGTGGCCTACAGGTGGCGCTGCCACAGTAGGCTGGGGTTGAACCACTGGTACAGGGCTGTGCTTTTTGTGTCCCCTCTCGGCAACCGTACAGTGGGGCGGGGTTAACCTGCTGTGCGTGCTGGGAGAGGAGATAAAAGGAGCAGACGCTGCCTGTTCGGGGTTAGTCGGTGGGGTCCTACCCCTGGTTTTGGTTCCAGTCCGTCCTGGGCGCCCTAGGCCCAGGGGCGGGTGTTCTCTGTTCCGGTTCCATCCTGGGCACCTTTAGTCCCAGGGTGAGGTACTAATCTGCTGTTCCTGTCCGTCCTGGAGGCGTGGACTCGGGAATTGCAGCAAGGGCCTGGGCCCAGCACCTTTGGCTGGAGCCCATCGAGGAATCTCAGGGTGCTGCCTTGCGAGGGGACCCGTATCTGAGTAGAGGAGGCTGGGTGAGGAACCGTTCTGAAGGACTGATGCGGTAGTCACGGTGAAGGAAAGGGTCCCGGTAACTCTCCGGAGGGATGTCTTCTCCCTAGGCCAAGGTCAAGTTCACCAGGTCTGTGATAGAGGCCTCGAGTAAAGTGTGAGTGTCATTTGGCTGCTAGTCTTGTCCTAAGTAGACTATCCATTTGAGGCTAAGTCTGTTCGAAAAGCTGAACAGTGAAGTGACTGAGATTGTGCCTGGACCTCTCCCCACAACTTGTACTGTCCTTTTTCTTGCTCCAACCTTTGTTCCTATCAAGAGACTGTTATTTGCTAAGAGAAGAAATAAACTCTCTGTTGGAGTTACAGCAAGTGTCGACATTCTATTCACTGGGGGAAACAAGTACTCAAATCTGTTATCCACAGAGATGAGAAAACATTTTCTGGCTCGACTGTGAAATGACCCACCAACAACACCGCTCAACCTCTTAATACAGGAGGGTACGGGCTTGTGGCATGGTGTGCCCTTTCTTCCTGCGAAGAGACGAAGAACAAGGCAGGTAAAAGGGGGTCTGTGTGCTACACTACTAGCAACCAGGGATTGAGGCACTTGACGTTTTATGTCTTGGCCTCACATAAAGTCCCAAATCTCTCTTCTTTGTCAAGTCCTGGGCAGCCGCTTGCCTGCTTATCTCCTTGCCTTCCCTGGCGGAGTCATCTTCCTCCGCTCCCCATCAAGTAGTACCCGGGGCCCGGAGAGTGAGACTTGAGAGGCTGTGAGGCGGGCGGCGGCGGCGATGGGCAGAGAGTCGCTGATTGCCGCCATTACTAGTAAAAAAAAATATGTCCCCGGATTTCATTTTAAAAATCTGGTCACCTTAGCCAGGAGGGATTTACAGGTGGGGGCCCACATGAGCCAGGGAGAATTGTAGGTGGGGGGCTCAGGGGCTAGGAAGGACTGCAGGTGGGGGGCTCAGTGGCCACATGGGCCGGGGAGATTTGCAGGTGTGGGGCTCGGGGGCCACGGGGATTGCAGGTGGGGGTTTGGGGGCTACATGGGCCAGGGGTGATTGTAGGAGGGGAGCTCAAGAGCCAGGGAGAATTGTAGGTGGGGGGCTCAGGGGCTAGGAAGGACTGCAGGTGGGGGGCTCAGGGGCCACATGGGCCAGGGAGATTTGCAGGTGTGGGGCTGAAGAGCCAGAAAGGATTGCAGGAGGGGGGCTCAGGGGCCGTATGGGCCAGGGGGGATTGCAGGTGGGGGGCTCAGTGGCCACATGGGCCAGGGAGATTTGCAGGTGTGGGGCTCAGGGGCCAGAAAGGATTGCAGGAGGGGGGCTCAGGGGCCGTATGGGCCAGGGGGGATTGCAGGTGGGGGGCTTAGTGGCCACATGGGCCAGGGAGATTTGCAGGTGTGGGGCTGAGGAGCCAGAAAGGATTGCAGGTGGGGTTCTGAGGCGCCAGGGAGATTTTCAGGTGTGGGGCTCAGGGGCCACGGGGATTGCAGGTGGGGGTTTGGGGGCTACATGGGCCAGGGGTGATTGTAGGAGGGGAGCTCAGGAGCCAGGGAGCATTGCAGGTGAGGTGCTGAGGGGCCAGAAAGGATTACAGGTGGGGTTCTCAGGGGCCAGAAAGGATTACAGGTGGGGTTCTCAGGGGCCAGGGAGATTTGCAGGTGTGGGGCTCAGGGGCCACGGGGATTGCAGGTGGGGGTTTGGGGGCTACATGGGCCAGGGCTGATTGTAGGAGGGGAGCTCAGGAGCCAGGGAGCATTGCAGGTGAGGTGCTGAGGGGCCAGAAAGGATTACAGGTGGGGTTCTCAGGGGCCAGAAAGGATTACAGGTGGGGTTCTCAGGGGCCAGGGAGATTTGCAGGTGTGGGGCTCAGGGGCCACGGGGATTGCAGGTGGGGGTTTGGGGGCTACATGGGCCAGGGCTGATTGTAGGAGGGGAGCTCAGGAGCCAGGGAGCATTGCAGGTGAGGTGCTGAGGGGCCAGAAAGGATTACAGGTGGGGTTCTCAGGGGCCAGAAAGGATTACAGGTGGGGTTCTCAGGGGCCAGGGAGATTTGCAGGTGTGGGGCTCAGGGGCCACGGGGATTGCAGGTGGGGATTTGGGGGCTACATGGGCCAGGGGTGATTGTAGGAGGGGAGCTCAGGAGCCAGGGAGCATTGCAGGTGAGGTGCTGAGGGGCCAGAAAGGATTACAGGTGGGGTTCTCAGGGGCCAGAAAGGATTACAGGTGGGGTTCTCAGGGGCCAGGGAGATTTGCAGGTGTGGGGCTCAGGGGCCACGGGGATTGCAGGTGGGGATTTGGGGGCTACATGGGCCAGGGGTGATTGTAGGAGGGGAGCTCAGGAGCCAGGGAGCATTGCAGGTGAGGTGCTGAGGGGCCAGAAAGGATTACAGGTGGGGTTCTCAGGGGCCACATGGGCCCTCTCGCCTGAGACCTTAGTAGGTGGATGTTCCCAGGGATATGTGACCATGCACACCATACAAAGGCTGCCCTTTCCCTATCTTCTCTGTTGCATTGTGGACTTCTCCCTTCCTCTACAGACATGAAGCCATGTATGACTGCACAGCCAGCCTGGGGAAACTGCAATTGCTAAATAAACAGCAGCAAAATCCCAGGGCACGTCCTATAAAGTTTTCTGGAAGAAGGGGGCTGTTAGAGCAGGCTAGGAGGAGTGAGGGAGAGGTGTCAGAGGGAGGGGAGCATGCGCAGTGGGCTTGTTTTTCACAAAGCTGTTGATAAAGTGAGCCGGCACACTGCAGACAGCCGTCTTTGTAGAGAGACCATAGAGAAGAGCACACCCTGCTACCCCAATGACCGGCCTGCACTGATCCTGCCTTACTACAAGGCTCCCCCATCCCCCAACCCAACTAGTGCAATACTCTGTATGAGATCCTCGTCCATTCACCGTCACATCTCTACTTTTTATACATCCTTCCAATCATGGTGCTGGGAAAGGTGAAGAGTCTGACCATAAGCTACGACTGTCTGAACGGCAGCCATGTCCCCGTCTATTCCAGCGGGGACACCGTCTCAGGGAAGGTGAATCTGGAGGTGACCGGGGAGATCCGGGTGAAGTCTCTGAAGATCTATGCCCGGGGACACGCCAAAGTCCGGTGGACGGAGTCCAGGAATGCTGGATCTAATACTGCCTACACCCAGAACTACACCGAGGAGGTGGAATACTTCAACCACAAAGACATCCTCATCGGACACGAGAGAGGTCAGTCCCTGCACCCCAATACTTCCTATGACATCACATGTGCTCCCTGCACCCCAATACTTCCTATGACATCACATGTGCTCCCTGCACCCCAATACTCCCCATTACTTCCTATGAAAATCAGATGTGCTCCCTGCACCCCAATACTTCCTATGACATCAGATGTGCCCCATTACTTCCTATGACATCAGATGTGCTCCCTGCACCCCAATACTTCCTATGACATCAGATGTGCTCCTTGCACCCCAATACTTCCCATTACTTCCTATGACATCAGATGTGCTCCCTACACCCCAATACCCCCCATTACTTCCTATGACAGATGTGCTCCCTGCACCCCAATACCCCCCATTACTTCCTATGACATCAGATGTGCTCCCTGCACCCCAATACTCCCTATTACTTCCTATGACATCAGATCAGCTGTGCTCCCCATACACTGCACAACTTCCCCCAGTATTGCTAGAAAGGGGTGATGGTTTGGGGACATGTTATGTAGATCTGTGTGCTCATCTCCATCATAACTTCTGTAGGTGATCCCCAATATTGCTGGGGTGCATGGCTTCCAATGTCTGCTTCTTATTGCAGCATGCCATGTATCTGTGAGCTCAGGATGGAAGGAGCACTGATCATCTCCAGCATAACTTTTGTGGGTGTGTGTGCTGCATAATGGCAGATGATCTCCCCCCCCCCCCAATACTGTTGGGGGTGCATTGCTTACAATGTATACATGTTGTTGCAGCAAGACATGTATCTTTATGTGATGAGATAGAAGGAGCACATCTCATCTCCATTGTAACTTATGTGGTAGCTGTGTGCTGTATAATGGTAGATGATGGACCCCCCCAATACTATACTGCTGGGGTGATGGGTGAATAGGCATGCAGATCTGTGTGTCCAGGTGATCAGACTGCAAGGAGCATGTCTGATCATTTCCATTATAACTTTTGTAGGTGGGGGTTGTATAATAGTAGATACCCCCCAATTTGTGCAGGATCAGTTGGCTACAATACAATGTATAGATGTTTTGGCAGGCAGATCTTGTGTGATCAGGATACAAGAAGCCCCCCCTGATCATATCCATTATAACTTCTGTAGGTGGAGGTTGTATAATAGTAGATAAACCCCCCCAGTCTGTGCAGGATCAATTGACTACACTGTATAGATGTTGTTATTGCAGCATGGAATGCAGATCTGTGTGATGAGACACATCTGATCTAATCCTCTCCATGATAACCTTTGCAGGTGGGGGTTGTATAATAGTAGACCCCCCCCCCCATGTGTGCAGGATCAATTGGTTACAATACAATGTATAGATGTTTTTGCAGCATGGTATGCAGATCTGTGCCCAGGTGATCAGGATATAAGAAGCACATCTGATCATTTCCATCACAACTTTTGCAGGTGGGGGTTGTATAATAAATCGTATTATACGACCCCCCCCCCCCCCCCCCCAATTGTCTGCAGGATCAACTGGTTACAATACAATGTATAGATGTTATTGCAGCAATGCATGCAGATCTGTGCCCAGGTGATGAAGCAATGTGGATCTCACCTGATCTCCATCATAACTTTGTATAGTAGGTGTATGTGCTGTATACTGGTAGTGACCCCCCCCCCCCCAATATGGTGCTGGGTGCAGCCTGGCATCCCATAGTCTACAGTCAGTAGATGGGAAGGAAGGAGGGGGTGGGGGGGTAGGAATCATCTTGTTTTTCTGAAGTTTCAGGCTGCCTTTGTTAGAAGCGGTTCAATCCTGTTTTGGGCTAGTGGTGTCAGTG